>CP038128.1:865000-1357208 GCA_004519485.1 Nannochloropsis oceanica
GAGTACTTGCCGCTATCGCTGGCCGCATCTCCGAGGATTCCCGCTCTCCCTTTTCGTCATAGTGCGAGAAGGACGGGCGAGCAGCTGCGTCCTGCTCAAGGGTACACAGGTCCGTGGCTCGAAGGAAGGTGAGAATCTTGTCCTTGCATGGTTCCCCAGATAGCTTGTGAGCAAGCTCTTTAATGTAATAAGCCAAGCGACTCTGGCGTGTTTCTAGCGCGCAGGCGAGACCGGCTGTAATGTTGAGGTGGGAATGAAGCAGTGGAGCGGTGTTAGCATAAGCAAGCAGACCAATGGATGACCAAAATTTAGCTCAAGCATTCACTGTAATGTACCTTTGGCGAACAGAGAGCGGGGAGGAAATATTGCTCGTAAATCTTCGTCCTTGATACAATCGTTGAGGGCAGAGAATTCGCGGAATCGACGGCGTATAATGTAATCCTGGCCTTTGTGCCGCACCTGAACTAGATAAACTGTGTACGCCCGTCCGGACACACATGAAACGGAACAAGGACCACCGGAGCTGATCAGCCTTCTGCAACTGTTGCCCCTGACCGGGATAGCCACCACTTCCTTGCCTACAATGCCCAGGCTAATGCAGTCTTCTCCCTCAGACTGGCGCGCGATATCTCTTGGCATTAGCTTGCTGCTGGCATGTCGGTCGGGGACGCCGCACTCGCTGCTCCTTATCAGCTCCATACCTTTGTTTCTTGTCTGTAGCATCTGTGTTTTGTGCGCGAGTCTGAGGGTGTGCGTGCACGACGTATGGAAAAGCACATCTTCTAGCAACGGCTGGAAGAGGAACGGCCGCCGGCCGTTGAGAGCACGGACCGTTTCAAAGGGAGGGAGGGAGGTTGTTTTCACTTGCGTCTGTGCGTTGCCTGCTCCGACGCTTTTCAAAAAGTAAATGAGGATGGGAACAACATCAAGCTGAGCGGTACTTGTCTTGAGCCGAAGTTGATTAGGTAAGTCCCGAGGTAGAAGTGTGACTCGTTCTTTGATGCAGGGGTTTTGGACAGATGAGGCTGAGTGCGTGTCCGTGTGATTGTGGTGCGTGGGAAGGCTTTTTGAGTGCAGGTTATGATGGTGACTTGTCGTGCTTGCCCGCACTGTTGCTTAGTGTAAAAGGAGACATTGGTGGACCGACTCTTCTCTTCGCAGGCTCTGCTTAAAATCATATGCTACTTCCGACTCATCAAAACATCACAGCGCCCCTATTTGCTTGCCCACTGAACGTCTTTGATTTAAGTATTTGATCTCTGACATGAGTGCTCTCTACCACACATACGTCACGACAGAAAGCGAACACTTTTCGCAGCTGGTGAGTGAAATACAGGTCGGGGACATTCCTCGGTTCCATCCCATTCCAGTACATATGCCCAATCATCCATACATTCTGACTTTTTGGTTCTTTAAATATGCTGATGTCTATAGGTTATGCACACTATTTCTTCTATCATATTTATCATATTTCCCTACAAGGCAAACCCGAAAGAAAATGCGTTCAACAAGAGTGCGCCGACGTCTTCCGACGCATCCTTTTTCATCCCTACATTATCGTTTACCAAAGCAGCCCCAGCAAGTCCAATAACGCCCACACCTTTCTTTCCACCCCTTCGTGCGATAGCCGATAAGTTGCGGGTGCCCTGACCAAACCGCTTGCGGAGTTTTTCTTCTTCCGTCGCGGCATCTCTCCAACTGTCCCAGTGAAGTACAACCACGCCATTCTCTTCCTCTACTCTTGTCGCACAGCTCTTCTTTCTCCTTCGATTCTTCGTGCTTAGAGGTTTCTTCTCGTCGTTCTTGTATGGAAACTCGAGGCCTGGTGGCGGGCTGAGTAGTTTGCTTGGTGGGCCGATGTTGACGGCTCCAGCTTCGTCGGCCCTGGCGCCTTGTGTGTTGAGTATGTACAGAGGCAAATTAGGAGCGGGTCATGGAGCTAATTTGATCAATGTTGATGTGAATACTTTGTATAAATTAAGATGTGCGGTTCTCTCAGACATCCAAGGAAATTAGTGCTTCAGTAGCCAGCGAGTTGGCTAACTCTGGTGGCTGTAAGCTTTTCTGCGAATGGATTAAGGGTTTTCGCTTCTCATCATCGAGAACTCACATGTACTGGGTAGGTAACTTGAAAAGATAGGTGTCTGGAGGAATCAAACACACCCGGACACAAACACATACATACCTTGGCTGGTGTCTCCTGAACGTGGTGGGGAACGTGCCTCAGTAGCGGGTTTGGTAAGAGCGTTAGTGTCTGCGTCGGCAGACTTTTCTTCCATCATCACCACATATTCATCGCCTTTGTCTTTTGCCTGCGCTTTGCCTGCCCCCTTCTTCGCGAGCTTCTGAGCCTTTTTCTTCTTCTCCTTCCTCTTCCGCTCTATTTTGTGCCGGTTGCTGTCATCCACCTCCAGCTCTCGGATCAAGTCGTCCAGTGGTCGGCTATCTCTGTCGCTCTCTTCTCCACTAATTCCGTTTTCGACCGCAAAGCCAAAGGCGAAGGTCTTGCGCTTCTCCTGCAATTTGGACGTAAGCCGGCTCAGCATCTTCTCCATGGCCTCTTCCCCACCGTGAGCTCGCCTTTGCTTCAAGCCCCCCGTGTCGCGTGCTTTACTGTTTGGACCGGGGGCGGTGGCTGCGGCCGCGGCACCTTGAGCTGGCTCTCCCATCCCATGCATCGATTCGGGCCGCAGTTCCCGCCGCACAAAGTGTCTTGCTAAGGGCGTGCTGCCTACCATTCTTGCAGTGGTATAGCGTGGAGTGATTGTCTAGGTGGGCATTTCTTTTAGCAGTAAAGTAGGAAAGGGTGGTGAGATAGTGTAGCAAGTGGTCGTGAAGTGAAAGCGCATCGCAAGAGGCGTGGCTTGAGATGCTTGGGCAGGAGGCTTGTGTGGTGAGTTTTTGATTGGATGGATGATGATGAGTGTCATCTAGCGAGGGGCGGGAGGGCTGTGACAGGCTTCTGGTCTCTCTCCAACTAGCTTGTAAGCCAATCGCATGTTGTGTGCTTCGGCAGCTCGGCCTTTCAACCAGACAATGCGAGCGTAAGGGTGGCTGTGGTCTCGAATGGATGGAAGGTCGAGAAGGGTCGAGGATGCTCAATTTGGCGGCGAGTGACGACGCCGTCGTGACGTGCGGGGAGGCGGCCCGGGAGAAGAGGAAAGTGGGCCATATGCATTGCAATCTGACACCTCCATACAAGAAGGGGTACCACCGCGTCTTACAGTCCTTTCTCCAATCGATCTTGAAAGTTTTGCACATTAGCGGAGCATGTTACGGTAGTGAAGCATGTCTCCCCGCCCAACCTTCTTCCACGGCCGTCCCTGAGGACTGCCCCACATCCAAAATCCACGAACACAGTCATGCATGTATACATCGCCCTATTCTTGGCTGACTTTACAGCTCTAAACCACGGATGCACACAACACAGGCGTAGCTTCGTCCCCCCCATCACCGAATTATGCTGGGCTTTCGCCGCCAGAGCAAGCGGGACCGCGGTATGTCCATTCGCAACCTCTCACACGAGGGCGTTGAAGAGAGTAGAAACCTGTGGCACACCGGGGGGGCTCCGGCTCGTCTGGGTAAGACGCACAAGCCCGTAGTCCTTGTTATGGGAGACTCGCATACGCAAGGCATGTACGGGGCCTGTTATGTCAAACTGCTCCAAGCCAAGTTTCCTAAGTTTCACATCGTCAACGGAGGCCGGAATGGCGAAGTCCTGGAAAGCATTCGAAGACGTACTGGCTCTTACCTCAAGACGTATGGTGGTGACATAGTGGGGGTCATTATCCTAGGCGGCACCAACGACTGTCTCGCCAACCTCAATTCCTCGACACGGACGCTCATTCGTCTATATAACCCTTTTTTGAAGGAACTCCCACCCCTGACCGAGTACACCAAGACGTTACACAAGCTTTTGGCCATGATTTACTCGCATTCGGCCTCTTCTTACATCGATATTTGCTGCGTGACCCCGCCAATTATCGCTGAGTTTCCTAGCTCTCCTGAAAACGTGGTGGTGGATAGTCTGTGTGAGGCCATCCGGAAGACAGTGCGCGATTTCACGCACGTTAAGAACGAGAACGTGCGCGCCCGGGGGTCATCTGACAGCCTGGAAAAGAGTGCTGGGACAACTGGAAGAATTCATGGGGTGATTAGCATCAGCATTGAGGAGAATGTGGAAGTGCAAGATGGCAAAGCTCATAAGCAACAGCAGCAGAAGCAGCAGCAACAGCAGTCGCTTCAGCCTACGCATTCCCTTATCAACTATTCTTCTCACCACAGATACTGCCCTTCCACATCTGCCCTTTTCCCTTCGTCTTCATGCTTTGGAAACTCCAAGCATCCCAAACCGCGGCTACGTCGTCGTTTGCACTGCATCGATTTTAACGCGCGGATGAAACGACATCTGGAGGAAGTGCTTGGTCATAAAACGCGCAAAGCATTTGAGCCCGACTTTTTTAATATGTGTTTCAATAGCGGGATGAGCTTGTTAAGCGGGGCTTTGGTGAAATGGGACACAGTGTCGGCAGCTCGGGGATTGGCGCTGCACAACGACGGCGTGCACTTGAATGAAAGGGCGATCGAGCCGCTCGTCAACTCATTGAGTGCCTGGTTGGAAGCACTCCAAGAAGAAATCTACATGCAGCATACCCGGGAGGCATATGCGTCGGCGTCTTCAGGGGAGCAGCTTTTGTCTTCTTTGGTCTCTACCTTGAAATTCGCAGAGGAAACTATAAGGGGGGGGGAAGGACGGGAGGCCGCGATTACAGCTGAACGCGGGAAGAACGGATCGGGAATAGACATTGCAGAGAGACATGGAGATATTTTAAGCATGGTTGATAGTGATGTTGAGGTCATGCCTGAAAATGACACCATTGAGGCCAGTAAGGGGGTTGATATGGCGGGAGAGGCCAGTTTGGTTAGGCCCGTGATGAGGCGGGCATTGGCGTGAAGGAGGAGGCACACACTTTGTACTTAGATACCAAAATGTATTGCGAATGCAGGTTTTTAAATAGCAATCAAAGGAAAGCGTAAAATCGATGTCCGTATGTGGAGTAGTCCGTATGTGGAGTAGTGGAGTAAAGAAGGAGTTTGCATGTGCGACCCGTTGATGGGAAACAACCAAACTGTGGCACCCCCAGCCTTTTCTCAGGCACCTATTTAATTTATTTGGGGTCAAGCTTTGCGGTTCTTCTAAGTCAAGCTTTGCGCTTCTTCTTATTCTTTGACTGTCATAATCGATAATATTGTTTTTTCATGCATACGACAATTTCACGGGTTTTGGGATAAAAGGATGTGAGAGGGCATTCCAGGACAGATGAAACGTTCTGAAAACCACATGTGAAACATTTTTTCCATTTCCTGATTCTGAAATAAACCAAAATCGTGTGGGACGGGAAGTGTCTCACAGAAGTATTTACCATGTGCTATTCGAGTTCCAAAAGATCGACGCCAACAGCTCGACAGTGCATGTCGCCACGTTTGGGTTTATTCCCCCTGGTCCACGCACGATAAGATCCGCATACAGTCAGCAGGGCCTGCTAGCTTCCAAAAACATGCCACCAAACTCAACGACCAGTGGCTAGGGTGTTATGACCTCATTTTCGGCTGTACTTGCGCTCCGATTTCACAATATAGGGGAACCGAAAGGTCAACACCGTCGGTGCTGCGAGCTCTGATGTCAGTAAGTTGGTAACTTTGTTCCTCGCGGGTAGCTGTAGAGAAAGGACAAGGACGTACCAATACCTAGTCTGACCATTCTGTATATAAGTCTTGGTACATTCAACTCCAAGTTACGGTCTGGGGTTGTTTGTACGTCGTACGTCGCACCTCCCCGGCCACTGAATCCACGCACTTTATATACCTCATCTCCACACCTTCGCTCATCACATGCACTCTGAACAGGCCGCCGTTTGCCAGCCAAGTTCACACAAAGAAGTATTGCGCGCCAGGGCACCCATTAGCGCTCATCTACTCAAGCAACGCTTATTCTCCTACACTCAAGTCATGGTACAAACACGCAGCTCACCTGGCCACTCGATTCCGGCGCCAGACGCCACCGCAGTCGCCGGTGCTGCTGCCGCCACGACAGAGGGCGAGGACCACGGTAATAGCAGCAGCGCTAGCACCGAAAAAACTACTCCTAACAGACATGATATCAGTACTAGCAGCGGCGGCGGCAGTAGTAGCTCAAGCTGTGGCAGCAGTGAAGGTCTGTCACCTCGCCCCCTTACACCGACATACTTTGATGCGGTGACGGCGCCTGTGGGGACCGGGACACTGACGCTAGGTGATCTGGAGTGCGGCGTCTGTCTAAGCTTGTTGTGTGAAGCTGTTACAACGCCATGCGGTCACAGTCTCTGCCGACTCTGTTTGGTTCAGGCATTGCAACGACAAACCAAGTGCCCGGTCTGTCGAGCTGTTTGCATGATCAACGCGGAGGACCACGCCGAGACCCGCCTTTTGACCCGCCTAGCCAAACGAGCCTTTCCTATCCTGTACGAGCAACGCTTGGAGGAAACGCGCCAAGAACGAGAAGCGATGAAGCTGTTGTTGCCCATCTTCTTTTACAATCTTCCTATTTTTCCTGGGGAGGTTTTGCGTTTACACTTGTTCGAGCCTCGTTACCGCTTGATGATGCAGCGCATTGTGGACGGTAGCCGACGGTTTGCTTACGTACCTAATTACTCTAATTATCGCGGCGCAAAAGATGACGTGGCTCTTATAGCTGAAGTAAAGGAAGTACGGTTCATGCGCGACGGACGAAGTGAGCTCGAGGCTCGAATCGTGGGTCGCTACACCATTGTCGAAAGTCCTTACGTAGAGGAAGGGACCGGGGGATTGAGCTATTGTCGGCTGGCAGAGCTTCGTGATGTGGCCCCAGCCTCATCGGAGGCTGGAGAGGCTTTGATGAAAGTTAGCGCCAAGGCACGAGAGATTGCACATGCGCTGTTTTATGAGAGGAGGGACATAAAAGCAGTGGTTGTGGATAGGTACGGGGATATGCCTGGCCCGCACACACCTGAAGCGCTTTCGCTTTGGATCGCTGCAGTTTTGCCCACAGAAAATCGGCAGGAGAAGCATGCGTTGCTCGTATGTACGGATACACTGTACCGCCTCAACACGTGCTTGGCCAAGTTGCAGGCGTTGCGGGGTGAGGCTGCTTAAATGTGCATGACAGGAGAAGAGAGTGGTGAAATAGTCGAAAGTTGAATCGAAGAGTGTGTTTCATTTGATAGTGCAAAGGCTACTTGGAGTCACAAAGCTGCATGACTCAAAACAAACAGACATCAACCGTTATGTCCAGATATACATAGTCTGTACACTCACGCACACACGCCACCACCACCGCAACTATACCTATGGCTCCCTCTCCTCAGATCTTCGTTATACTTCGTGTCCTTGCGGAGGGTCGAGGTTCCCTGTACGTGCTCTCTATGTCGGTGAGGGAAGTTCTGATGGGAGAAAACGAAGAGGAAAAAGAAAGGGACAGGGATGTCATCGGTGACCACAAGATAAGAAAAACAGAATAACGTGCATATTATTTTATGAGAGATTTAAGTTGAGAAAGATAGGAGGTGGGAGGAATGGGAAGAAACGAAGACGAATGTGAAGACAGGAAATAGCAGTGAGCAGAGAGGAAAGGCATGAAGAGCGCAGGCGGACGCACAAAATATATCACCATGTAATCGGAGATTGAAATATATGTATATGATATATATATGTGTATTGTTTGCATGGCTTCTCATTCTTCTTCTTTTTTCTTCTGTGTGGTATTATTGCTTGGGGTTACCCTCTTGCCTCATCTCTGCCACCTCTCTTCTTTTTTTTGATTCCACTCCCTTTCCCTTTCTCTCCTCTCCGGACACAGATTTTTTGACGTCGGTGTTGATGTCGCTCTTCTCTCTTCCCATCATCTCATGCCCAAGGCTCCATACTATAATCTATAGATATTTATTCCACGACAAACTAAAACACACCACACAAAATACTATCGCTACATTTTGCGTGGCGCGGCGACGCACATTCTTTCCTTTTCCTGTTTTGTATGGTTTCCCTCTGGATCCCTTCCCTCTCTAAATCACACGTCTCTTCTCCCTTTTTTTCTTCTCCTGCTCCCTCAACCTCCTATACTAGTATGCCAGCTGTTCAAGTAGTGTACGCCTTTCTTCTCATGATCCAGTTCTCCTTCTCTCTTATCCCAAATCTTAATCCCCTCTGATTCCTTCCTTTCTTCCAACAATCAAGAATTCACTACATTCCTCGGCTCTTGTTCACCAATCATGGCTGCGCCCTTTCCTCCCCTCACTTATCTACCACGACCCTCCGTACCCCCCCTGCGGGCCAAATCCCCCTTGAAAGCCACCCTGCGGTGGGTACGGCACTTGCTGCTGCTGCTGTTGTTGTCCATATCCTTGCGGAGGCAGAGCCATGCCAAAGCCGCCGGCCCCACCCGCTCCATATCCTCCCCCTCCCCCTCCCCCTCCCCCAATCTCATAGCTGGTCGTCGGGTTGAATGCCTCGTTTGCCAAAAGGGCAGGCCCCCCGTCCGTGAGCATTAGGTGGTTCCCATACAAGCCCAGAGAGACAGCCGCGTCGCCCACTGCAGCAGCCGCAGAGCTCTCAGCCTCCTTGTGCGCCACATCTAGAGAGGCAGTGCGGGCTTCAAGTGCCTTGATTCGCTCATGGGCGTGACGGAGGTACTGAATGATGTAAGGCATAAAGAAATCGTAGTAGTTGTTGCGCCACGCCAGCTCAAGGGCAACATCAGGTCGGATAAGCTCGTAGCACGTAAAGAGGACGGCTGCAAAGCACTCCCTGTCTTGGACCGAGACAAAGAAGCGGAGCAGATCCTCCACCAGGTCAGCCTCCCCCGATTGCGCGGCTGTGTCGATAGCATCCTTGTACATCTTGTCCGCCTTCGAGAGCGATACAGACTGGGCCCATCGCTTATTCTTTCTGTAAAGCGCCGCGGCCAACCTACGAAATTCCAGCAGCTCGTGGTTCTCAATCTTGACGGCGAGCGCGATCTGATCGAAGTTGTCGTGGCTATCAATGGAGTCCCTCAAGGCCGCGTAGTCCTCGTCGTCGATGTAAAGCTCATTCAATGCCTCATTTACGACGGAGATATTCTCCTTCTGCACCGACTTGAGGTAGGGCAAGACCAACGGGAGGTTCTCCGCGCGACGGAGCTGGTGGACAACACGGGCGTGATCCAGGTTTGGGGTGAGCAGGCTGAGCAACCGTTCCAAAAGCATGGGCTGCTGCTCAAGGTAAAAAGCAATGGCCCGGTAGTAAACCTCCTGGTTGCGGGCTTTCTGGATGCAGTCGAGGAAGAGCTCGTGGTGGAAGGCGACGGGATGCTCTATCATAGTCTTGACGGCGTTGTCGGGCTGGCCGTCCTCCTTGTACAGATACACGGTCTCGTCCCAAAGCAAGGCCTTCTCGCAGGCTCGCAGCATTTTGGGAACATTCATGCGGTTGTGGAAGATCTTCAAGTGCTCCATCAGCTTTTCCGGCAGGTACTTGGAGTACAAAATCCCCAGCTCCGTGAACACCCCGGAATGGGCCCCCTCCAGCCCCAAGCCCTGCTCCAGTAGCTGCATCAGTTCTGCTGGGTGGCCCGTGCGTTCGTAGTGCTGGATCAGCTCCTCCAGATGGTCGGGGTGGACAATGATGTGCAGCCCGCAAGTCGCTGCCAGCCTAAATTCGCCCACCTTGACGCATGCGACATTTACCTCTTTCCAGGTCGAAATGCTGTTGGCCTTCTGCGCGGCATCAACGGCTTCCCGGTACTGGTTCAAATTGATATAGCAGAGGGCGAGCTTGGAGTTATTATTGATATTGTTGAACAAGAGCTTAGCCGCTTCGTAGTTCCCCTCCTCAAACAGCCGCTCGCCGATATTCTGGATGTTAGCAACATTTGGTGCCGCAATAAACTCCTCCAGCTCTGACAATTTGCTAGTCTTGGCCAGCGAGTAGATGTACTCTGTGTCTACCTGCGGCTCCTTGACCTGCTTTCGCACCATCTTCAGGTACCGGACCAAGTCCCCGAAGGCCCCGTACCGTTGCGCCACAACAATCACATCCGAATAGTGCGCGGGATCGCTGGCTTTGATATAGGAATTGACAGCCTCGTGCACGTTGTCGTCATCCAGCTGCGCCTTGGCCAGCTTTGACCACACCTCCGGCTCGTTGATCCGTTCCGCAAACGCCTTCGCACGGTCCAAGGCACGCAAATTATCCACTAGCACCTCGCAAGCCGCCCGGTTGAGGCCCCCCCGCTCCTCTGCGCTTTTGGCAGCCTTGGCAAATTTGACATAAATAGCAAAGGCCTCCTCGTACAATTCATACTGCTCCGAAGCCGCGATCTTAGCTATTTCCGGCCCGTCAAAGTTATCTAGCCGATTTATGTAATCCTGCACGCGCTCCTTTTCGGACTTGATCGCCGTCAAAATTAATAAATTCTGCAACGAGCGGGTATTAGAGAACTTGGACCCGTGCAATACAATTCGCTCCAGTAGCTCGATTAATTCCACACTCAGGTTGGCAGCCATAAATGCCTTGACGGTCTCGGACACCTGTTCTGCCGTCTCCGTTTCCGGCAGCGCCGTCTGCACCACCTGATCAATCAGCGCTCGTCGGTGTTGATTTTCCTCCGCCAGCACCTTAGCCCAGAGCTCGCCGTCACGCTTCTCAATGAGGTACCGGGCTTGGTCCTTGAAAAGTCCATTCTCATTTGTCACCCGGATGAGATCATCATCGCACGACCCACCCCCGCGACAGTAGGCCAAGAAGGCCAGGGACGGGTCGAGCTTCTCGCAGAACTTGCCTAGCACCAAGGGATCGTAGAACTGGTTATTCTTCAAGAAGTTGACCGGGTCCCGGTTCAAGGTGATGTAGATCTTTCCTATGGCATTGTGTGTGGCCGTCTCCGTGTTGCCAGTCGCCACCAAGGACTCGAGCCAGGGCTGGGCGATCCGAAGCCGGTTGCGGCGCTCCACCTGATATTGATTATGAGGATGGGTAAGTAAGAAGGGGAATGAGTAAATTGCTACAGTCAATTGATTTTTTTCATTATCTTATATATGCTGGTGGCGGGTCTCAGTTACGTTCAAGGGAGGAAGACTCACCCCCCCCTCGGCTTCATCGCCCCTGGGCGTGCTCCAGAAGGAATACGATCAAGGAAATCAGATTTCAGCAACGGATTGAGTTATGTTACATCCTCCGAAGCGCCACACAAAAAATCAATTAATAAGAAAATACACGCGAAAAAAATCCGGGCAAAGTACTATTACCTCACATCCATCCTCCCTTCCCACCTTACCTGCTCGACCAACTCCTCCACCGGGCAAGCAATGCCGATGCTCTGCAGTAACATGCGAACGAAATCCTCGTTACAATCCAAATCCAGCAATTTCCCCACCACCTGAGGCGTCTTGGCCGGCGATACCTTCTGTACGTACACCTCGATGTACTTTTTCAGATTGTTCGTGTACAAATACCCAGTCATCTCCTCAATAAACCCGTGTCGATCACACACATAAATCAACGGCTTAGGGTCCGGCAGCTTGGCTTCCATCAAAAATGCCTTCACTTCTTGCGGGTTGTACACGGTAGAGTCCCTACAGACACGCTCCACCTCCTTAAGCTGCCCCAGCTTCGCAGCGGCCTCGATGTACTTAAAATGCACCAAGGGCTCCTGCGACGTGTTAACAATGGCCGACAAATAGTAATACAATCCCTCGAACGACTTGAACTTCTCAAACATCTTCACCAGCGGCTCGGGACCAAGCTGATCCGAGTACTTGGTAGCGACCTGCACAACCAACTGAAGGTTTTGACGGAGATTGGCTCCCAAAAGATCGTTCAAGCACTCGAGCGTCGTATCCTTATTAAGCCTCCCGAAGAAGGCCAAGAGGAAATCCGGGCTGAGTGCGGCACCGCCTTTGGCCATAATGCGCTTGATATCCGCCAGGTTGGTGTAGTGCTCAAGGGCACGTTGGAAGAGGCCGGCTTGCTCGCAGAGCTTGGCGACCACGGGGCGGTCATAATGAGAAAACATTTCATTCTGCAAAATGGCCTCGGCAAATTGCGGATTACCACTCAATAAAATGATCTCCAACAACTTCGTTTGCAGATGGCCCTCCTCTCGCTTGTTCGCCTTCAGAGCCTCCAGAAGGAATGCCGTCGTCTCTTGCACCCGATTGAGCGACATGAATATATCAACAACTGCCTGCGTCTCGATCAGAGGCCCCTGTTCGTTCGCCACCAGCCTCTTGGCAAAATCAACCGCTCCCTGAGGGTGAGCCCGTACGAGATTCTGGAGCAGATGCGTGTAATCAGCGCGATATCCTACTTTCTGCGCGTACGCGACGATCTTGTCAAACTCCCCCCGTTGCAAAAAACAGTTGATGGCCTTCTCCGGTACGTTCGCGCGGATGTAGACAGACAAAGCTAAGTTAGCATCAATAGGATAAAGCAAATCACCCAACTCCTCTGACGCCTCAAGCTTATCTCCCGTCAGCCACTTCTCTATCAGCTGCGTGCGTCCTGAGGCCAACTCGACCAGCTGCAAGGACTCGCTCTTATTCAACGGCCCGACCTCTAAGAGAATGGAAAAATACTGAAAGATTGGTTGAGGCGCACCCGCAATCGTCGGTATCTGCTTAAACCTGTCCACCGTCTCCTGCGTCCGCAAAATACCCTGTGGAGACTCCGCCGCCAAGTGTGCAGCCCCTGCTGTATCACCTTGGGCCAATAGCTTGTTGAACTCCGCCACGTACAGATCACGGGCCCCCGGAAGGTTGAGCCGGCGGGAGATGTTGATGGCCAGCTGGTTGTCGCGGAGGACTTGAACGATGTAAGGGACGATGGTCTGCTCGTTGATATTCATCTGTAAAACTTTCCCGGAGCGAGCAGTGATCCCAAGCACCCCATTAGAGGCGTCTTGAGTGGCGGTTGCGAAGACAGTGTCCTTGGCGATGCGGTTGGGGGTGCGATAGATGGTCTTGCCAGTGTGAATGTCAAACAGGAAGAGGTACCCCATCCGCGTTATCATGAAAATGATATCTTGCCCAGGAGCCGACGTCATGGAGACGGGGAAATCGTTGGGGGCCTCTGCGGGGAATTGAATGAACTGGGGCTGCAGGCGAAAGACACCGCCTGGAGCGTCTTTGTCGCGACCCACTTCCATCACGAAGAGCTTGGCAGGCTGCTCGGACTTCTTCTCCTCAAAGATCAAGACCTGTGCCGGATCCGTGCGTCCAGGCACCTTGATAGTGGCAAAGCACCCGGCATGGCCCTGCAGTTGCTGGTAGCGGGACTTCTCGATGGAGTAGAGGTGGATGCGACCGTCAATCACACCGTTGGACCCCGCCGAGATCCCGACCAGCAAAGCCCATTTTCCGTCCCCGCTCAGCTTGTACGAGATCACCTGCGTCCCCTCAGGGAAAACATCGAACTTGTCCAACTTAACAGGCGGGGCGTCACCCTCGATAGACCAGTGGTAAACGCCGTTCTGTGTGACGAGGGCGATGGTATTGGGCGTGACCCACCGCCAGAAAATGATGGGGTCAGGCGTCTGGTAGGACTTCATCTTGGCACGAAGCTCCAAGTTAAAAATCTGCAGCTGGGTGCCCGCTCGCAGGGCCAGGACCTTTGAGACCGGGTTCATGATGGCTGCTTCTGCCGAGATGGGTCGCCGGGTGACGGCGTTGCCTGCCTGGAGGTCGACCATAACGACGTTCTGCTGGTCCCCCACCGTCTCGCAGGTGACAATAAACTTGTCCGATTCCATTGTCGTGCTTCCAAACTTGACGGCCTCTGGGTTTATGCCCAGTGCTGGCAGGTCCAGGAGCTCCAGCAGCACGATGGGGTGTTGTGCCATGGTTGCGGGAGGGTGGCGGGGGCAAGACGACGCAAGGAGGAAAGGGAGAGGCAATCAAATACACCGAGAAGTCAATAGCCCTGTGAGTCCCGCTCGAAGCTGATAGACTGGCGAGAATGACCACCAACGTACAACAGCTGTAAGTGTGAGCGAGTGTGGAGAGAAAGGTAAGCGTGAGTTCTTATGTGGACGAACGCGGTAATAACCTGCGGGTCGGGGCTGGGAATGCAGGAGCACTGACTGAGAATTTACGGTTATCTCTCGGAACCATCTCTATCAATACTTCGCTATGCATCAGCTACTAGTTCTGGAGCCTTGCCTGGGCCGCTGCAAATGGTGGTGCGCATGCCCTCAATCAGACGAACGAGAGGCTTCCAAATGACTACGTAGAAGGACCACCCCACAAACGGCCTTATCTCCTCCATCTCTGCCAAACGGGTCGAACGACTGAAATATCGAGGAGCACACAAAAGAGTACAAGGCGAGAGGGGTGGCTCCAGTGGATGGGGGCCCGCCACTCAAAGAAGCTACGACACAAAAGGACAGGGGCCTGCGCCATGAAGTTCTGGCGATAACGTATATATAGGCCTAACGTTCTTGCTCGCGCGCACAGCCTAGATCCACACCTGCCCCGCCAGCATGCATTCCTTTCAGACATCTGTTATTAAGGAACAGCAGTGCGCTGGGTTCGAAGATGGCATCACAAGCCTTGCATGCCCTTGCGCTAAGAAGACGAATGAGAGCGGCCGTTGAGAGCTAGCTTGCTTCTTCGTCTGGCATCTCATTCGTCTTCGAAAGGGGTATCAGGCCCGCCTCTTTGACCTGTTGTGGATGCAAAGTTGGAGAGTGGTGAGATGGTATGAGCGAGTCCTGTTATCGTCTGGAGCGTGGACAAGGCCTGTAATCGCAAAGACAAGGGCGATTAAGACAAGGGGGAGAGAAGAGAGAGAGGTAGTGCCTATGATAATGGCGCGAAAGACTATGCCGTCACACAAAACTCCTTGTGGAGGCCTTTTAATTAAAATTTTGAGCAGCTGTTTGGCCTTTGAAACATGTGGACAGTAAAGTCTTGAATAATTTGTGAATAAGTAAATTAGGCCGTAAAAAATGCGTAGGGGCAGTGGTCTTGCTTGCTGCCTGATTGATTCACTGCATTCCCACCCCTCCCTCCCCCAAAAAAGAGACCAAGTACAAGGCAACGAAAAAACAAATTTCAAGAATGCTTTAAGAACAGGGCTATTGTCCATTTTACTTCTAGCACAGAATGGTCTGGTGGAAGAAGAATACAATTATTAGGGCATTTGACAACTTCCACATGAGGAGAACAGACAATAAGTGAAGAGGAAACAAGTCAAAAACGCAGGATGCCGCTCTTTTTTCCATTGCTTTTGGGTGATGATAATTACTGAAGAGTAGAGAATAATATGATGTAGTGTTGCCCAGTATTTATTTTTCAAACAACCATCTTTTGGAATTCGCCGCGCCGCCGTCAGGACTGACCAGGCCTTTGCGCTTTACGTGTACAACTTTGAATGAAAAGCAAATATAGATTTGCTTCCAATTTTTATGTCTGGAAACCTACAAATATGAAAAATCCTCAATTCTAGGGGCGGTGTCCGCGTATTTGTGTAATTGTGTCAGATACGAATCGTCCGCTCGTTTCCACCCGAATAAAGAAAGGTCTCGATCTTGATGATGCAGATTTCTCTGCCCCAATCTTGCCTGCTGCCGCTAATTGCTTCCTCCTCTCCTCCGTCACTTCTTTTGGCCCTTCCTTCGCTTCCGCCTGCTTCCTCGGCCGCGAACGCATGCCATGGCTGCTATTATTGTTGCTGTTGTTGCCGTCGCTGCTGCTGTCGCTGCTGATGTTCTTGTCGTCCTCCTCTTCCTCCTCTTCCTCCTGCTGGCCCCCCACTTCCTCCTGCTGGGCCCCCACCTCCATTTCAAACTCCGCGCGTTCTTGGGTTTGGCTGGGCATTATCCGCAGATTTCCTGTCAGAGTATTCCGCCGCTTGATTATGGGTGCCATGGTTGGCGATGTGTGGGTTGAGAGGGAGAAAAGAGGAAAGGGTACGAGGAGAAAGGGAAAGGGGAGAAGGAGGAGGAGGAGGCAGAGGGGGGGGATCAGTAGCAGGAGGAGGAGGAGGAGAAGGAGGCGGAGGCGGGGGAGGAAGAGGAGGAGCTGTAGAAGGCGGAGGCGGTGGAAGCAGAGGAGGAGATGGAGGAGGAGGAGGAGGAGGAGATGGAGGAGGAGGAGGAGGAGGAGGAGGAGGAGGAGGAGACGGAGGAGGGGACGGAGGAGGAGGAGGAGGAGGAGGCGGAGGCGGAGGAGGAGGAGGAGGAGGAGGAAGAGGTCACGGGCGGGCCATCCGAGGACTCTACTGGTGTGACACCTGTGAACAGTTCGTGTCCCGGGACGGCAATGGGGCACATGACATCCTGCGGGTGTACAGAAGCATGGTCCGTGGAGAAGCTCGTCACCATGATCTTCGGTTTGGTCAACCGCGGCAGGATATGCGGACTCTGTATGTGTAGCCTCCCCGCTGACCTCCTCTTTTATCCCCTCCCCCTTCTCATCCTGGCCCTGTGTGGGCCGTCCGGGAAATTTGCCTGATGGAAAATCTGTCGAAGTCGCAAGTAAAACTCGGACAAGGGATAAGGGGTGAATAGGCAACATTCTATTGTTGGAAGGCTCCCCCTCGTATGCAAGTCCTAGAGGACGTCAGGTTGCAAGCGATAGTTCTATAGGAGTGTAGGAACGGCAGAAAAAAGAACTACGAGTAAGAATTGCATAAAACATAATACAATACAATCACACAATTACACAAATACGCGGACGCCGCCCCTAGGATTGATAAATGTTTACATTTGTTGGTTTCCAGACTTACGGGGAGGCTGAAATTAGCCTCCCGCCAACTCGTGTGTATATAGACTGTTCATGATAGCATGACTGAACTTATACCGGACTTTGTAATGGTGTCATTTTTCTTTTTTTTCATGTCAATCTCTCTTCTGTTTCTTCCCTGTCGGAAGTGAGGAAGAAGCTTAGAACCCGACAAATCAGTTGAAGCTGTTGAGCAATGAGCAGGTAACAAGTGATGGGCGGCCGTTTCGGCAGGAAGTCACGATTCAAATTGCCGTGTCCAAATAAATGGACATCATCACCCGTACACCACGCTAGCACTACGATCAAATCCATCCACACATCATAAAGGCACACACGATATCCACCATCCTAGAGACTGGGTCCACGGCCTCCTTCTACTTTAGGTGTGGGCCATGAACGGCTCCAAAAGAGAGCGAGAGATGATTCATTCCCAAGCGCCAAGGAAGACATTCATCGTGCTGGGTTGTCGATTTGATATATCGAATTCTTCTCACACCATCCCCACACATACTATCACATTTTTCATAGCGTCTTTGAGCGCCGGAGGCTCTTGTCATTTCGCGCGGCTTTTGCCGGATGGCGTCTGCCGCGGCGTTGGCGTACCTACCAGCCTCGGGCGACGACTCTTGGCCATGGGCACTGCTTGGCTTGACACCAATACAGGCGCTCGAGCTGCTATTGCCCTGTCTCTTCATATGCTGGCTTTTTTGCGAGGCCCTCTTTTACATTGTGATGCTCCTGGTGCATCGCCGCTTGGACGTGCTCACTTTGCCCGAACGGTATGTTTGGGTTGGAGAGAGCCATGGCTTCATTTCTTCTTACCATTCAATGCACCAAGTATATCGTGCCACGTGGAGTCAATTCTTACATTGTCTGTCCTTTTTTTTGCTCAGTTTTGTTTCACTTATAACATTCTTCCCCTCCACTCCGAGTAGAAGCAAGCATGACCCTGAAGAGTACGTGCACAAGGTGATGGACATCGTGGATAGCGTGCGAGGTGTCTACCCGTTTGAGACTTTCCTAACGCGGTGGTGTGGTTCCGCGACCCTTGGTGAGCTCAAAAGGGGCAATATCGCACAGTTTCTGGCCTGGGCATTGCTCTCCGAGAGTGTGGAAAGCCTCCTCCCCAAAGACTTTACGATGATCATGCGCATGGTCGACATGGTGGACACACGCTTCGAGCTCCACCTCGAGCACGGCCTCAATACGGACGTACGGACTTTAAGGATGACACTGGAGCCTCTTGAGGTCATCCATCGCCCGCTTTGCGTCTACTTGTGCGTCACTTATGTCCCACGCTTTTTTGGCAATTGCGTGCTCCGTCTACAGGGCTTTGAGCGTCTCAACTATGAAGGCACCGTCTACTGGTACCGCCCAAGCCAGGATTGGCCCAAGACAGCTCGGCAACTACCGTTGATCTTTTTCCATGGCGTTAGTCCTGGACAGTGCGCTTACGCCGGCTTAACCACCTTGTTGAGTGAAGGACGTTCAGCGGTGCTTGTTGAAATCCCGCACATCGCCATGTCGCTGGAGGCCTTCCAGGCTAAGTCTGAGAAGGAAGTCACAACGGCTGTGAAGGCTATTTGTTCGAAGCATCAAATCCAACATTTTATGGTGGCTGGGCACAGCTACGGGACCATTTGGGCAGGGTGGGTGCTTCGGGCTATGCGAGAAGAGGTGAAGCAAGCCGTGCTCCTCGACCCAGTCTGCATCCTCCTCTGCCTTCCCAACACACCTTTCAACTTCCTCTACCGTCTGCCCCACGATCCACCTTCTCACCTCCCAAAAGCGCCCAGCATTTTCACGGCCGCGGGGATCAAAAAGCGCGTCCT
This sequence comes from Nannochloropsis oceanica, assembly GCA_004519485.1. Classification (NCBI taxonomy): domain Eukaryota; class Eustigmatophyceae; order Eustigmatales; family Monodopsidaceae; genus Nannochloropsis; species Nannochloropsis oceanica. The sequence continues at coordinate 883,611 of CP038128.1, forward strand.
GGATTATGGCCTCCATTACGTTGTGTCCCGCGAACTGACCATCGCCAATGCCATGCGACGGCAATTCTGGTGGCACAAGAAGATTCTACACGCCGAGGAAATCCACTGCCCCATAGTGGTGGGCCTCGCGAGCGATGATATCTTGCTGTCGGCCCCGGCCATCCGCAAGTACTTGCAGGATAACTGCACGGACCTCGAAATTATCTGGTGGCAAGATTTCTCCCACGGAGAGATCCTGACCTCCCTCCCTTGCCAGCACAACCTGGACCAAACCATTCGCGCACAGGAGGAGAAGTACTACCATGGTCGCCTTACACGGCCTATTTGGGAATATCCTGACGATGAGGTTCCTCCTTCGAACCATTTAGAGGCAAAACGCTCCAAGTCCAGGATGCGCTTGTTACAAGAGAGCAGTACTGGTGGGGGCGACATCAACAGCAACACTCCCTCACGAAGGTCTCCTAGCAAGCTTGTAACTCCTCTATCCCCCGCCTCATCATCATCTGCTTCATCCTGCAGCACGAGTGACTCTAATTGTCAGAGACGGAAACAGCGGTGGCCGCAAGCCTGTGAGGATACCTCTGATTGCAATTTTACATATTCTTGCTCGAGGGCTACCACTCCCACCACCCCTACCGAACCGCGGCTTGCTTCTTTGAGGACAGGCGCTGGACGACTCGAGAACTTACCCTCAGCCGAGCAGCGTCGCCGTTGGCAGAAGCAGCAGGACCGAGAACGGGAGCAAGCGGCGGCTGAAGCAGAGGAGGAAGCACGATGTCATCCAGTCGCACCTCTTTGTTTTGCGTCAATCCCAGAATCTGAAAGCACGGGCCTTGAGCGCTCAACTAAAGATAACATCGGGTCAGGGGTCAAGCCCGCTCTACCCTTGGAGGTCCCACCGGCGTCGCTACTCTCCACCATCATTTCAGCGTTTAAGTAGTCACAGGGAGTGGAGATGATGACAACAACACAATTTTGCTCTTGTGAAGTACTATGAATGCGAATGTAGGAAGACGAAGAAGCGTAAAGATCGAACCTGTCCTGTAGATTTAAGAAGAGATGATGGGACAGGAGCGCTCAAGATGCATATAGACCACTGACTACATTATTTATAACCTACAAAACTTTGAGGGCTTATAATAGTGTAAAGCCTTTTTATTTTATCACCACCGCGATGACCTGAAGGGAAAATGAGAAATGTCCTCTGATAATGATACATATTCAATTGAACAAATCAATAAAATGTAGTGAAGGCTCAGTGACTAACGCATGCTCGATTTTTTTTTATTTAAATTACTTGCTTCTTACTGTACCTACACTTACTATATCTACGTAAACTCACTTTCTACGTTTCTTTTTGTACACCTTTCTGTTTGGCGGCCAAGTCTCGCATAATAAAAAACAATTTGCGGATTCCGTATATATTGCAGGTTTTTCTTACACCAGGTTAGGCCATACGTTTCGTCCTCCGCCACCGTAGGCATAGAAGTGCGGGGCCAGCTCCATCAACCAAAGGGGCTGGATACGAGAACAATCCCGCAAGAAAGGTTCGGTGGTTAGAACGACGTCATGAAAAACGACCCATTCTGCCGGTGTCCCATACTTGGCCAGCACAGAAGCCGGGTGGAGGGCCACAGGGTGCTCCCCTCGCACCGTGAAATACCTTCCGTCGCTCTGAAGCCGTGCCGCATTAAAAAAAAATCCTGCCACGATGCACCGGCGCAGAGCCTCGGTGTCCTCGCAGCACGAAGCAAAGACACTGCCGGCTGGCTTGTATCTCTCCAAGTATTTTCGGAGCTGGCCTCGAATCTCTCTCGCGCGGGCTAGGCTGCGTGGATTAATAAAGCGCTCTGTGCACCACTCCATGGACCGGCCTGCCTCTTCCCATGCTCGATAGATATGCAGCAGCGTCAGATGATCTCCCTCACGTTGAGCCAAATCGGACATGGACTCTTCCTGAAGCGCCCGGCTCTCGCGGCCCTTGGGGCTCGTCCACAAGTTCTGGACTTGGAGGAGGGCCACTACCGTCAATGCCTCTTCCGTGCAGTGGAAATCAAATGAAGCTAGCAACACCTTGGCCAAGCGAGGTTCTACCGGGAACTCGGCCATTTTCTCTCCAAGCTCCGAGCTGAGATGGCAGCGATCGTCCAGCGCGCCCAGGGCGTACAGCAGCTCTAGGCCACGCATCATAGCTTCGGCCGAGGGCTGCGAAATGAAGTCAAAGCTCATGACCTCGTCGATCCCCAGCGCCTTGAGCTGCAGAATCATCCAAGCCAAGTTGCTCCGCTGTACCTCGGGCAAAGTATGAGCAGGTAGTTTTATGAAAGCCTCCTCGGTGTACAACCGCATACATTTCCCCGGTCCCGTGCGGCCTGCTCGACCGGCGCGTTGTGCGGCGCTGGCCTTGGAGATGGGCGTGGTGACGAGGGATTCAAATCCCGTCCGCACGTCATACACAGGAAGTTTGACAAATCCTGTATCTACAATAAAACGGACTCCTTCAATGGTCAAAGAAGTCTCGGCGATGTTGGTGGCAAAAAGGACCTTGCGCTCAACGTGTCGTGGGGCAGGCCCCAGAGCTTTCATCTGCAGGTGCTGCGGCAGGGAGGCGTACAGAGGCAGAACCAGCACCGCATCTTCCACTCCGTAGCCCAGGCCCCCCAACTGTTCTTTTGTGTTGGTGACAGCTTGGTCTATCTCTTCCATGCCTGGCAAAAAGACGAGAATGTCCCCCCTGCCCTCTCCTTGCACGATGGAGAGAACCGCCTCGACGGCCGCCCGCAAGTAGTTCCGCGCCGGCTTTTCCATGTACAATACGTCTACGGCATGTTGTCGCCCCATAATGCTTATGATGGTGGCGTCGTGTGTGCCAATGGCTTGGTTGTCTGCCTTGTTGCTGATGCTGCCACCACTATGGGTATGCGTCTCAAAATAGTCCCGAAACGCCTCTGCGTCGGCCGTGGCGGACGAGATGATGATGCGAAGTTCGGGCCGGCGCTTGCGCACTTTTTTCAACAAACCTAAAAGCACATCGGTGTACATGCTGCGTTCATGGGCCTCGTCGAGCATGATGACCGAATAGGCTGAAAGCAAGGGGTCATAAAGCGTCTCCCTCAACAGCAGGCCGTCCGTCACGAATTTAATGGCCGTGCGCGTCCCAGCCTCATCCACACGACTGTCAAACCGTACGACATAGCCCACTTGTTGTCCTAGTATGCAACCCATCTCTTGAGCCACGCGTGAGGCCACAGTAACGGCCGCCACGCGGCGGGGCTGTGTGCAGAGTACTACCCTCCCACCATGAGTCCACCCCCCTTCGTGCAAATACTGCGGTACCTGCGTAGACTTGCCCGAGCCCGTCTCACCTACCAGAACCAGCGTACGGTAGCGCTCCAGTGCATACAAAATGCCGGATCGAGCCTGAGCAATTGGCAACTGCAGACGTTGCTGCTTGAGAGGGAGCTTGCTGCGAGGGTTGTACCCCAGGGTGCTGCTAGCACCCGCTTCCGACAACCCCACCGGCCGCTCCTCTCTCAGCCTTGGTGCCGCGGCTCCCGGCTTCCAGAACGTCATGACCGCGCCTGTGATGTATTGTGTTGGTGGTGTGGGTGAGATGAGAGGTCGATGGATACTATAATGCTCAAACTCCTAAGCGTACTGCAAGGCACATGTTGGACGTCTCCTTCTCAAACAAGTAGCGCCCCTGATTGCCGCCGATTCGCCCGCTGTCTCTCTTTTCACGCCCGACGTTTGCATGAGCACGAAGCGGCGGGAACTTGCCCAGACGAGTGTTTGGAGGAGGACAGAATTGTGACACGGGTTGGGGCACTGAAGCCCTCTCGCCCTTTTTTTCTCTTCCCCCTTTGCTTATCGCTCTCTCGTACATGAGAGCTGCTGAGCGTGTGCATGAATCCCTCAGAGCCAAGACTACAAGCATGCGCACACACGCTCTAAAGATTGAGGACACTGTTCCCATGCCCTTGGACATGATGGCATTTCCTCAACTTGCCTTTTAGACGCTCAAGCTTCGCTCCTCCCATCCCACCCCTACCTCCCCCTGAATCCACCGTCCACCAAGGCACCCTCTTCTTTGTTCCATCCACCCATCTGTCCCTCAAACAACACAGGGCAAGCACTACGGGGTCGACGGGAAGCGGAGATGAATGACGCCGTCGCCACGGAGCTGGAGCTATTGCGTGGCAATTTTTACGACGATGGCTTGCTAATCGAGGAGAGGTCGTCGGAGGAGGAGGAGGACGGCAGCGGCGGTGGAAATGGGGGAAAAGAGGCAAGGTTTTGTCCATCAGGGGTCAACATTCCTTTTTATTTTACACTTACCACTCTTCATCCGCTAGTTGCTCCAGGGATCTCATACCCCCATCATCCGTTCACCCTCCCTTCCTCACTCTCTCCTGCCTTTCCCTCTACCCAAGCAACCAAATCAAGATTTCCTTTATCTGTCAACCACGCACCAAAAATCCCCTCCCTCTAATCTTTCCTCACTTCGTTTCCCTCTCTCTCACTCCTCCTTCCCTTTTACAGAAAGACTTCGTCGAGATCTCCCTACTCTGTCGGCCACGCACGGCCGGCCGCGTCGAAGAGGAGTTGGTTCAAGCCCGACTGGTGCTAGTGCTGGATAAGGTAAGGAGGGATGGAGGAAGGAATGGATAGATGGAGGGAACGGGTGTAAGTGTGGACGTGCTTGCTGTTTCAAGACGCATTCATTCCTCTCTTCTAATCTCCCCTTTTTCTTCCCTCCCTCCCTCTCCCCCCCCCCTTCTCCTCCCTCCCTTCCTCCCTCCCGTCTGTCCGGCCTCTCCATTCTCCCAGACCAGCTATCCCTCCCTCCCTCCCGCCTTCTCCCTCCCCTTCACCCCCGGCCTGGGCGACGACGAGGTAGCCCAGGTGCACTCGAGGATAACCAACGTGTGGCGCGGCCTTTATGGAGAGAGGGAGGGCGAGGAGGGGAAGGAGGAAGGGGAGGAGGAAGGGGTCCTGGGCTGCTTGCCTTTATTGGAGGCAGCCACAGACGCGCTGGACGAGCTGAATCAAAAAGTCGTGTGTTCGATATGCCTCATGCCCCTGCTAGGAAGGGAGGGCGGGGGGGAGGGAGGGGTGATGAGGACGGAGGGGTGCTATCACTGCTTTCATGTGGGATGTCTGTCCGAATGGTGGGCAAGGAGGGAGAGGGCGGATAGGGAAGGCAGAAAGGAGGGAGGAGGTGGAGGAGTGTGGGGGGGACGGGTGCAGACTCTGCAGGTGAGGAAGGAGGGAAGGAGGGAAGGAGGGAAGAAGGAAAGGAGCGTGGATGTCGTCTGTGCCATCGCCTTGCATTCATGCACTTGCCCCCCTTTCTTCCCTCTTCAACCAACCAGCGCCTTCTCGCCCGGCGACGTGGAGAGAAGGAGGAGGAGGAGCACGCCCTTTGCGTCTGTCAGTCCCGCTTGGACGAGGTTGCCGCCTTCCTCCTCAGGTGCGATTCTCGTATTCCCTGCCCCCCCCCTCCCCCCTTGCCAACACTCACGAGGACACGCCCCTCGTCCGCCCCCCCCCCTCTCCCCCTTCCTTCCCTCCGTTCATTACTTCGCCCCTCCCTCCCTCCAGCCCTGACCTCGACAGCGAAATCCGCAGCGCCTTTCAAAAGGATCTCTCGGAGGAAGAGAGGCGGAAACGACAGCTCCGTCTCGCCATTAAATCCACTGGCACCAAAGTGCTTCAGGTACGCCCTCCCTCCCTCCCTTCCACCAGTCGTTCTTGTCGCTCAACATCCACCCCTCCCTCCCTTTCTCCCTTCCTCTCTTTCTCCCGCCACAATTTTTTAAGAGACAATCAAATTGAAAGACTAGAGAAAGCCTTACTGCATCAATTCAATATACCAAGAACGGAGGCAATGCCACACAAGTCTTAATTCGCGGCCTAACATTAATTAGAAATTACTTGGGAACGCCAAATGCACAACACGGAGGTAAAAGACATACCAAGTCACGTGGTGAAATATGTAGACCTGATTCTTTTTTATCTTTTGTGCGACAGGTCAAGTGGCGGGGTGGTGCTTGGGAAAAACATAAAGGCGAAAATCGTAAATATTTTGGTATGTGCCCGTTGCAGGGCACATACCATGTGTTGGAGATATACCAAAAGGTACACCTGGCAATGATTAATTGCCAGGTGATCTTTTTTGCATGATAGCAACTATAGAATTGGACACAGAAGAAGGTATCCTGCTTTTCTGGCCGCACATTCTCAGGATCCCTTGGGGAGAACGGAAAGGCCAGGCTCGAAGTTGTCGAATCTTTCGGTGATTCCAGCGCGTGCGTGCATCTGCTTTTCCGTTGGGTGGTATGTGCGCCCTCGGCAAGGCAGGCGCTACCCGAAAGTCCTAGAAAGGAAAGTCCCGTCGTCTTTTAAGTCAACAACCCACGTATACGGTCTTGGATGACAGCCAAGCAGAAACAAAGCATATATACACGGCCGTGGATGAAAGCCATGCAGAAACAAAGCATGGTATGAAATCTGGCCTGTGCGTCAGATAATGTGAGCACATCCCGCCCCAAATCCGAACGAATCGCCGAGCTGCCCCCAAGGAAAGTGCATTCGTTGACTCTTCCTCTCTTCTTCTACAAAAAATAGTTTGACAAGCTTTTTGTGACATTCTGGGACGAGGGATGCGTATTTGGGCATTGGCTTCAGGCTAGTCCAGGCGAGTTGTTACATGTTGGACAACAGCTCCTACACTACCATGATGGTAGATTCCCAGGTGCAGTAGAATGTTTTCCCCTCCTCCCAAGAACCGAGGCAAGCGTGCGTGGCACATGGCTGTTTTGTTTACTGCCGCCGCACCCACCTACCCCCCCCCCCCTCCGTTCCCTCCTTCCTACCCACCCATGCGCCACACACCACACACCCACAGCTGATTCCCCCGCGCGTCAGCCTGGAGGTGAACGACAGTATCGTGGCCACACCAAAGGGACAGGAGGGCGCCGAGGCAGGCGTGCGTGGCACGCGGCTGTTTTGTTTACTGCCGCCGCACCCACCTATTCTCCCCCCCCCTCCGTTCCCTCCTTTCTACCCACCCATTCACCGCGACTGCAACTTACATTTTGCCATTGTGCCAAGGACAACACCACAACCTCCATTAGAGCCGTCACAATTCCTCTCTATTTCATCCCCTCCCCCCCCCCCCCCCCCTCCTCAAACCACAGACAAAGGTACACCTCGATTGCGGGCAGCGTCTCAACCCAATTGCGAGAAGGGCAGAAGAGGAGAAGGAGGTGAAGGAGGAGAAGGGAGGTGGTGGAGGAGGAGGAGGAGGAGGAGGAGGAGGAGGTGGGTGGATGCGGAGTGTTGTGGAGAGGAGGCTGATAATTTGGAGGACGGCATGCGGTTGGCTTCGGAGGTTTTCCGTGTCGTTTGTTGTGGGTCTGCTTGCTGTTGTTTTTCTTCTTAGCCTCCCTTTTTCTTCTTCAGCCTTCTCAAAAGAGGGGAGGAAAAGAGACGAACAAGAAAGCCTTGAGGAGACGAAATTAAAGTGGAAAATCCTAAGAGAAGAAGAGAAGAAGACTCTTCCTCCTTTAAGAGGAATCCTCGAAACATCTTATCCCAGAAGAAGAAGAGGAGGCGGATGCGGGAGGAGGACGAGGACGAGGAAGAGGAGGTCACGGGCGAGCCATCTGAGGACTGTACTGGTGTGACACCTGTGAACAGTTCGTGTCCCGTGACGGCAATGGGGCACGTAGTATTCTGTGGGTGTACAGGAGTATGGTCCGTGGGGAAGCTCGTCCCCATGATCTTCGGTTTGGTCAACCGCGGCAGGATATGCGGACACTCTATGTGTAGCCTTCCTCGCTGACCTCCTCTTTTATCCTCCTTCCCCTTCTCCTCCTGGCCCTGTGTGGGCCGTCCGGGGACTTTGCCAGGTCAAAAAAACTGTCAAAGTCGCTAGAAAGACTCGGACGAGGAATAGGGGATGACAACAATTTCTTGTTGGAAGGCTCCCCCTCGTATGCAAGTCCTCGAAGACGTCAGGTTGCATGCGATAGTTCTAGAGAGATGTAGGAGCGCTCGAAAGAACTATCCAGGCCGACACTCTATTCTATTGTCTATTGCTATTGTGGAGAGAAACACACTGTCATGGACAGGGCGCTCAGATATTATGCACTTAATCCCGCGACAAAAAAACCTCCTGCCTCGACTTCTTGGAGCTTTCGTCCACATGATCAAGCATTGCATTTGCACCATGCCAACGCCCCTGCATCTGGTCATATTCCTCTTCGTCCTGCACGTAGTGATGTCTCTGTCGCCTGCGATCTGTGCCTTCGAGTCTTCGGCTGCAACCACCATCCGCAGGTGAGTGACTAGCTGGATGGTGGGGGAGGATTCGTCGTTCGACAAGAAGTACATATAGCAAGCAACCTTACGCCGTTACCGGACTTGAACAGTTTGTTCACTTGCACCGCCATTTCCCTGCGGTCAGCTAGCGGCTTGCTGCGCCCCAGGGGAAGAGGGAGAGGCGACAGCTTGCCACGATTGCTGGGTCGGTCTTCTACCTTTGCGTGCCTCCTATACCCACCTATGCCATGGGGGTCTGATCTAATTTTATCATGGTGCTGCACCTGTATTTTTCTTAGGACAGACGCCTTCCACATGCATCTCTAGCATGGTAGGTGGGTGTATGTAGTCTCTGCTGTTTTCCTCTACCCACCTCCTCTTCGCGTGTTACCAATTCTCCCCCACGCCCGAGACAAACAACCCATTCCTTGGCACAAGCTTTGTCTACACAGCAATAGACACAAAACTTCTTGACTGGAATGGGTAAGAACGAAATTAGATTCCTTTCAATAACAAACCACATGGAAGCTAATCCCTCTTCCTTGCGGCGGTCGGAAGGATAAATTCTTTTTCTAGAGATGAGCTCGCGTTCATACTTGCCCGACACCCGATTCGTTCACTTTTCCGTTATTATGGTTACCTTGATGTTAACAATATTTCTCCAACCCAAAAAAAAGGTAGTTAGACGGCCATCACATCAGCCTGGGCCCATGTGAGTCGTGGATTAGCACTTGAGAACCTCCCTTAAGGTGAGAAAGTATATGCCTTGCTTAGTAGGCACGCCATTGAGCGGAAGAAAAACGATAATCTTCCTTTCCTCCCTTTCACGTGCTTGCCTTATGCTTTTTCTTTTCCGTCGTACTCTCTGAGTCTATCGTAGTTCTTATTTCCCATCAGGTCACATTTTTTTCCGGGAAGGCCTTCCTCTTTTTTGCCCACCTAAATAAAGTGTACACATTACCCCCTTACCCCCTTTCTTTTAAGGTCACTTTCTTTCTTCAATTATCCCACATTCGTGCACACAATCACTTGGATCTCTGCTAATCTTCTCACTTTCTTGCTTTGTTCGGCATCTGCGCACCACCCATCGGCACAAACGGGATTCGACGACGGCTTTCGTGTTATCCCTTTCTACACATACATTCCATTCATTTTTCCATCTTCCATTTTCGTCCTTCCAACTCTTGTACATAGTAAGCCTCTCGTTTTAATCTTCCTTTTTTTTAATTCTTTTGTTCCTTGTTCCTCTTTTGTCCCTCTCTACGAAGAGCACACGCACACATACACCAACCTACATACATACATATATAAATATATATATATATGAGCACACACGCACACACAAACAACCACCTATATATATATATATATATATGTGTGTGTGTGTGTGTGTGTGTGTGTGTGTGTGTGTGTGTGTGTGTGTGTGTGTGTGTGTGTGTGTGTGTGTGTGTGTGTGTGTGTGTGTGTGTGTGTGTGTGTGTGTGTGTGTGTGTGTGTGTGTGTGTGTGTTTGTGTGCGTGTGTGTGTGTTTGTTTTGTGGGTGGGTGGGTGGGTGAGTGGGGAAGGGGGTACATGTCGACAAAAATCCAAGAGGCGCACCTACAGTCCGCCTTCCTCCTTGAGCACGCGACACGCCTCCACCAGCATGTCCGCCGCCTGCCATCCCTTCCTCGCTTGAATATTAATGGGATGATGCGGCGGCACCCCCAAGCGATTCGTGAGCAGCCCTTCCACTTTCTGTAAACAGCCCAGCTTGCTTGCATCCAGCGCCGGTTCCACACGGAGGGGTATGCTGGCAAGGAAGGAAAGTGAAAGGAGGAATTTCGCCTGCACGGCCGGGTAATTCACACCCCTCTTGACGGTGGAGGGTTGAACAGTCGCCACTAGTACGGCCGAGCAATGAGGCAGGCGAATGTGTGGAGCCCCCCCCCCTCCACTCTGTCCATGGTCGAACCGACAGGTCGTGCACGCGCCGTACAAGCATTCCTCCACCCATGCCTCTGAGCGGACTGCCGCCTCACCCACCACCAAGGTGCAGGGATAGACAGCTTCCAGCCGTGCCACTGCCTCCATGAGCAGATGTGTCCGACCCAATAAACGCTCTAATCGTGCCAACGCCCCTGGAACATCAGCGACATCCACACACAGGCTCTTCCACGACCAGCACTGCATCCCCTGAGCCCACAAGGCGTGCGCATGCTTACCTGTCACCGTAGTGGCTATAGAGGAAGGCGGGGGGGGAGGGGGCTCCATGGACGTAAATATTGTCAAGCTCCGCAGGGTATGAAGGAGAAGGGTGCGGCTGTTGGGGCCGCACATTATGCGGCCAATTTGCTCGCGATTATTTCGGCCGGGGGCGGGGGGCATGTGCGTGACTTGTGCGTCTGTCACCACCACTTTTTCAGAGGCACCGGTGCCATTTCCCTTAAGCAGGAGGCGCACTTCCGTCCGGGAACCATCGGGGTGGGCGCATGCGAAAGATAGCTCTTCATTTGTCAACACCAAAGGCTGCCACAGGAACAAACCCCGCAAGACACGCCCCTTTTCCTCGATAGCTTGCACCGCCTCTGCTTCTCGATTTTTCTCCGTCAGTGCCGCGCGGATTTGTGAAATCATCTGTCGCGCGGCATCACGGGTCTTGGCTGCTTCTTTTTCCCGGAAAACAGCCATTTTCAACGCTTCCTCATGCTTAGCCAATGCCACCGCTCGCTCAGATGCCTCTCGTTGCCGAGCTTCAAGCTCCTCCAAACGGTGCTGGCGGTCGGCATCCTTTCGTTGAGCCCGCAAGACCATACACTTGGCCTGCAGCACACCGATCGCCTCCTGGACCTCACCCTCGATGGCAGACACCCTCTCCATGTCAGCCGCTAGCTCCACGCTTCGTTTCTTCAGGGTCCCCATCTCTTGCGTCACGCGCATGCGCACCATCTGAAGCAGCTGACTCTCCAACGACTGCCACTCAAGCTCCAAACGAGGGGCCACGGCTGCGATCAATTGCTTCATCGCAACTGCTTGATCCTCGGTCCCTCCCTCCCCCTCGTTCTTAGCCGCCGAGGGTAGCGTTAAGGCCGCCAGCATAGCCTCCTGAAGGGCCTCTACATCCTGCACATCAAACTCCACCCCCTTATCCCCCGTTTTTTGCTTTCCTTCATCCCCGTCAGCCTCGATCGCCTTGCTACCGTCCACCTCGTCCCCACGCTGCAACTGGTTCAGTGCCACACTCTCACAATTCTCCAGCAATGACTCCAAGACAGCCTGCCGCAATAGAGCCACTGGCATGCCCTCCTTTTCTCCCTCCTGTTTTCCCTCCTTCATCACCCCAACTAGGCGCATGATGTTGCCCCGCTCTTGCTGGAAAGCCACCACCCGTTGCCAGTCAAATTCAATCGGCATAGCAGTGCTCACTTCCTCGGCCTCCGCCAGAGCGGTCGCGGAGACCTCACGCAGGCTTTTGTGGCGCTTGTGGCGATCTTCCGAGGAGGTAAAAGGGGAAGAAGTGCAAGACGTGGAGGGATGTCGCTTCCTCTCTCCTGTCATCGCCGAGACCACCAAGCTGTCCGTACTCTCAGGGTCGGCATCAGCACCAGCATCAGCATCAGCAGCGGTAGCAGGAGCGCCACGCAGGCGGCTTCCAACCACGATGTGAGCAAAGGGGGAGGAGGTCCTGTCTCCTGCCCCACTGCTGCGGCGCCGGGAAATCGTCGACCCCGTAGAGCTGCGCGTCAAGCTGCTTCGCTTCTTGCTCACTTGTCCATATTTTCCCTTTTGCTTCTGCTCTTGCTCCTCTCGATCTTTCTCCTCCTCCTCCTCCTCCTCCTCCTCCTGAGCGGGCATATCAAAAATGGCAAGCTTCTGCCCTTCCGTCTTCTCCTCCTCTTCTTCATCGTCATCATCTTCGTAATCCTCCTCCTCTCCAACATGATTGCCAGCAAAGCTGAGCGAAAAAGTGTGACCCCCTATTTTGTTGTCCAAAATGCTTGTGTGAGTGGCATCATCGCCCCCCGCACCATCCTCCTCGAAACTGTTGTCCTGCGAGTCCAGCGAGATACGGAGGTCCTCTCCATTCGCTTTAAAGGTGGTGGTACTCGTCGGGTCATGCAGCTGCGACATCTGCTCCTCCGCGTCCGAATCCACGTCCCCCAGATTGATGTCCATCTTGGCCTTCTTCATACCACCCTGCTGTCGCTGCTGATGCTGGTGCTGGTGCTGGTGCTGGCCTCGTCCACCCTCTGCATAGTGCATCAAAGCCTGCAGGTCACCCTCCAACTCCATGGTCCTGTCCACCCTAGCAGCACCAGCAACAGCAGCAGATATCAGCGGCCGTGTGTTATGCATGAGGCTCTGAAGATTCTGCTCAAGCTCCATGGTTTCCTCCCGGACACCACCTTCTCCGCCAGCGGCAGCAGCGCCGATAATGCCCAGCTGGGACGACGTACGTTGATCCAGCGCCCGAAAGTTGCTTGGGGAAGAGGAACGGTCCTCCAGGTCTGGCATCTCTTCCTCATGGCTGGTGGTTGAGGCGCCGGATGAGCGGCGACGGCGAGAAGATGCGGTCGAGAGAGCAGGACTTACGTCCATAGCCATGGCCATGTCGCAATCCTGGCCCGTGTCGGCCCTCTCGTTTTCTTCCTCCCTTTGCTCCTTCTCCTCCGCCTGCTCCAGCTTCTCGTTCAATGAATTCAATGAATTGCCGCCGATGGATCTCCCTTCAGCCTCCACTCCCATGTTTGCACCCTCCTCATTATCCTCGTCTTCCACCCTGGCCCCTCCACCTCCACCACCGCGGTAGTTCATGAATCCAGGCGAGCCTGCAGGCAGCATCAGACTCTGTCGACGCTTAGGGCGAGGGCTCTTACTCACACGCCTCCGCTTACCATTTCCCTCCGATGCTCCCTCGTCATCCTCCTCTTCCACCTCCTCCTCGTCCTGATAAGCTCCGTCCTTCTTTCCCCTACCACTACTCGCAGCAGTGTCCTCGTTCCACTGAGCAAGAATCGCAGTGTTCTCCGCTGTGACACCCGACTCACACTCCGCCGCCTCCCTTCCTCCTCCGCCCCCACGCATGAAAATAAGGTCAACATCCCGCTTGGTCATGGGCGTGAGCGAGTTCGAAGGCGAGCCCTTATTGAAGTAGGCGGCATTGGGCGATCCAAAAACCACCGATTTCCTCGTGCCGGAACCCGACAAATCCAGGCCGGGAGAGGCAGGGGGCAGGGTCTGCGACGGGCGCTCTTTCTTGGAGCTGAGACAGCTTCGCAAGCTTTTGAGGCTGGACCCGTGCGGGGGCAATGGCGGAGGAGACATAGAAAACGTCCCTCCTGCTACAGCCGGTACGCCAGTGGGTGCCTTGATTTGCTCTGCAAGACGGAGCGACTTGCGGCCTTTCTTACCTTGCACTCCATCCACTCCTCCCTCTTCCACTCCCTCGGCCGGAAGATCAGCGAGAAGCATGCCAATATCAGCCGGAGAGGCTGTGGTCCGCCTGCTGCCTGCTGACGCCGCTGCAGGGCTCTTGGAACTGCTGCTGGCTACGACAGTGGTCATGGTGGTCGTCCTCGTCATCACCATCGCCGCTGCAGCCGCTGTGGTAGTGGTGCTACGCCGCTGCCCCGTCCCACCTGTCAGCTCATTGATCAGGTCTTCCAACAGCTCTGGGTCCGCCGTCAATCGCCGAGCCAAAATGCTTGATCGACGCCGCGCAATCGGCGACACGAAGAAGTTGGCCGTGCCCTCCCCTAGAATTCCCGTCACCCCTCCCACCCCTTCTGATAGGGAAGTCTCAAGGTCTACAATCAGTCGTTCGACCTGCGAAGTATCCGCGGTCAGGTCGGCTACCGCCATCTCATCCCGTCCTGTCATATTGCTGCTGCTGCCTGTAGCTATAGCCGTTGTCGTCGCGCCGGTGGTACCATCACCTCCTTCCCTCTCCGCTTCCTTTGCTTCCTCGTCCGCGGCGGCGAGCGCAGTGCCCAGAATATTCTTAATTGCTATGCTGGGTGACACGGACAGCGAAGCCCGCGATGCTGGCCCCGTGCTACCAGGAGACTTGAGCAGTGTCAGTAGGTACCGAAGCGATTCGGGGTCGGCTGTCTCACGTCGCTCCGCCAGTCCATCAGTAGAAGCGAGAGTTCCCACACCAGCAGAGGTCATCGTCATTGTCGCTATCGTCTCGGGAGCTACTACAGCAGTGGTAACAGTGGCAGCAGATTGTTGATTCTCCTTCTCGCCGCCGTCTTTCCCGTTTTCCTTGCCCTTGAAGTCCTTGAAAAAGTCTTCCAACGCGCCATCGTCCACCGTCTGCCGGCGATTGAGCTGCTCCACGGAGGCTTCAGGCGCAAGATCAGCGTGCACATTCAGAGCACGTAAAGGCCCTCGCATCTCCGCTACCCGGTCTGCATTCGTGCGCTTTCCCCCTGTGCAACTTAGCTTGCCGCTGCTGCTTTTGCTACTGCTGCTCTTGGTGTCATTGCCCTTTTTCATATTCTCACTCCCCTCGGTGGCAGGCGCAGGAGAGCATCCTTCCTTCTCGCCTAGGGTCACTTTGTGCCTCATCGGATCGGGCAGAAGGCTGGAAGGAAGCTGTATGGTAGCATCGTCCAGCAAAGGAGAGGTGGGCAGCTTGACAGTGGCGCCCTCGTCCGCGTTATCGTTGTCCTGCAACATGGCCATCACTTTCCGAAGGTCCTGCGTGTCGGCCGTGACGTTGAGGGCGTGGTTGGTGTTGATGGTCAAATCCCCGTCTTCCAAGCTGGTGCCCGCAGTCTTGGCCTTGGCAGCCACCGCCGAGGCCATGGCGGAAGAGGCTGTATGTTGGACGCCCGACGACATGCGCCTCTTGTTTTCGAGGAGAACGTGCTGGATGTGGTCCTTGAGTCGCGCCTGGGTGTATCGCCAAGGGATAGCGGGAAGAGGGGAGAAAGATGGTGAGGGACCCGTCGTAATGGGGTGTGGTTGCCAGTTCACGGCCCACAGAAAATGTTGTGGCCGATGATGCGAGGAGCGGGATAGAAGTGGGTGAGGGGGCGGGGTTGATTTGGTGAAGACAGGCTCTCCACGCGAGGCAACTCCAACCACTGGACGTTGGCATAGAGTGTGAATGAGTGAGTGATAAAGGATACAGGCATTTTGGTATCATGGGGTTAGGGGTTGGAGTTCGGGCACAAAGCAAAGCCGCGCTTTGGTGTTGCTTGCTAAGGAAGCGCAGGCAGATGATGGATTTCGGAGGCGCGCGTCTGGCCCACGCCGGGCGGAGCATAATTTGAAGCAGAGAATGGCGGGAAGGAACTAAAAAAGAATGACTGGCATCGCCCTTCGCAGTGCCATTGCCCTTTCACATGTACTCACGACCGACTACCATCACCCCAGACAACCAGCGTCAGACTGCCAGCGTCAGACAGCCGGGACACTATTGGGCGATGGTTCTTCATCGCCCAAAAAAAGTAACAACGCAGTGATATGCGGGAACATGTTGCCCTTGCTGCAGCAACGATTCATTGCACGCTTATTGGACACAGTCCTCACTGCTTCTTCCTCTCCTCCTCCCGAGGACACCTTTCTTTAAAATTGGGGCTGTCTGCCCATCTGCGCCTGCTAGTCCCTCTCACCCCCATCCCCACAGCCACCCCATCAACCACAGGGTAGACAAGCCAAGCCTGACACTTGTCACTGTGAGATCAAATTTTTACGACCATGTATGACCGTCTGATTCTAATCGCTGCCGTGCTGATCCCGCTGCTGCCCTCAATTATCGTGGTTATGGCCATGTGCTTTTTCCTCCATTCCCGACATTCCTTACGAAGGCGCAAATGTTCCGGCGAAAAAATTATTTTAGACGCCACCTGCAGTCAGCAGGGTCCCGATTACATCAGCGTCCACCCTGGCAGCGCCGCCACTACCACTACCCGCCTTCATCGCGGCCGCTTCTGGCCGTTGGAACGCAAGGGTAAAGCCAGCCTGGAAGATGTTACACTGGACGACATCAAGGGTCTGAGCAAGGAAGAATGCTTGTGTCTATTCAGGCTTCTCCGTCCCGCGACTTTGCAGCAGTTGCATGGCGAATGGCAAGGTGAAATATTGGCGATGGGTCTCCTTTATCCCTTGGCGTACTTATTCTGGCATTGGCGACTGGGGCGGGGGTGGTGGTTGGGCAAGGGCATTGATGCGGAGAGCAGGCAGGGCTACAACACATTTTACAATCACGGTATCACCACGCGTAATAGGCGGTTTGAAGTGTTCATGGGCCCCAGTGCCTATGGGTGGGAAGAAGAGAAAGAAGGACAGGAGGGAGAGACCGAGAGGCGTGTGGAAGTAGGTAGACACAAACAAAGCGAGATAGGCGTCGATGAGGGTGCTGGAAATGATGGAGTTCCACACGAACGGAAGGGCAGTAGGGTTCAGCAATTTGAAAGTAGATCAGACAGATGCCACTGCGCTGGTAGTAGTCGCATTGGTGTAGAAGAGCGGAGAGGCACTCGCAACAGGAGCAGCACGGACCTTGCCAGTGGTGGGGAGTCGCTGCATTTAGTGTACGCGCCGTACAACGACGGATTCTTTCATCGAATGCACGAAGAGGTGCGACGCGTGCACGATGGTCTCTTTCTGGGCTTTGGCTCTCCCGGAGGTTTAAGGGGAAGGACGCCTTTTAACAGCATACCGTTTCTGCTTGTCGCGCCTAAGGCCCCCCTCAAGCAGTGGGATCAGGAGAGGAATTAAGGTGTGGACGAGTAATTAAGATGGAAAAGAGAGAATACACATGTATATTAAAAGGATGTACAGCGAGCGAGAGAGTGTGCACTATCATATATCGTCATCGTCGATCAAATTGTCGCGCCCCTGTTCTCATTGCCTTGAATAGTACTCTTTTCTTTTCGTGTGACCCGTTCCAAGCGAGCCTTTTCTCACAAAATCTTTTTGACTTTGCGTGTTTCGTCATGACACAACATACACGTGGACAAACTTGTATATGCATTTTTTCTAGGACCCCTTCCGTCTTTGCACAATCAGAACTCCGAGATCAGGAGACCTGTCTCCTCAGAATTGCTACTTTTCGTCCCCCGTATCCATATCGATCCGTCAGTGTTGATTGCAGTTGGCGCCTCCCACCAGCAGTTGCCCCGTATGCCATACCTTTACATCGTCCCACTCCTCTGATGTCCTTCAAGCCTCGCGCAGCATCTTGCCCGTATTGATCAAGCCCACCATCCTTTCTTCCTCAATCCCGACCTCCTCGTCCTCGTCCGGAGGATAGCCGGGGTAAAACACACTCTCCTCTCCCGCGCAAAGGGGCTGCAAGTCCAGCGAGGGAATTGTGGTGTCTCGGTGCTGCGGAGGAGTGAGCATCGAGTTCCAAAGTGCTGTGGCGATCAAAGCATGGCTCTTTTCCGATGGGTGGAAGCAATCCAGATCCTAAGCCCAACAAAATCGTTGGGCAGGTGAAAATTGAAAAAAAAGGCAGGTCAAAAGTCATTGTGTACATTTACAGCAAATCCAATGTTCAATTCATAGCTTACCGAAATCATTTCCATAGGGAAGGAGGTGATGTTAAGGTCCCGAGTAAAGGAGTGAAGGGCGATTGCCCACGTATCATTCTTGACCTTCGATAGATCCCGGATCACGCTTCTCATTTGTTTATTGTATTCCTGTGATAATTCATCCATAAGCTTTCTGTAGGGTTCGGAGGCCGATTCTGACCCTTTGAATGCACAATCGCATTCCAGAAAAATGAGCCGGTGGACGTCCTTGCAATACGACTTGTTCTCTGTAGCGCAGTAAATGGCTGAGACATTAAACATCTCTACGACATTGACTAGAGTCCGCGGAAAGCGATCCCGAATTGCAAGGAGGATTCGTCGAAATGTTTCAGAATACTCTATGGCGTCGGTCCTTTTCGGAAGCTTACAGCAAATACAAAGGTCATTCGCACCCACAAATAAAGTAAGCACTTTCCAGCTCTCTTCATCTATGCCCTGGGAGACGAGCTGCTCCTCCAGGTAGTCAAGTTGGTCGAACCACACATTTCGTATTGTTGAGCCGCTGAGCGCACCGTTGAGTCGATCATGCCTCTGTCGATGAATATCTCGGCAAACGGGGCCCCAACATAGAGAGGTTTCCCGCGAGCCCATGGAGTAGCCAGTAAGATTTGGATTGTGCTTCTTGATGAAATTTGGCAAGGTCCTGGCCCCCGCATCGCCGCCAATGCTCCAGCTCAAGCCCCTAGCTTCATGGAAGCCGCTGTGTCGCCCTTTGGCTCCAAAGGCTGCAGTGATGGAATCCCCGAGAGCCAGCACCACGTCCACTTGCGACGGCTTCATGTTCCACACGGAGGTACAGGGCTCCACAGGGCGGCTAAAGCTCGGGCAAACAGAGGTGACGATTGGCGTCTCCTCCACATTTTTCGTGAGGGCGATAGCCGCTCCGGACACGTACGACGGGACGATAATAACAATGAAAACGGCAACGAGACGCGGCAGGTGAGGCATCGGCACGAAGTGTATGGAGAGAGATATGCAAGAGTTGAACTGTGTGGAGAATTGCGTGGTAGATTTTGGGGTATAACGTGAGGAACGGCATCGGGGACCAGAATATTGATGTACAAGACCGGCGTTCTGATCTCAGGGCTTGCGTATGAAAAGAAATGTCCTGGTGGCGTGCTGTTGTCAAGGTGACGTCAACGAAAAACGCCTGCGTAAGTGGGGAGAGTAATCAAAACCGTGATTTTAGCTTTTAGCTAGTCAATCCCCCCTTACGCTGCCTCTTATTGCCCAAGCCCAGATACATGCTTGAGCATGGTAGAATGAGGCAGGACATGTGCCGATGGGATATTCAGACGATTGTGGTGGGTCTTTGGAAGCTCGACGGTCGCTTTTTTTCAACAAACCTCAAGCTGGGTGGGAAAGTTGGCGACAGATGTCTGTCTCATGTTGAGAATGTAATAATAAGCGTTTAAACCTAGGCAAAGGTGGTCAGGCTTATATGGTCATACATGTCATTGGTACTCTGGTATCATATCGGACTCCCGGTAAGCTATAGGTATACCAGTACAAGATACAGGCAAGGACAAGACTAGTACCACACGTCGGAAAATCCCACTTTCAAATGGCAATTAGGTAATTAGGAGGCCAATCCTGGCAATTGGACAATTGTCAGGATGAGTCAATTGTTCGATCGACACTAAAATGGTATAATCATTTGGACCAAATGTCTTGTTGGACCAAATGGCTTGTGGAAAAGGGACCAAATGGTTTTGAACCAATTGTATTTGAGAGCATTACCTGGGTTGAAAGACCCACTGGCATTTACATTTGCTGACGAGTTCGCCGATGCTTTTCAACGAACAACTGCAATTGGTTGAACTTGGTATATTTGGTTCATAGCCAAACGAATTTGGCTACATTGCTCGATCAAGCGTGTGCTCATTTTTCTTAACTTGTACTGTGTATAATAGCCCAGCTAGAGACCTACACGGACTATACAGAAACTTATGTACGTTTTTTGCTCGTCTTACTTTTTTTGGGTTTTAATCACCATTATGAGCCTTCCACCGACTTGATGGCATCTACTTCTATCATAATGTGAGCACCAAAATAAGCCCGCCCCGCATGACGGGGTAGCTGCCGGCATCAGTCCCACTCGTTGGCGCGGGATGACCGGCAGCCAAAGGAGCGGCTTGTTTAGAGCGGGATGGCGTCATCGTCCCGCAAAAACGCCAGTGGCCTGATGCCGGCAGCTACCCCGTCATGCGGGGCGGGCTTATTTTGGTGCTCACATTATGATAGAAGTAGATGCCATCAAGTCGGTGGAAGGCTCATAATGGTGATTAAAACCCAAAAAAAGTGAAAAGAGCAAAAAACGTACATCAGTTTCTGTATAGTCCGTACGGTTTATGTTATTTCTGGTGTTTTTGATTTAATTACGCGCTTCGCGCTTTTTGTTGGTTTAGGGATCTAAGAGGGCTGTATGATGATGTTCAGGAGTGAAATATGCTCTTCAAAGTTCTTCAATTCGGGGGTTAAACTCAATGCTGGGCGCGAAGGTTTCTATGCCCACAGATCGGGAGGCCGGACTTGGACGTCCGGAAGTAAATTATGATGTTTCATTGATACCATTTCTCTCCAATGCAATCCATGGTTCACTTTGTAAAAACTTATTGTTGCTCAAATTGGCTGATGGATGCTGGACCTGATTCCTTCTTTAACCATCTCGCCAGTAATCATTGGGCTCGATCTATATTTCCTGCTCACAAAGGCCATAACATCGACTGCCAGTCCCTCTTATATTGCAGTCATATAGACATCCGCTGCATCACTAACCCGAAGACGTCCGTCCTTTCTCATGGCAGATCCAATACGGCCAACGGAAAAAATCAATCCGGCTCGTACACCACGACTGTCTTTGCTTAGATCTTTATAATATGTAAGTGCTTGAGTAGACTGATTATCAAGCGTCTAAAAAACCTTTCCTGAGAAAAAGGGCACAAAGACTCTAGTGAATTGTTTGCGCATCCACGGTCTGCGCGCGTGTTTGGGTCGCTGAGACTCTTTCGCAAGCGTTCGATCTGTTGTTGATCATGATCGTAGAAATCAGAGACTATTGTCCACGGTGGATGGTATTGGACGCCCTTCGCCCCTTGCATAGAGTGGGGCCACGCACATATATATGCTTTAAATGCGCTACATGGACCCACATAATGACATAAAAACAATTAGAACTATTTGGTCCCCAATTACAATTGGTTGCCAGGCCGACCGATTGTGACCAGATATTTGGACCATTTGCATGATCACCCAGCATTTTCAGGGCAACTGTATTTGGTATTTAGTTTCAATGACAGATCCAAATGGACGTATTTATCCACTCCACCAATTGTCCCAACCAATTAGCCCCAACATTTCCAAATAGTTGTCAGAGGCGACTAGGACCAACACCAGATGATAGTTAAGTATGATCTAACATGACCCCTTCCTTTCCTTTCTTTATGGTCATGCTATAGTATGTCATTCGTACTAGTAGGTATTTTGGTGCCATCAGGAATGACGTAATGTCCAAATCAGGCTACCACGCAGTGTAGCGACTGGTATCAAGCAATAAAGAATTATATATAGTCCAATAACGGCCACCATATTTAAAACTTTTGTGCACGAGTGATTATTCTTGGGACGTTGGTGGACGTTTCTTGTGAGTTACGAGGACAGTAGAATTCCAGGTGACGCGAGAACTTGAAGGAGGGTAGGCAGGGGGAACAAGGGAATCTCCATGGACCCTTTGTGAATCGGCAACGCCGACAGGATAATGTTGATTAGTATCGACGTCGAGTTGAGGACGCACAGCTGGAGAAAAGAAGGGCTTGAGTCGTTCACTTTTGGGGCATGAGGGGGTCACGGCCTCGCAGAAGGAAATGGGGTGTCTCTTGTATGATCGGGAGAAAAGACGTACTGATGGCAATCTGAGCGAAGGGTAGATAACAGTCCCAGTTCAGGCTGCGGCTAATAACTGATGTCTTGAGGAATCCGATTCGTGTCCGATTCATGCGTTTGGCTAAGCGATTTGTTTGGGGATGAGCGGTGGTGGTTGACGCCTGATGGATATTTAACTGACTGCAAACATGGACGTTCTGTTCCTTGATCAAACAGAAGTGTCGTCATGGTGCCGTGTCAAGTTATGAAGTTGCGGAGAATCCATGAGGATATAATACTGTTGTAGCGTCTTACATCTGAAAAGCCTCGGGCAGGACATGTGCTCCTCAAGGGCACGCAATCGACTAAACTTTGCCCGTCTCCCCTTGTCATAGATAGCTAGATTATTTCTGGACGCCAGCCTCGCGCACTATTTTATCGTCGTTTAAGGCCGCACTGGCAGGTCTTCAAAGAGTTTTGACAGACAGAGCCGAGCGATGATCCCCAAGCGCGAACCCAGCGTTCGCTCCTCCCGCCTGCTCAGCTCAGCAGCTGCTCCTTATAACCCCCAAAAAGCAGCGAAATGAGTGGCAGGCCAAGTATCGTGTCATAATTCTGTCCCGGCTTATTTGTGTAAGTGTCTATCTGCACCAAGGTAGCGAAAATGGACAAGGGGCCGGACAGCATTTTGGTCTCATTTTCGGTTTGGTAGTGGTCTGCTTTTAATTCTGGTTTTGGATGACTTCCTCGGCTTACACTGATCTGTATATGGGTTGGGAGCGGCAAGCGTGGTCAGCATCTGGCGAAGCTTTCTGTAATTGCTCCGTTCTCAATTGTAGCTTTCCTCCGATCTACAAAATTCCAAATTTACAACCGACGTTGTTGTGGGCAACGAACAATTCTTCTCATCGTATATGACATAATAATAATCTATTTTGGTTTTTTCATTTCATTGTTTGAGCTCTTGCACGCTCACCCGCCTTAGCACATATATACTTACTTAGCTACCAACACGAAATAATTTGCAAGATGTTTGTGCATTTCTCCCATCTCTTGGCTCTCAACCTCAACCATCCCCACTATCACACAACGCATTTATGTACAAGCACGATAAATGAAAATATAGCCCGTCTGCAAGCTTGCATCGTCCTCTAAAATACGATCCCCCTGAGGCAATGCCGAGACCAAGGCATCGTCATATCTAATCCAGAGCGCGGGGGAAGAAGGGGTGGAGCCCGCCCGTCGAACATCAGCAATGTAATGGCCCGAATTGGCCGAGCGACCTAAATGCCGGACCACGCTCAGCAGCGTATAGGCAGACTGCAACTCGCCTGCCCGCACCGCGGCGAGAGGGGCTTCGGTCATTGAGCCCGAGGGAGAAGAAAGGGAAGAACAGAAAGATGGTGAGAGAGGGCGCGTGGTGAGATTTCGCAAGTCGAGGGGCAAGAGTGGAAGGATCTTCCTTTTGGTGGAGGGTGGCGACCGATTCTCCTTGTCCTCGCTCGCGTCGATCATTACTTTTGGCTTTATCGATGACTTATTCGCGCCGAACCTCGTGGAACGCCTCCATCCCTTTTGAAGCACTCTAACATCTTCAAGGTTCTTTCCTTCCATTTTGTCCTGATTGCACCCTCGACTCTCGATCAATGACAGTCGTATAGCCTCCTGCAGCTCCTTGTTGTTCACACCCTCCTGAGAACTACCAAAGCTGCTACTTCCCTCTACCAGGTCCACCAGAGTGGAGCCAGAGGGAGAAGAGGAGATAGTCAAGCCCTCGGCTGGTGGCGACCTTGTCGGATCCTTGTTTTCCTGGTCCAACGGCCAACGATTTTCGCCCTGATTCTTTCTATTCTTTCTATCCTGCGTTGCCGCTTGTTTGCATTGCAGCTGAAGCTTCAGAAGTTGCACGGCCGATCCCCCCCCCTCTTGCAAGATCTTGGATAGAGATGCAGAGTTCGTCCCTTGTTCGTCATCTTCATTGGCACCCACCGCTGTCGAGGACGCGTAGAAGTTCGTCCCGAAGCGAGTTGCAGGAGTAGGTGGCTGAGAGATGCGTTCCAGGCTCTTCAGGAGGGCTTTGGTCAGCTGCGGTCCAGCTGTACCTTCGAGCCCTGTGCGTACATCGGGAGGACTGACCGTGCGGGCGTCGCAGAATTGAGCCAGATCTAAGGAGGGTGGGGCCATGACGCGCGTCTGGAGCTTGCTGCTGCTCGCACCCAGAAGATCCAGGGCGCCGGTGAAGCGAAAGCGCTTGAGGTGCACGACCAAAAGGTTGGGTAGCTTGCGAAAGCGGTGGGTGGCGCGGACCTTGTTCTGCCGCTGACAATGTTCGCAGGTTAGCTCCAGCTCCTGCTCTCGAAAAGAATGTGCCAAGAGATCCAAGACCTGTAAAGGGACGCCTCCTCCCTCGCCATTCGGGCCCGCGCCCCCTCCTTCCTCTCCAGGTCCCACCAGATCGACTGAGAAGTCCGTGAAGGACTCGATGTAAGAACGGGAGTATGCACAGTCTGCGCCTACACACGTCAAAGTCTTCTTCACCTGAGCGTGAAAATGACGCGTCACAGGCAAAACTTGCTCTAGAATGGCCGCTTCTTCCTGACTTATAAGTGTGTCCTCTTTAAAAGACTCAGGTAGGATCAAGCCCTCCTTCTTTCCCCCTAAATGGCCGCTGGACGTTGGCGTCAAAGACGATGGCTCCGTCGTGAGAGACAAAGATCGGGACCGGAAGAAAGTGCGGAGCAACGTCTGTCTACCCTTCCCACCGCCTGCGTCACCCGCACTCCCTCTATTTCCCTTACCTACCGCAACCGGCTTATTATTTAATGTCCTTTCCTCCTTCTCGTCATCCATTCCCTTTCCTCCTTCCATTAAACAATTTGCCTTGGCCCGGGCCGCTCTGGCCTCTTTGTCCGCTTGAATTTTGAGAGCCGCAAATCGGCGGCCATAGAGGCAAAGCTCCTGTTGCAAGCTGTTTAGCAAGTCACCCATAAACTCATGCGCATCCTGCTGCCGGCCCTCTCCATAAGCAGCGAAGTAAGACGAAATCTCCCGACGGAAGAGGGAAGGGTCCATTACCCCACCTCTGACACACTTCCTACTGCTGCTGCTGTCCGTACCGGTGCTGCTGTTGATGCTACTGTATTTACTCAAGGCGGTCTTTTGCCGCAGAACCAGCAGGAGGCCAGCAAATGATCCGTACACCTTGAGGTGGCGAGGTACGCACACGGACTCACGCAGGTCTTGGAGGGTATACCGCAGCCAGAAGTTGGAGAGCAGATCATTTACGAATTCTCCTGCGGCGGCCAGGGCTTGCACCACTGAGTTGAGATAGCAGGTGTTGCCAAGATTGAGCAAGCCCTCCCGTTTCCATCCTGTTGTCGACGGGAAGATGGAGGAAATTGAGGGAGACTTTAAAGAGGAGACGTACAACAATGGAGCTCCCACGTCACTAATGCGGCGTGTAACGTTCTTGCCTTTGCTGGAGGAGGCCTGAAAAGGGGACGAGGAGGATGAGGGCGCACCCAGGGGCGGCTTCGTACTGTAAATGCGGGAGCTTCCGTCTCGGAGAAGGAAGGAGGAAGCGCTGCTGTTGGATCTGCCTTTTGCTATTTTCTCGGGACTGGACGAAAAAAGGCGGTTGCTCTCATACAGTAAGTCATCATCATCTATTTCCTTTCCGCCGGCGTCAGCAATTCCCGAACCCAGTACCTGGTCAAGCATGCTAAATCTTTTCTTTTTCTTGACACCAGCGCTGGTGGTGCTCATGGAAACGACGGAAAGAGGTCGCTTGATGATGATGCTGCTGCTGGCGGTGATGGAAGAGGACAAAATGCGTTTGTCCTTTATACTGTCAGTTGTGCCGATAGAGAAGTTTGGGGAAGCAGCGGAGCAACCGGCGAAAGGAAGGCTCCCTGACGCAGCCGAGCTAGACCGAGCCAGGTACAGCTTCGGCCGTTGGGTACTCTGTGGTATAGTAGTGAAGGTTGAGCGAGAAAGAGGACGTCAGCCTTCCTATATGAGTTCAAGAGATGCGATAGTCGAGGTTGGACATGAACACCACGGGTTGGATTTATGGACGTACATGGAAGAGGGATCTACCGCCTCTCCTTGCACTCCCATTCCCGCCCCATGGCTGTGCAAACTCACTCAGAGTAGGCGACCCCACACCCCTAATCCTATCAACAGGTGTGAAACCCGCTGCCGCACCTCTGCCATCCCCACGGCAGCCTCGCTGCAGTGCGTCATACGCCCCTTTGACCTGCGCCAAAAAGTGTCGGGTGTCGAGCGCCTTTCTCGGTGAGGCTGGGACAAAAATATTAAAGCGGTGACCGCCAGAAGCAAAGCAAACCATCCGGTTTTCCTCGTCACATTTCTGGAGGGCTTTGACCTTAGATGGTAATAAGGAAAGTGGTACAGGGGAAGCTCATATTGAAAAAGATGACTTGAAGTCCTCGACGCTTCTACGAATGCCTTTTTTTTAAGCAGACGGTATCTAGATCTATAAGACGCGCCGCTGTCCGCTCTCCCTCGACACTCGCTCGGACTTACCTTGATTATCGCCCCGCCGCAGCGAATTTTTTCTCCGTCAAAGGAGATGTCTCGTTGTGAGCCCTTTGACTTCGATCCTTGAAAGACCTGTATATGCACCTCGCGGAGGCGGGCCTTGGTATCCATATGGTTGAATCAATTTTGGAAGGGGTAGGGCGAGACAAGCAGGTCCAAAGCTCGCAGACGACGGACTTTGTGGCGGGAAATCGATAACTGGCTGGCTGTCACAATAACCTGATCTATGTGAACGAGGAGAACGCATGTGAGGCGTGCATACCAGATGATGAGATTGTGGTTGGAAGGATAGACAAAGCCCTGAACGAAGTGACTGACTGACTGAAAAGAATGTTGTCACCCAAAAGAATGAGGAGAGAATGAGGAGGTGGAGGGGGAGAAGGCATGACGGGGGCTGGCGTAACGGGCAAGAAGGTAGGGGAGGTTATGCGAGGTCATCCAGGGCCCCCGATCGGACGAGGCGCTGATGCAACAACAACTCCCCCGGCCCCCGCATCTCCCCCGAACACTTGTAGCATAACATCGGCAGAAAGGCGGACAGTGTGCAGCTGGTCCATCCACAAGACAACCTCCTACGCTTTATCACCGAGTATGGTATCACCGCGTCCTTAAAGGAGAAGCTTGTGGACAGGTGGCGCTTGCAGGTGCGTACAAAGTGCTCGAGTCGGTGGATGCAGAGGAGGGGGAAGGTGCTTCGAGGTGCTGCCGCTGGTGGAAAGAGATGCGGCCGGTTACAGCGAAAAGTGGTGGTTGATGACGATGGACGCGGCATCTCTGACATAGTGGGCTTGAGTGAGCCGGCAGCCGAGTGCATGGGCGGGCAGAATCATGAGGATGAGACGGACGAGGGAGCGGATCACTAGAAGTTATCATGGAGTAGGGCGGCGCGGTGTGTGCCTTTCGCGGTGAGCGGCTATCGGGACCGTCTCTGCGGGGCCGCTTCATGGAGGTGGTATGAGAAGACCAACAAGGGCGTGATTATCACAAAGTGCAGGTGCTCCTGCGGCTACTTATACATCAAAAGGTAGCCCTGTCGATACGTGCTTCGCGTGGCACTGTACCTCCATGTCAGCGTCCTGACGGAGGGTCTGGATCTGGCTCTGTGGCATGTCGAGGATGCATACATCATGGCGACAGTGGCTGGAGGAGCTAGGAGAATGAAGGGCACCGGGGTATTTTTTCATGACGGTATGTTTTGCGGGGGCGTCAGCGACAAGGACGGCAGTGGATTGGGCCCGGTGGACGTGGCCGGTGGTGGAGTTTTGGTCGAGGCTGGCGCCGGCGAAATTGTGGACCCTTGTCTGAGTTGTACCTGAGACTGCAGGTTTTAGAGCGGAGAGGGTGAGGTGGAAACCGGGGCGGAAGGACATGGGCTGTCATCTGAAGTGTATATACAAGATGAGACAAGGTCAATACATACATCATATACATATATTGTATAGATCCAATGCTTGCGGTCTTAATAGCGTACCATCAGAGAAAATAGAAAAAAAGAATTTCTTACTTTTCGTCCCATTGCACATCTACATGTTTTATTCACAACACCCATCACATCTCTTCCTCGTACTCTTCCACGTCTTGTACATCTAGGACACATATATGCGTGTAGACCCCAGCCACGGCCATGAGCACCGACGCCGCAACAAAAACCTCCCGTGCACTCCCTTGAAAGAGGCTGAGCAGCAGCGAGCCCAGCAACCCTTGAAGAGCGAATGGCAGCACCTCGCTGATGCTTCTAAACAGGCTGCAGTATAAAGCCGAGTTTTCTGAGCGTCGAACTGCCACTGTCACGATTGACCATGGACATTGGTAACTCGCAGCCAGTGGCAGCCCTAAGCAGGCAAAGAGTGCCAGGGCTGCATCCTTGTTTCCCGGCTGCAGGAAGAACAGGCCCAGAAACACGGCCGCAGCACATACCAGCGACGCTACCCAGACCCGTTTCAAACCTACTCTCGCCGCCAATGATCCCAAAACCAGCGATGTGAAACTGGCCACCACTGCCATCAGCAAGAATGCAAAACTTGCTGCTTGTACTCCGCGCTCATACAAGGAATCGGGCTTACCCGTATCCTCTGGATTCCCTCCATAAATGTAGGCGCCGTAAAAGTAAGAGCCATAGTAAAACAAAAGGGCAAAGGCACTCCAGGCCAGGAGGTTAGACACTGCCGCGAGACGCACGGCTTTCGGGAGGGACTTCATTCCAAACACCGCCCTTTTGGCCGAGGAGACAAAACTACCATTGAAGAGTTCATAAAGCTGAGGAGTAAAGTGCTTTTCTACTGAGGTCACCAAGGTTCCGCACGTCGTCACAAACAAGACGCCGGCTGAAAGAAGAAAGAGAATCTGGGTTTGGCTACCGAGGTATGAGAGGCCAGGCGCCTTGGCCAGGTTGATAGATCCCAATCCAAAACCCAACAGTCTTCCCAAGCTGCCCTGCAAGGCAAAGAAGGAATTGACACCTTGCAACGCATCCGCCTCCAATGTGTCCGTGCAAAGCCCCCGTTCCATCCCTTGTATCCCGTCGAGCCCCACTTGCCCTAGGATCAAACCTATGACGGCCATGCTGAGCGCATACCTCTGCTCTTCGTTTGTATCTCCCAGCCACACTCCCAGCGACTCGGCGTACGCCAAAAGAATAAGTCCGCCAGCCCCCACTAGTAAAAATCCTCCCAAAAACGGCCGCCGTCGGCCCCACGTGTTTTGGGAGAAGTCGCTGGCCGCCGATATGAGGGGTACCGTCATACAGCTTGCCAAGGAGGAGAAGAACCACACAATGCCAACCGTTTCGATGCTGAGATTAAATGTGACGAGAATAGGCGTGATATATCCGTAAGCTACAGACCAACACATCTGAACGCCCAGAAACGCGAACGTTGGGTAGATTTGCGCAGCCAAGCACCACGGAGTGCGGCTGTCCCCTGCATCACTGTCGACATCGCTTGCGCCCACTGAGGAAGCTTGAACCTTTGGCATCAGAGGTGCCCGCTCACTTTTGATGGTCGAGCTCGAATCCCACCGCCAAGGCATCTACCTAACTATCTACTTGTGTAGTGTGTATGTGATGCAGATTGGTACACATCTGGTTCAATGCCCGTGTCGCTGTGACAGGCGTTTGTGCCGTGGACCGCACACTCGCAAAAAGGATCTGGTTGTCGATCTGTTGTTCGTTTTTTTCGGAAAGTTCAAGTTCTTTTTTTCTGCCGTCTGCCATAACCATGCCCTCTCCGCCCTCCCCCTTGCTACATGGGACGCCGTCTCACACATAAATACCTCCTCAATCACATCCAACA
The DNA here is from genome assembly GCA_004519485.1 of Nannochloropsis oceanica. NCBI lineage: Eukaryota > Eustigmatophyceae > Eustigmatales > Monodopsidaceae > Nannochloropsis > Nannochloropsis oceanica. Next base: position 913,183 of record CP038128.1, read on the forward strand.
CCATATGTACATACTCATGCTACTACTCCAGCGATGGCAGACGCTATCCACCCACGCCCAGTCATACAACAGAGACATACCAGCCAGCTTCCAGTCGTCTTGCATGCATTCCCCCCCCTCCCCAATGCTACATGGGACACCATCTCACCACACAAACACCTCCTCAATCATATCCACCACCATAAATACATACTTATGCTATTACTCCAGCGATGCCAAACGCTATCCGTCCACCCCTAGCCATTGGGTCACGGTAGGAGGTGGACGTCAAGGGCCCCGAGGTCGCTGCTTCGTCCAGCCCCGCCGTGGCGCTGACGCAAATTACACCCATCTTAAGGCCCAGAAAGGAGATGCGGGCACACTGTATGCATCTCAGGAATCTAACTGCCGTTCCTAAATCCCTCTAGAACTATCGCATGCAACCTGACGTCCTCTAGGACTTGCATACGAGGGGAAGCCTTCCAACAATAATTTGTTGCATATTCACCCGTTATTTTTGTCCGAGTTTTACTGGCGACTTTGACAGTTTTTTTTAATCAGGCAAAGTCCCCGGACGGCCCACATAGACGTCACAAAAAACTTATTATTAATAAGTCCGACTTAACTTGTCGCTAGATCCCACGCAGGGACAAATGAGACGAAAGCCTTGTAGGGTACCAGACGATCTGCCTTCGTCGCACGCCACGACAGGCCTATAAGGTATGTCAATGGATCAAAGCTGCCACAGACAAGTACAATCTCCAACTAGAATGTTCCCCAGACACCTGTGTATCGCGAAGTGTGACTGTTTCCCATAAGGGTTGTGGCGGAATCAGAACTCGCCTGGCTTCCGCTAAGCGGATAAAGCACGTATGATAGGAATTTTAAGATGAAGCAATCCAGATTTTGTCGTCTGTTCGTCTTTCTTTCTCTTGATTCAGATCAAGCTGCCCCGTCTCTGTCTGGTCTTAGGAAATCTCATGCACTCTCCGTCTGCAAACCAACGGTGAATTATTTAATTTTCCTTATCCCCACCACAAATATTCGTGAGGTCTACGCTACCGTCACCCCCCCCCCTGCTACAAAGCACACGGCATCTTATTGGCTGTGCGCTGATCCCGTGCTCCAAATCTATTCAATAATTGCCTGTTATTGCCTTCTGCTTGGTGCTTGTCTTTTTCGATGAGACCGGCTACTGCTGCTGCTGCTGTTCACCTGTCTTGCAAATGATCTACACATGGCTCACTGAATGGGTTTTGATTTCCTTACTTCGGTCTCTTCATGATCTCCATCTTCTAATGTTGACATGCCTTCACCTCATTCCTTCACGTCTCCTTCCTTTTCCATCCTTAAGCTTCCGAATCGTCCTTCTTCGTGCTTGGGACAGCCCGCTGCTCATCTGATAACGCATTGTTGATTATATCAAACGCCAGATCCGACAGCTCCTGGTCAGTGCGGCCCTTGATGGAGATGGGAGGGTGGACATGGATGGCGGTGATCCCCCGGCCAGCACATTGAGGCATGATCACCTCCTTAGGCATCATGATATGCGTCCCCGCAATAGACACAGGCACTATAGGCACGCCTGCCTTGGTCGCCACCTTGAATGCACCCATCTTGAAGGATTGCATGCGGCCTTGAGGCCCACGAGTGCCCTCGGGGAAGACGAAGATGGGGGTGCCTGTCTTGAGGATTAGGAGAGCAGAGCGCAGGGCTTCCATTTGGCTGCGCTTGTCGTCTCGATCGAGGAGGACGTGCTGAGCCATTCTCATGGCGTTGCCCAGGATAGGGATCCTGGCCAGGTCAGCCTTGGCTAGGTACTTGGCGCGGACGGGCAGCTGGGCAGTGTAGGGCACATCCATCCAGGAGGCGTGGTTGGCGACGAAGACCTTCCGGAGGGGTTTGGGAAAAGAGGGACGGGTGGGAAGCAATGAGGATGGGGGAAGCTCAAAGGGAACGTATTTTGTGCTTGACTGCAGGAAGATATGAGACCAACCGCCCAAAATGCAAGGGCCCCGACCCACTTTCACATCCGACACTAAAGGCGAATCAAATCCGACCATTCCCACGCCTTGTTCTCTCTTTTTCTCATTTCCTCCCACACGTACCGCTGGTCCCTTGGGAATGTTCTCCATGCCCGTAATATCGGGTAAGGAGTCAGTAGTGATACTGGTCAGCCAGCCCCATAGGGCACTGGAGCGGTCGACATTGTGTCGGCGAGGATCGATCTTGTCCATGAACTCCAAGCTCGCCTTGTACAGGATGAGGAAGACACCCCAGGGGATCGCCCAGAACAGCGCCATAAAGCAGAAATAGAAGCCGAAGGCATTGATCTTGAAACCCTTGATGGTCAGGTAGGGTCCGTAGTCGGTCGGGACCTCCGCCAAGCTCTTGTGCCGGAAGGTATCCTCGGGCACTGGCGGTGGACCTGTACCTTCTGAGGCGTCAGCCACCCCAGACCCGCTCTTGCTGCTCATGCTGTCACTGTCGCTGCTTCCTGACCCAAAGCCGATCCCCGCTTCTTTTACCTTGACGTCTGTCTCCACTAGCATAGTTGGTACCCTCCTACGCCGACGATACTGCGGCGGCGGCGGCGGCATTCTGCCGCCCCGTGTGTGTTTAGTTTCCAGCTCCTCCAGCCCTCTCCCGCTTATTCTCCTTGTCGTGGCCGATGATCGCAAAGATGAGCGCCCTATCGAGAGAAAGCCTGGTTGCCGCCGCGCTACTGCAACGCTCACGCCGCCCGGTGGTGATGTGCTGGCATGGGCATGTGCTGTTGTTGTGAAACTCATTAACACGGCCGCCGTGCAAGCTCCACATGCAAAGCTCGTGGGTGTCTTCATATTAAATCAGTCGTCGTCCGTCCTGGAATCGTACACCTGCAGTGGGAGGGGTAGCGTGGTTGAGGTGAGTGAATGTACGCTGATGCGACGAAGTCTTATCCTTCGCTCATCATGAGCCAGGAACGGAGTGGCGCCTGAACACGCGCCCACCTTGTGCCTCGTCAGTGACTTTCCGGGCCTGAGGGGAGGGGTGGGATGTTTTGGGGATATCGTGGGCATCCACCAGCGCCATACACTAGGCTCCAGTTGCAGCGATCCCACATGATGCTGCGACCACTCCCCGCCCCTTGCTTTCGACGTCTTTTTCTCGCCTTTTCTGGATTTTACCTTGATAAAAAAGTCAAACGGGGGACAAAGAGGTGCTTTCATTTTACTACTTGGATATGGGGTGATTTCTTGCCGCAATGAGCACGACCAAGACAGAGCGGGAAAAACTCGCTGGGAGAAAAACACAACATAGATCATTGACACGAGGAAACAACCAACAAAAAATGAAGGAGAGTAAAAATGCGTCAGTATTATCGCGTCGAATGCGTTGACAAAAGACTAGTCATTGTCACACCGTGCTTTTTTCCTCGATGCGACACCTTTCTTTTCGTTTTGCTGGTGTCTTCGTATGTATGGTGATGATAGTATCGAAATAAATAAATCAGAAGCCCTAGCATCTACCTTCTCTTGATCTCACTTGCCAGGAAGAAAGCGAATTCAGCAACACTCAGCGCGATATCTGAGCCTCTACCAACCCATCTACCTCCGCCTAACCCTATTTCTCATTTTTGTTTGGCCGGCCTTCCGCCCGCTCTATTTTCACTGCGTGGCCTCTTCAAAGGCTTTCACAAGCTGGTCGTGCAATTCAGCACATTTCTTGAGGTTGTTCCCGGTTGTCTGCAGACACTGGGCGTAGGACTGGAAAGGCCCTTCGGACGTGGCTTTGATCTTCGCTCTCCTATCGAGAAGGGGGAAAAAGAGCATTTACGTCACATATTACTGTGGTAGAAGAGATTATCATAAAGAGGGATAGAAGCTCTTTCCTTCATATCTTGATACACCATCTATACTTACAAGGACTCCCAACAAGCCTTGACGTCCTTGCTGGCCGCCTCGCACGCCAACGGGTGGGGGTCTTTCTTCTTCTGCTCGTAAAAAGCCAAGTTGGAGTCTACGCACACGCTCCCGAAGAGCGACGCCGCCGCCTGCAGCTCTGACACACTCTCTATCGTCATAGATTTTGTCTGTCTGTGTATGTGCTTATCCGCCGTGGCCGCTCTACGTGATCCCGATGGGAGGCGTAGAGGAGGTGGGGGAGGAGGAGGAGGGCTACTGGATGAAGGCAGGGGCTTGCCTTTGTTTCCGGGTCTGCAGACAGAACACGAGTGTACGAGCCTGCACGTGGGTATGTAGGGGCAGGCAAAAGGAAGCGTTATACCGGGCACGTTTTGTGCGGATTAAATGGCATTCAAATGACTGACTTTACAGGGTTGCCGCAAGGATGAGAAGGGGTTGACTGGATGCTTGCTTGAGATGACCTGCGCCCCCATGTAACCCCTATTTAACCCTATGCCCACGAGCTTAAGCATGATAAGAAGGCTAAAATGGGAGTGGAGGTGCACATCACAGCCCCAGTCGGTGGTAGCACTTCAGGCCAAGCCAAACCAACGACAGCATAGTCATCCCGATGCTCGCCTTCTTCGTTCGCTGTTGTTTGGGAGGGTGTCTGCATGGATGCCGGGTCCCTTTCCACTGTTTCGCTCCTAAGTAGGCCACGCAAGCACCTGGCAGCCAATCTATGTATCTTCGATCGTGTGGCTTGCATGGAGAGGCAGTCGTGCGACGCTGGTAGCCAGTGGAGCACGTGATTTCAGGCTGTAGTCTACCCCACTTAGTCAAAACCTGTACCCACTCCCACACCCACCGCAAAATACAGAGTCATCACCTATTGGAGACCACAGGGCCGGGCTGGACGTGTAAATAGCGACAACCACGCACCGCCTACGCGAGACGCGCTGCTCGCACTGTCCCTAAAGCCAAGAAGGGAGGTAAGGGACAAGGAGCGAGGAAGTGGTTTTGAGTAAGGGGACACGTGCATGCACGCACTCATCGCAACACCCTTTCTATCCCTTCGTTTATAGGTTTGCGGAAGCAAGCCACCCTGTACATACATAGCTAGTTGGGTGGTTGAGGGATTGCTTGAGTGTAAGCCATGACTGAAGACAGCAATTGGAACCAGGACACGCTGCTGGTCTCCCTATGGGAATGGTTCTGCAAATTAGGGTCTGAGGAGCGCATGCAGGCCTTGGCCATCGACGACCCGCTGTGGATTCGGTTGTACCTGAAGTTATTCAAGCACGAACTGAAGTCTCGTAATAAAAAGCTTGTAGGCGCTGGACAGCATCAGGCCTCGGCCTCGCCTTCCTCGCCGCCCGCCGCGCCCTTGCCGTCGTCCCCGCTCTCGTCTCCCCAAAAATTACCACACCGGCAGCCGCTGTGCTACTCAGTCAGGCGCGAGAAGGTTAACTACATGTACAGCCGTCTCCTCAAGCAACAGCTGCAGCATCAACAACATGTGTGGGCGGGCTGCTTGCCCAGCAGCAGTAGTAAATGCCACAGCAACATCAATACCACCACAACCAACAGCAGCAGCGGTATCGGAAGCCGTGGCGATACTCCTGTGGGAGTATCCAGTGACCCCGACGATTTGGAGGAGGCCAAGAGCGTGGAGGAGGAGGAGGAGGAACTGGAGGTAGCTTTGGCGGCAGAGGAGGAGGAGCATACACTTACAGAGGGTTATAGAATAGCCTTGGGGCAACAGAAGCAGGAGACCTGGAAGGATAGGGAGGACATGGAGCATGGAGAGCTGGCGGGTGGAATTGACAATGAGACTACGGCACAGCTCGCGGGTTACCTATTACAGCGGAGCTTGCGGATCTGCAGCCTGGGTGCCACGCCGCTGGACACTCTCACTCTTGGGGCGTCGGCGGTGGAGGATGCCGAGGCCCTGTACCAGCTGCTGCGCGCGGTTACCAAGGGGGCCTTTTTATCCAAGCCCCTTACTGCTGCCACGGTCAAGCAATTGAGCCTGAAAGCCTCCGCCGCGGCAGCTGCGGGTGGGGGGGGGGGGGGATCGTCATCGGCGGCCATGGCGGGCGGCTCGGGTAGTGGGAGTGGAATTGGGACGTCCGGAGTTGCATCCAATGCGGTTGGTACGAGCGCCGCCGGCTTTTCTGTGGTCTTGCCGGAAGCACCCTGGCTGCAGGAGCGGACGGAAGCGCAGAAGGAAACGGTGCCGCTGCGAGACTTGCTGGTGAGTCGGCTCGAGCTGTCCCTGTGGGTGGCCTTCTGGCGGCGGGTGCACCGGTGTCCCGCGCCCGCGCCTCGGGTCTCGGCCGGGCTAAAGGCCGTGGCCGTACAAACCAAGCACCTGCAAGCCTTCGCCGCCAAGCTGCAGCCCGCAGAGCAGGCGGCGCTCTTCGAGGGCCTACGTCCCGCTCAGCAGCTGCTGCTCCAGCAGCTGCAGCTACAGCTGCCTGGCGAGGAAGAAGAAAGAGTGATAAGACCATGTAGAAAGGATGAGAAGCATCAGCAGGAGGGGCTAGAACGTGCCCGTGAGTCCAGAGCACAGGTGATGATGGAGCGACTCCTGCTTATGCCCGTGCACTGGGTGTACCAGGACGAGGGGAAGGCGGTGCGCCGGGCCTTGGAGCGGGTGCAGGCGGCATGTGCGGACTCCGTGGCCAGGGAGCTGCTGAACGACGACGATTGGGGCAGCATTGGCAGCAGCTACACCAGTGCTTCGGCGGCCTGTACTGCGGGCAAGAAAAAGAAGAAGCAGCAGCAGCGTTTGAAGGAATTACAGAGGCTGGGAAAGCAGCTGAGGGCCGAGGCCGAAGCATCAATGTTGATGGCGGCAAGGCAGATGAATAACATCGGGCTGCATGAGGGAGGGAGAAAGGTAGAGGACGAGGAAGACTTGGCAGTCCAAAGTTCTTCGGTGTCGTCGGCCGTGAGAGTGCCCTTCGCGGCGAAGAGCGGGCAGAGGGCAGCCGGTCTGGTCACGGCTATGGTGATGGAGGAGGGGAAAGATGATGACGGGTCATGGGCGGAAGTGGGACCGCGGGGTGTTGTCGTAAAGAAGCCGTCTTTGGCATCGACACTGGTTCCGCCGGCTTTTGAAGCCTTCCCTCCCTTGCGCCTTCCCACTACCTTCCTCTCAAGCAAAGCAACAGCGGGTGAGAAAATATTGAAGAAGGGGCGGGGGCAGGAGGCCTCTTCCGTGCCATTGTCTCCAGTAGCACCCCCCCCCCCTCCTGCATTGATGGGATCACAGAGCACGCCCATGGCTGTGGCAAAAACAGAGAAGGAGGCTGTCAGGAGCGATGGGGAGGACGAGAAGACTGTAGAACTGGCTGCTGTGCAAAGCAACGGCGCCGATGATGAGACAGTAGGGATTGAGGCAGCGAAGAAGAAGATGAAGCAGAAAAAGAAAAAAAAGAAGGCGGCCGCAGTTGAGGGTGTAGAGAGCACAAAACAAGAGGAGGTTGATATGTCGACAACCCCAGTGATGGGAAGGGAGAGGTCCATGGTGGTAGTGAAAGAGCCGGCAGCAGGAGGAGTAGCGGCAGCAGGAGCAGGAGCAGCAAGTGCTTTATTTTCTACTTCACCGTTACCCCTGCCGCCCCCCCTCACCTCCTCAGTTCTCATTCCAGTGGCTCCGTTTCCTCCCCCCGCTTCCGATCCTCCCAAGATCTTTCCCATCACCACCCTCTCCTCCTCCTCACTCACGGACTCCGTGCCGGCGCTCGTGCCTACTATTTCTGCTCCTACTGTCGTCAGCATCAGCAGCAGCACTGCACTTGCTGCGGGCCTCGCTGAACCAGGCTTGCCTCCGTCCGCGCCTCTCTGCAGTATAGGAGGAGGGGGAAAGAAAAATACAGAATGGGAAGGACGGATTAAGGACCGTCAGCATCATCAGGGCGCAGAGGGAGGAAGGGGAGTTATAAAAGCAGAAGCAGCTGTCGCACCATCAGGTAGAACACGAGGAATAGGTGGTGAAGTTGAGGTGGGGAGGGGGGGGTTGGTAGCTCTGAAGCCACCGGAAGTGCCTGAAATTGTGGTCGGGGAAATTCGTAGACGGCCGAAGAGTAAGATCCGGAGCCAGTATAAGAACCGGCGGAAGATGCGGGAGGTGATTGCCGCTATTATGGCGGGTGTGCTGGACCGGGTGGATCTAGTGGTGAGTGGGGCGCAACCTCTGCCAACGGAGGTAGAGGGGCCGCCGGGGACAAAGACGACGACGACGATGGCAAGGGAAGAGATGGTGGAGGAGAAGGTGAAGCAGGGGCCGTCGGAGCTCCCGCTGTCCAAGGAGCAGCCACAATCAGTGAATGTGAAGACGAAGACCGAGGAACGACCGCATCAGGCTCCGTTGCAGCCGGAGTCTGTGTATAAGAAGGAGACAGAGCAAAGGCCGACGCGGGCGCAGCAGCAGCAGCAAAATCACCAGCTGAAGTTGCAGGGAGAAATGCAAGTAGAGCAGCAGCAGAAGCAGCAGCAACCGCAACCACAACCGCAACCACAACCGCAGCTCCAGCAAATAGCTGCGCAGCAAGAAGGAGACGTCCAGGAGATCAGTAAGGTTACAAATGTCAACGCGAACCCCAAGCCTAGCAAGCAACAGCAGCAGCAACAGCAGCAGCAGCGGGAATCGCCGTCGGCACGTCTGGTATCACTTTCGTATCAAAAACAAAACCCTTCTCTTACCTCTCCTCCGTCCTCCTTTTCATTTCCCTCTTCTTCTAGCTATGGGAACGGTACCAAGGTACAAGCAGCGCCTCAGAAGCAGGTTCAGCAGTTGACTACTAAGAAGCAGCGACAGCAAGAGCAGCAACAACATAAAAGAAAGCAGCAACTTCAAGAACACCAACAACCACAACAGCAACAGCAGCAACAGAAGCAGCAACAGGAAAAAGTCAAATTTCTTTCCGCCTACGCTCAACCTCAGCTGGCTGCAAAGCAGAAGTACAATTCCAAAGATACCGGCGGCCGCACCACCACCACCACCGCCACCACCACCCGTAGTGTCACCAGCGGCAGCGTCGCCATCAACGATGGACGTCCCCCTCTCCAGCTTGGCCCGCAATACGTGCAGCCTATATATCAAACTGGAGGTGTTGGCTGCCCGGCAAGGAAGGGGCGAAAGGGAGGAGGAGAAAGTAGTGGTGGAGGTGATGGAGGTAGAGCAAGTGGTGGCGGCCATATATTCCAATCGACCCGTCAACCGCTTTATTCACGTCTCCACCAGCAGCATCATACTCCTCAGTATTACCAAGAGTACCCGAGCGCGCATGGTGGAGGGGCAGAGTTAGGCGGATCGATGGTCGGAGGAGGCGGCGGCGGACGGCGAGGAACAATTCAGCGCCTGGACGGTCGGAAGGAGTGGGGCGAGAATTGTGGGCATCATATGCCGCACCGGTATTCAGCCGCTGTGATTCCGCAGGTCTCGCTTTATGACTGCCTCAATCGCCATCAGCGGCACCACCATGACAACCCGCAGCTACAGCACCAGCAACGGGCGCCGCACAGGCATGTTGGCGGCGATGGTGGCCGAAGTGGCAGCAGCACCATGGACGGCGGGGTTTATGAGTCTGTGATGCCGCCCCCGTTGGTTATGCAGCAGGCTCACGAGGTATACGCGCTAGACTTGGAGGCGGAGAAGGCGCATCATGCCTACTGCCAAGGGATCGATGCGATGCGAGCCTTACTGACGGATAATATCGCCACCTTCATGGCCAAGCGAGAGGCGGACATGAAGACTCATCGAGCGGCACGGGAAATGGTACTGGGAGAGTTGCGCACCATTATTCAGGGCTTGTGGAGCGGGGCCCGTGTAGAATTGTATGGCTCCTGCTTCACGGGCCTGGACTTGGTTTCCAGCGATGTGGACATTGTCGTTTGCGGGCTTAGTCTGACGGGCTCCACGGCCAACACTACCCCGCAGATGACCCGGCATCTGGAGCAGCGGCACAACGAGTCCACGGCTTCGTCTTCTCCAGATGGAGGTTACAGTGTGGCCACCACCATCAGCAGTGGCAGCGGCAGCAGCAGCAGCAGGGCCTCCACCACCGTCGCGACTGGGCCTTCGAGCGCCGCCTCGTCCGTTGTAGATGAAGAGGAGGAAGAGACAGATATCCACAGCCACAGCCAGCTCAGTGACACGAGCAGTAGCAGTGTCGCGACCAGGTCCACCCCGGCTGGTTCCCGATCCCCTGCGCTCTCCTCCCCCGCCTCCTCCCCGCGCCTGGGACCCGCCACTAGTGCTTCCAATAGCAGCATCATATTTATGTCAGCCACGCCGCCCCGCCCCTTGCCTCCCGGGCATGGCGAATCGACGCGGCTTTTGTACCAGCTGGCTGCCACCTTGGAATGTCGGCCGTGGGTGCGCTCGCTTAAGACCATCGATACAGCATTCATCCCTGTAATCAAGATCCTTGCTGACCCGGCCGTGCTTATGGGCGTGCCGGATTCACTTCCAACGCCCGCAACTGCGTTGGTGCCGGTCGACATTTCTTTCGAGGGCCGGCAGCACGGGGGTATTGCCAGTTCACTCCTCATAAGGGATCTGGTGGCACCCGGTAGGCCCTACGCGCACGCCGTGCCCTTGACGTTGGTGCTGAAGGCACTAATGACGCAGCGAGGCCTGAACCAGCCCTGGTGCGGTGGCGTGTCATCATACGCGCTCATGCTCATGGTAATCGCCGTTCTGCAACAGTTTGAGACGCCTGAGGTAGCGCAGGCCAACGTCCTAGCCATAGCCCGTTCTGTCGATACCATCAAACGCCGTGCTATCCCTCCGGTGCCTAGCAACAGCAGTAGCTGCAATGCTGGCTGTAGGGGGAGTGGTGGGAGTGGGAGCAGCGGCAGCGACGTCAGGAGCCGGAGCAAGGGTGTAACGATTCCTGCAGACAGGGACAAGACGAGTAGGCGATTGCATTCGTCTGGCAACCCTGTACCGGACGGCCCCATGGATTATGGCAAGGCCTTGCGTGGAGGCAATGGGCCCCTCGAGGAACCGGTTACGGCGGAAACGACGCTGATGGAGGTGAAGCCACCCCCGCCGCTTGTCAAAGGCGGGTACGGTAGCCCGGCCGAGATCTCCTACCGGCTCTGGTCTCAGTTCGCGGCGGCGCAGATGACGTCGGATGGCGGTATGGAGGACAGAAATGATGGCGGGGGCAAGGGGGTGGAAAGTGCGGATGGGAATTCCGAGAAGAAGGGAATGACCTCAGGTTTTTTGCTTACGTACTTTCTGGAGTACTTTGGGCGGATTTTCAACCCTCAAGTCGAGGGCATCGCGGTGGACCAGGGCTATGGCCTGACCTTCCCCCTGGCCGACTTTTTTCTGACGCATGGCTTGCCTGTGGTGGCCGACCCACTCACAATTCTTGACCCCTTGGATCGAGCGGTGAACGTCTCACGTTGTGCTTTCCGGATAGGGGAGATCCAGGTCTTATTCCAGCAATGTCTGGCCTCGCTCGAGGCTCATGGCATTGAGATGGGGCGCAGGATTCTACAAGCTCCCGCCGCAGAGGACGGGTGGAGCCACGTGGGCGGGGCAGGAAGTGGTGGTAAGAAGAAGAAGACGAAGGGAGGGGCAAGCGGCGGTGGTCAATGGCAAGGGCAGGCGCCTATGAACCCTGTCCCTTTGCCACCTACGGCCGACGTGCTAAGCCTGATGCTATCCTACTGATGAGAATGAGAGACGACATTGGAAATGATGACTTGTGTGGTTGTATGCGAGCGTGTCGGGTTTCCACGCAGCTACACTTTGAGGACCAAAAATGAGAACGAAAGTAGATATCGGACACTAGACTATATTAATTATTTGCGTGGTGAGGTGATTTTGTCGTAGATAGCGAAGGAACAGCTGTTACAGCTTTAGCAAGCAGTAGCAAGAAAGCAATGATATAGGATAATGTGATTTTATGTAGTGGTAAAAGCCTTGTCCCATTTTCCTTAAAGGAGGACGGCGCCTGAGATAAGAAGTACAACAAAGAAGAAAGTCATTGCGTGTTCTGTAATCCTTGTCCTACGTTTCTGGCACAGTCATATGTTGCTCATTTGTTATTTCCCCCTCTAAACTGCTCCCGCACGCCACTCAATTCACTTTCCAATCGCTCAGCCCTCTGAGAATCACCCACAGTTGTTCGTTTTTTATTATTTGTTCAGTTTTCTTTTCTTCAACTTGTTCCGGGTCCTTTCCTTGCTCGTTTTTTCCTACACAGTATTCCATCATAAACCCCCACACCATTTTATCTGCACTCTCCCTCACCCACTCCCATCCTTCTCTGTGTCTTTCTTCTTCTTGATCCCCACGCAGCTCTCTTACTCAGCTTTCTTGTCCAGCTCCACGATGCGCTCGTGCAGGGCATCAATCAAGGCCGTCAGTGAGTCCAAGCCCAGCCCATTCAAGCAGCGGCTCGTGACAGCCAGCTCGCAGTCCTTCCAGCCGCCCACGCCCACCAAGCCCGCGATGCGTACACTGCCCGGCATATTAGGGTAGCCGGACAGAAGGGAGAAGGAGGCGACAACGCCCTCGGCGAATGTGACCGTCAGCTCATCCATGCCCTCGTTGTGTTTGACGATGTACCTTTTCATAAGCTCGCGGATCTCCTGTTTCGCAACGCCCCGCGAAGCAACCATCCAGCCCACCTCCCGCGCCAGGAACAGAAGGTCCTGGGGTGCTGGCAAGCCTTGCGCTACTGTTACGAGGTTGTCCACCTGATTCATCATCAGGCGCTGCGCCTCAGCCGTGGCCACCGACTTCCGCCGTTGCTGCATGAGGGGCATCTCCAGACGAGCATGCAGCAGCTGGATCGCTTGACCCCTCATCGAAAGCGTCATCTCTAGGGCGTGCTTGGAGGGATATGCCAGCCGGAGGACCATATCGCTCGGCCCCGCCTCGGCTTCGTCCAGCACCGTCACCGTCACGCGGTATAGGCCTTGTAACATATCCAGCACCGCGCACAGCGTCTCTGCCTGCTTGCGGAGCCGCGCTGCCTCACCGAGCGTCTCGATCTCGTCCTGTGCCGTGGCAGAACGTAAGTCGTCCACCTCCATCACCTCTCGTTCGGCCACCCCCAGAGCCTCAAGCTGGTTCAGCTTGGCTTGCCATTCCAGGATACGCGTCTCCGCCAAGTCGTTCTGGGCCTTGGCCGCTTGCAGTGCTGCCTCACATTGCTGTACCTGTTCTTGACACTCTTGCTCCGCGACCAATTCCTCTTCCTCGTCCTGTTCGCCCTGCTGTCCCGCCACAATTTCCTCCTCCTTGACCAAGCGGATTTGCGCTTCCTTCAAAGTGTCCAGCAAGGCTTCCACCTTTGTCTTCCCGCGCAGCAGCTCCTCTTGAGCCAGCTCTTGCTGCGCATGTTCCCGCAGAAAAGCTTTCACCATGACTTTAATGTCGCCCTCCGCAGCCTGAAACAGAGCATGCAAGTGGCCGTCCTGCTGTTGCGGCTTGTTTTTTAGCAGCTGGGCTCGCCTCTCCTCTTCCCTCGCCAATATCACCAGCGACTTGCCTGCCTTGAGGCTTCCGAGCAGCTCCCCCCATCCTTTGCAAATAAATGATTCACGAACCCGTAGCAGTTCCTCCATCACTTGCGCCTCGCCCACCATGCCACGCTCCAGCTCCTCCACGGTCGACTGCGCTGCTTCCTCCCCCACCTTCACATCTTCCTCCTCCCCCCCCTGCAGCTTGAGCTGTCCCGGAGACTGAATGTGGTGCTTGTGCTGCGAAGGGAAAGCAGCACCGGTCTGGGAGGGCATACACATGCGCATCGGGGGCTGGTCCTCTTGCGACGATGTTGACGGTGGAGATAAAGGGGTCGAGGGGGAGGACCGGCGGCACTCGAGGCTTCCCAATCTCTCCTTGAACCCTCCGAGAAGGTTGGAAGGTCCGCCTGGCGAGGTTGCCTGCACTTGCATGGCTGTGAGATCTGTGAGACGGGGTTGGGGGGGGAGAGCAAGTCAGAGGATCGAGTGCAGAAAAGCTAAGGAATTCAATTTTTTGACTCTATGTTCGAGCTGTAGCGAAGACGGCCACGCCAGCAAAGGTGATCAGTCAGCCAGTTTAAGCCCAAGAGCCTCATTCCCAATACAGGGAAAAGGCTGACAAGTTTCTGATCAGGATAGTCATCAGGATAGTCAGGAGAAAAGGTGCAAGGTAAAGTGAGAAACTGTGGTTGCTGCATCTTGAGCTGCCAGCGGCTGCAGACCTCTCCTCAACACTCACGGCGTCATCTTCAGAGAGGGAGTGTTACGCGCAAAGCGCGTGTGCAGCCGCAATAGACCAAAACAGGCGCAAAACCAGCGCGGTTGGATTGAGTTCTTCCTGACAGCCAGTACCGCATTCCCTCCTGAGATCGCAGCCTTTCACTTTGACTTTGACTTCCGAGGGGGAAAGGTAATGTATGTAATAAGCAGCGACAGCAGTGTAATAACGGATCACAACACTCTAAATGCTACCAATTCCGCAGGGCCAAGAGATGAAGGGTTGGGACATGATGCACCGCGGCGTCCTGCTGGGCATGGGCTCATTGACGGCCATCGCAACGTACCGCAGCTGGTGCGAATACCAGAGGCGAATCGTTATTAATGAGCAAAAGGAGGCAGCCAGAAAAAAAGTCCGGGCTGCTCAGCGCGCTGCTGCGCAGGCCGCGGCTGAGGCACAGGAGGAAGTCAGGAGTCTGAGAAAAAAACAAGCTGCACGGAGGCATCTCAGCGGTGGAGGTGGTATAGAAGAATTGGGGGCAGGTAGTGAGTAAGGAATGGAGGATGTGACTTTTCAAGACTGAGGAGAGGATTTTTTAGTTGGTCGATTGAAATGCCTGATGGTGTGTGGGAGTAGAAGACGTTTTGGTCAGAGGGAAGGACGGAGAAAGAAAGGAAAATGGAGAGGGTTAAGATGGGAAAGATGGGGCTGCGTGGTTGCCGTCATGAAGGAACAAAACCAAGGGCTGTTGAGGAAAGCACATAGACATACAGACAAATTTGTCAACAGACGTACACACTCCTATATCAAGAAGGAAAAATACAAACATGTATGAAATGTTGCCTGAGGAAGAAAAGTCAAAATATACATACGAATCTGAGGAGCGAAAAGAAGTAGGCAGCACCAGAAAGCTTGTTGCCAGCCAAATTACCCTTCTAGGGCCTAAAAGGTCAGTTTCTTCGTGTGTTGCCATTGTTAGGTCCCTGTAGTTCTGACTGGAACCTCGCTTGTCATTGTCCCTGTGTGGTCTCACTCCTCATTTCCACCAGTTCCATCACTAAATTGGTGCGCTTGACACCATCTCGACCTCATTCCTTCGGCCCTGGCCCGTCCTCTCAGTTGTATATGGTATACCGACTACCCCATGAGTCCGTCTCCCCATACCGTTTCCCACTCTGCTCTTGCGATTCGAGGCGGCACGCAGGGTGTGTTCTAGATGCCGCCCAGCAAAATGTTGTTGATCGGAATGTGGATGAGCTTGACGAAGAAGCCGATAAAGCCCATGATGAGGAACCCCACGCTCGTGGCATAAGCTATCCGGGCAAACTCTGTAACAAATTTAGGACGTAATATGAAAGTTTGGATAAAAGATGAGAAGAAAGGCATGGCGAGCGAGGACGTGTAAAGAACCCGACGGCCTTGCAAACGTTGGGTGTACCTTTTCGGTCCGGCTTGGTGCACTTCTTGACGAGGTGTGTGGAATCCTTCGCGAATTTCTTCAGGGGCTGGATGATGTGGGCGTTCACGTCGGACATGATGGCAAAGTTTCTGAGGTGCCTGTGCGTCGAGAGGAAGGGCAGGTCCATGTAGGAAATCTTGTGAGCGGGAGGTCTCAACATGTGGAGCGAGGGAGAGTGCCAACCGCTTGAGGGCAGCCGTAGCATCCCCTTCACCATTTGTATACAGTGACGACGGGAAAATTGCAGTGCATTTTGCCCGCATGAGGTTGGGAAAGATCAAGGGTTTGTGTGAGCGGCTTCCGCGTCGTGATGACACGGAAGGGTGATAGTGGGTGAATGGCGGCTCTGTGCGGGGTCACCCGCCCTGCCCCTGCAACCCGACACAGCAAATCTCGCCAGCTGAATTTATCGCCCTGTGTTGCGGTTAGTGCGGCCGAGGGTCGTTGCTCCCATGCAACCATGCCAAGCCCATGATCATCAATTAATTCAAACCGACCGCGCGCCGAGGAGGGGCGACACAGTGGAAAGTTTCCACCAAATTGGTTGCTGCCCGAGAGATGCTTTGCATGGTCAAATGCCACACCAACTCGGCCACTCTGCGCCAGACATCACCCATATGTTCTGGCCTACCCAGACACGAGCACTGGAGATGCGAAGTTGCAACATAAGTTTTTGGTAATAGGGTTGCGTGTCTCCGTTGACGGAGCGGTTTAGCATTTCGCCCTGGCCGCAAAAACTGATTCCTGCCACTGACTTCACTGTTCTCTCACCACATGCGACTCGCCCTGGCCACATAAACTGATTCTTCCTGTCTCCTGGGCAGTTTCTTCAATTTCTACCGCGCTTGTCGCGTACTCGCTTTACGTCTACCATGCTCTGTAGACAGACATTAAGTTCACCCTCTATGCGGCTGACAGGGACCATATACAGTCCACATGATCAGACCGGCTGTCCGCTCAAACACTGACCCAAACGCGTTGCCCCACCCCGCCCTCTCGATGCACAGGCACACAGGCATTAAGCACACCATGAGCACCGAACGCACGTACATTATGATAAAACCCGATGGTGTTCAACGGGGCTTGGTCGGAGAAATCATCGCGCGCTTCGAGCGCAAGGGTTTCAAGCTTGTGGCGCTCAAGTCGCTCAATGCTTCCAAGGACCTTTTGAATGAGCACTACCAGGATTTGGCTGACAAGCCCTTTTTTGCCGGTCTCGTCACTTACATGAGCTCGGGCCCTGTCATCGCCATGGTCTGGGAGGGCCTGAACGCTGTCAAGGAGGGCCGCAAGGTATGCATCGGGTCATTCTCTCTTCAGTTCTCAGCTTTCGATCCTTATCACTCTTGCTCTATTTTGATATATCCTCTTTTGCTCTCATCACTGTTTGATTCCGCCTTGGCTGATCCCTCTTCCGTTCTCATCTTTCACTCAGATGCTTGGTGCCACCAAGCCGTCCGACAGCGCCCCTGGCACGATCCGCGGCGACTTTGCCCTTGACGTAAGTGTGCTTTGATATCTTCGATTGTCTGTGTATCGTCCCATCTTGATACATTTTGTGCAAACCTCTCACTTTACAACCGAACGTATTTTTTCGACATCCCTGTAGGTGGGCCGCAATATCTGTCACGGCTCTGACTCCGTCGAGTCTGCTCAGCGAGAGATCGGCCTCTGGTTTGGCGAGGGCTTGGCTGAATGGAATGCAAACAACTACTCTTGGGTGTACGAGAAGTAAAGTGGCCGGACCTTTCAATCTCGTCACTGTCGTCGACGACGTAATCCGCAGCCGGTTCTCAGGAAAGAACTGAGTAGAAACTTAAGAGCCCACAATGGAGCGTGTCCTCTGGAATGAAAGCACGGGGAAGAGGGAGTTGGAGGTTTGTTTGACTGGGTTAAAGCTTAAGGTCGGAGTGAAAACGGAAGACGGCAACTCGCTCCTAAAGCAGGGAGATGATAGGCGCGGTGAGGGACTAAGAAAACTCGATTTGAAAACAAGGCATGACAGTATCCCGAGCCAGTAGCTTGTCATTTAATTTTCTTTGCTATAGATTGGCGAACACAACAAAAGAACATATTCACGTTCTCCAAGCTCTAATGCTGTCAAGAAAGTGCGCTGGCAGGCAAATCAAGCTCATTTTGAAGGGTCTGATCCAGTGTCTGCCGCCGGCGGATGAGGTGGAAAATGCCACCAGACGCATACATCACCTCGGGAGCTTCCGGAAAGGAGTTATAGTTTTTGGTGCTCATTCCCGCACAGTAGGCTCCCGAGCCTTCCACCACCACCAAGTCCCCAATGTCAGCCACCGTCATCTTCCGCTCGGCAATCGTGTCGGCCTCTCCTGGCGCAGGCGTGAGCAAATCCCCCGACTCGCAGCAGTGGCCCACCACCACATACGATGCTGTCTGCTCAGCCCGGGTCTTGTCCTTGGGAATCACAATCAACGGGTGTTGCGCCCCATACAAGGAAGGGCGCAGGACCTCGGTCATACCCGCGTCCAACTTCAGGAAAGTGTGCGCGCTGGTGGTAGTCTTGTCCTGAATAGCACACACCAAAGCCCCGGCATTGGCCACCAAAAATGTGCCCGGCTCCACTTCCAAATGGAGCTTTCGGCCCGTCTCTTGTGCAAAGTCCTCGAACTTCTTCTGCACGGGCGCGCCAATCTTAAGCAAGTCTGTCGAAGCCTCATAGCTCATGCGACCTACCTTGTAGCCCCCCCCCAGATTCAGAGTCATCACCTTGGGAAACTCCCGCACCAGATCCAAGGACAACGTTGCCACATTCTGCCACACGGCCGGATCAGAGCCCGAGCCAATGTGGGTATGGATGCGTACCACCTCTAGGTCGTGCGTGGCCACTACCGCCTTGACCTCGGGGAGCAACTCGTGCCATATCCCGAAGGCAGACGAAGGACCCCCCACATTCGTCTTGCCGGTGCCGCCTGAGCCCACGCCGGGGTTGAAGCGTAGGCCCACCTTCCCTCCTGGACACTTTTGCCCGAAACGCTTCAGCTGTGAGATGGAGCAGGCATTGATCTGCACGCCCTGCGCCACGTACTCGTCAAAATCAGACGGCAGCTCTTGCGACGACAAACTGATGTGCGACGGTGGCACGCCAGCTCGCATGGCCCGCTTGATCTCATAGCCCGACGAAGCATCCACATGCAAACCCAGGCTATTAAATAGCTTCAGGATGGCGGCGTTAGGGCTGGCCTTCATCGCGTACCGCACTGTCAGGCCAAACGCGTTGGGAAACGCCAGGGCCTGCTTGGCGCTAGCGGTGAGCGTGCTCATGTCGTACACGTAGGTGGGAGTGCCAAATTCATTCGCAACTGCCTCAACTAGCTCGGGAGTCAGAAAACGCAGCTTTTCTAGCTCTTCTGATGACTCTCCATAGACACCGTCTGCAGCCGCCACGATTAACCCTCCCCTCCTGATGCTGCGGCTGTGGATGCTGCGTCCCTCGAAGGACGAGAAGTGTGGCTGCAAAAAAGCGGTGGCCAAGCACGCGGAGACCACCAAAAGCAAAAGGGCCCGCATGCTGGTGGGCGCTGTGATTGTGTCCAGGGTAGGGGTTAAGATGTGAGCTAAGGTAAAAAAGTGTCCTTTATTTAGGAGGTCGGCGCAATCGCCACGCAAGATCACTCTGAAATTATGCAGCGCGCGAGAAAAGCAAAGGACGGCAAAGCAAAGGACGGCCATCTAAACATTCAGTCCTCACCTGCCATGTTTTCTTACCAATTTACGATTATGTACCCAACACGTATATCTTAATTCTTTTCTATGGAAGTATCTTGAAATTTTGCGGGGCGGATAGTCCCGTCAGGGCCCGGTCAGCGAGGGCCTGAGAGTTTCCTGCCTAACGGGCTGTGCTACGCTCCGATGCACTTCGCTAAAACATGCGTCCGTAACCCCTTCCAAGATGTTGGTCCCCTTGTGCCCGTGAGCGAAACGAGGTCTCAAGCCTTCAGTAGCACAAGGCACCTTCAACACGACCACGCACGCGTGAATGCGCACTAATCTAGCGGCCAGTGACAGAACCTTGCTTGCTCCCGTATCGAGTCTAGGTGGCATAATTTACTCCCCATCCCTTGCCTGAGAAAAGGAGCATCAGTCAAAGCTCGAGCAACACTTAAGAAATCGACTTCGCACTGCGTAGGTGCAACCCCACATATAAAGATTTTTACCAGGCAAGTCAAGGACCACCAACATAACCATAATGGTTTCTCTGCGGCCCCTGCCGATTGTCCTTCTAGCGTTGACGACCGCATTTCCTGATTGGCATAAACCCTCTTATTTGCTATTGACCGTTCTTCCTTGCCTGAAACGATCCGTTTAGCTGTACATTATACACGATATGCTCGCTTTACACTTCCTGCATGGGGCTCTGGCGAATGATGAGGATATCGATGGGCGCACCACCGCTGACTATGTATGTGCGGCGGCTGTTCCGCACCTTTTCGTGGATGTCAACACCCTCGCTGCGCAACCACGAAGTGCCATTCAGTTTAATCAGCGAATCGACTTTGCAGTCTGGAGCACTGCAGATCTACTCAGCGTAGGGAAAACCGTGGCTCTGAGTGCGAACGTGACCTGCTGGCATTAGTTACTACTATTCTAAAGGGAATAAAATAGATGATGCGAGCCTCTTGAAGAATGGAAGCCGACCATTTGTAATCCTCCTAGGCAGCGTTGCCAAAATGAAGGGTTCGTAAATTTTGTTTTGGGGAAAGAGTAAAGAGAAAACGCATGACCGAAACGTGAAGCTCGCCCGTAAGAGTGACTCAATCTAACAAAAGAAATTAAAATACGCACCGGACAGATATAGGTCACCCTACTATTCTGCGTGTACATTTGCTTTCATCTCTTTCTCTGATATGTACATCCGCCCATATTGACACAAACCCCACCCAGTTACGCGTCTCCCTCCGACTGGAAAACTAATACTCCCCTCCATACCCGCCCGACGAGATAAGCATATCCCGTCTCCCCGTTCCTAATCGCCTTGCATCCTTGTCGATCTTCGGACAATCCGTAATTCGGTGCCCCAAGCCCCCGCAGAACGCACACCCCCTCACCCCATCAATAGCCCCCGTTAAATCTGCGTCCGGATCCTCCAGCGCTTCCAAAACAGGAGGCACCCGTTGCCTCGCCTCAATCAGCAGATGCTTCAAATCAAGCAAGGTACTCTGCTCGACTTCGGCGTTGATAAACGTGGTGGCCACACCTGTCTTTCCGCAACGACCGGTTCGACCGATGCGATGTACGTAATTTTCAATCTCATGAGGCATGTCAAAATTGATCACATGCTCGATGTTTGGGAAATCCAATCCCTTGGCCGCGACATCTGTGGCGACCAAAACATCTTTGAAACCACTTTTAAATTCCCTGATGGCCTCATCACGTTCGGTTTGGTCTTTGCTTCCATGGATGGCCACCGCGTCCACTCCTTTGAGGAGTAGATACTCGTGAATGTTGTCTACATCACTTTTCCGCTCACAGAAAATCATCACGGGCGGCGCTGTCTTCTGCAAGCATTGCAACAAGTAGACAATCTTAGCGTCCTTTTTGACAAGCTCCACCTCTTGTACGACGTCCAAATTGGCCGCCCCTGCCCGACCGACGTTCACCAGGACCGGGCGCACCAATGTCTGCTTGGCAAAGTCCTGGATCTTCTGAGGCATCGTCGCCGAGAACAGCAGCGTCTGGCGTTGTTGCTTAAAATGGTTCATGATCTCCGCTACCTCCTCATCAAAGCCCAGGTCCAACATCCTGTCCGCTTCATCCAAGCAAAAGTACCGGCACAGGTTTAGGTTCATCTTCTTCAACTGCAACAGATCTCGCAACCTCCCCGGGGTTGCAACTACGATATGTACCCCCTGTCGTTGCACCGCATCAATCTGCGCCCGCTTGTCCATCCCACCGATGCACAATAACGCCCTGGGCCGAGGAAACCCCCCCTGTCCCAAGGCCTCGCAGTAGAAGTCAAGCACCTCGAACGTCTGCCCTGCCAACTCGCGTGACGGACAGAGAATGACCCCAATCGGACCCTCACCCCCTTCCAGCGGCATCTTCTTCTCCTCTGCCAGCGCCAGCATTACGAGGGGTAAGCCAAAGGTCATGGTCTTCCCTGAGCCCGTAAAGGCAATGCCCACCATGTCACGTCCGCTCAAGAGCACGGGGAGGCCCTGCACCTGGATGGGGGTAGGCTTGGCAATGCCCTTCTTAGCCAGCGCGTTCATGATGGGCTCAGGGAAGCGCATGTCCTTGAAGTTCTTGATGGGAGGCGGCAAGTCAACGCCTTCGCAAATGATGTGCCATTTTTTCCGGAACGTCGCACAATCCTCGGCGGTCATGGCGCGGATGTGCGAGGGGGGCGTCCACCCAGTCTTGAGACTTTCCGTGTACCTGAAACCTTGTGCCCGTTCTGCTGCTGATTGCAAGGCATTGGTCTGCACTTGGTTAGCTTCTCCCAATATGCGCAGCTCTTGCTGCTTTTGTAGCTCCATCTTGATGAGGGTAGGGTCCATGTGCTCTCGCTTCTTTTTCATCTCATCTGTCACGTCCAACAAGCTTCGCTTGGCGTCCGCGAGCTCCGCGTCCAGGACTGACATTACCGTCGTTACATCTGCACCACTTATATTCATGCGTCTGTTATCCTTTGCGCCGTTGCCCTGAGGATGGTCGCCGAGGCCCTTTTGCTCCTCCCGGGCACCTCCGATGTTATGCAGCTCGCCGCCGTTGCTGGGTTGGCATTTGCGCTGGCGCTGCTTAAACGACACGTATGGGACGTAGTCGTCCGAACTTTGCAGAAGGGCCTTAAGCTTTTCGTCCTCCTCGTCCACTTCCTGGCGCCGCCGCTTGCTGGTGCTGCTGCTGCTGCTGCTGTCGTTCATCCTTGTGCTCGGATGAGAGGAATATGGGGCGGTGGGTACTTCCTTGGCTTATTGCTCTCTCAAGATAGGCTGCGGGCTATTCAGGCTATGACTGTAGTGTGTAGGACAATAAGTGGGGACTCAACAGGGTTGAGGTGTAACGCGTGCAGGGGTGGCGGTGTCCGGACGTTTACGACGGTCATTCACTTGTCACCGACGAAGACAGTAGTATGATGAGTCATGCCTCGGCTCTGGGGGATAGATACCTTTTCTCGGGTCAATCCTTCTATTCCTACATTAATGATGCTCACGTTACCGCCTCCCCCTTACATTCACGCATAGTTTTAACACGCAAACGACAACTCCGCAATGGTGGTGACAGCATGGAAGGCGACTCTTATTGGGAGCTGTCTCTTCTTGGCCAGTGGCTTCCAGGTATGGCGGAGGGATGGTGAAATGTTTTGTGTTTGCAAATTCATCATGACGGGGGGGGCCAAGTGTGCTTGCTTTCATGTGGCCACGGACCTATGTCGTGATCATGCACATGCACTGGGTCCCAGGCTTATTGAGAGAAGTCATCTGTCTGTCTAGTTATGCTTCGACGTGACCCTTTATGTACACCCGCCGTCGCATGGACCACTGCTTTTTTGCTAGCTTATTTTCTCGCCCTTTGCCTCACTCCCACGAAAAGGTGCCTGCGCCCTGCGCTCCGGGCCGTCGCCTGCCAGTGTGCATGGCGGAGGGAGAGGCGCCCTCCAAGCACGGTGGCCTGACGTACAACAAGGAGAAGGCCATGGCGGGGGACATCAACTCGGGCAACTACCGCAAGCTGAGTGATGCCATGATCCGCGCAGAGAAGGAGGCCAAGCGCAACGAGGAAGAGAAAAAGCAGCGAGAAATGGCTGAGGAACTCGCACGCCAGGCCCGAGCCAAGAAGGTGGCGAAGTTGAACTCCGTCATGTCCACGCCCAAGCAGACTGTGGGCTCTGCGGACGAGTTCAGCTGGGATGGCGGCGTGCAGGGTGCGCTTGACAAGCTGGAGACAGAGCTGATTGGTTTGAAGCCTGTCAAGTCCCGTGTGCGGGAGCTGGCCAGTATGTTGGTGGTGGACAAGATGCGACAGTCTATCGGGCTTGACCCCTTCATCTCCGACGGCCTGCACATGTGCTTCACCGGTGCACCCGGCACAGGAAAGACGACGGTGGCATTCCGCATGGGTGATATCTTCAAGGCAATGGGCTACTGTCGGTCGGGACACGTGGTGCTGGCCACGCGCGACACGCTGGTAGGCCAGTATGTCGGGCACACGGGCCCCAAGACAAAGGAGGTGATCAAGCAGGCGATGGGCGGCATCCTGTTTATTGATGAGGCCTACTATCTGTACAACGCTGGCAACGACCGGGACTACGGCGTAGAGTCCATCGAGATCCTACTTAAGGTCATGGAGCAGCGCTCGTCCGACCTTATCGTCATCTTCGCCGGCTATAAGGACCGCATGGACCAATTCTTTTCCTACATCCCGGGCATGCAGTCACGTGTAAACCTGCATATTGACTTTCCCGACATGGAACCCGACGATTTGGTGGAGGTGGGGAAGCTCATGTTCAATAACATGGAGTACAAGCTTTCTCCTGATGCTGAGCCTGCTTTGCGTGAGTATGTAACGCTGCGCAAGGACAAACTCTTCTTTTCCAACGCCCGCTCAGTCCGTAATGCCGTGGACTTAGCGCGCATGTCGGCAGCAAACCGCGTGTACGAGATCGCGACGGCGCCAGGGGCGACTGGGGTCATCACCCTTGATGACCTGACGGAGATCAAGAAGGAGGACTTCGATGGCTTGTTAGATCTGGTCAGGAACGCCTCAGACGATGCTATCCTTGCCTAAGAGATGAAGAAAGTGGGAGCACAATCCTTGGGTTGCATGCGTGTGTCGGAGTGGCCATCACCCCGCCGTCCCTTCAGAAATTAAAGCCTGTATAGGTTGCGCTATGTTTCCCCTTTCGGTTCTGGCATCATAGCCAATCTGAGAAAACTTCATTCGTCAGGATCGTGGTCAGGGAGAGATCTCAGGAGCAAGAGATAATGAGGCACGAATTTGTGAAATCCGTACGTTCATCTTATTAAATCCTGTTTTGTGCTGTTTGAGTGGTTAAAGCTCTTATGAGTATAGTTGTACGCATTGTAAGCGGGGGGAAGAAAGAGAAGGAAAATGATATCGCAGACAGATGAGAATGTGGCCACTGCAAAAGAATCACATGCGATGATTTGATTGCTTTTCAGCATTTGTATTCCTTTCGATCGATGGAATCCTTCAAGCAGCTGGTTCATGGATTCGGTTTCCTCTGTGGGTAGACCATTGTCGCGTATGAATTCTAGCAAATAATCGATGAAGTAATTGACCGTACAAATTACGTCTTGAAGTGTCTAGAGGGATGTTTTCGATTTTCCATCGACGGCAAAGCATTTCTTCGCATTTCTTCCCTTTCCCATTAATTAAAGATTTATTAATTTGTTGTGCGATGATCAGACCCGTAGAGATGATCAAGCAGACCCGCAAAACTTTTAAGCTGAGTCCTGAGTCGCCCGCACACAAATGTAACCCATTCT
This sequence comes from Nannochloropsis oceanica, assembly GCA_004519485.1. NCBI lineage: Eukaryota > Eustigmatophyceae > Eustigmatales > Monodopsidaceae > Nannochloropsis > Nannochloropsis oceanica. The sequence continues at coordinate 938,206 of CP038128.1, forward strand.
CGTCTACTCCAGTACAGATACAGAGCAATACATAATATTAGGCTTCACGGATCCTTCCATGTCGCAGGTTATAATTGCGCCATCCACCAGTTATACCGCAACGCCGCTATCCTAGTTGTGAGGCCGACAACGAGCGACCCCGGATCATGTGATCTCCGGCAGAACTCGTCACTGTCTGAAACGCAGTAATGCTTCCCCTGCCACCCTTCTCCTTCTTCAACGCCTCCCGCCAAGCCCTCACGCTGCTCCGACAATAGAGATATCCGAGAGACTGCAGCTCAACGTGTCGCTTCCATTCCATGATTCCAAAATGCGTAACCGGTGGTCGAAGGTAACAATCGATGGACTCCTTGGCCTGTTCCAGCTGTTGTACTGAGCGGACGTACATAAGCTGAGAGGAAATGTCACCCATGGAAGGGGCCTTTAGTGTCTCCGCGTCCCCACCTCTCACCCAGGTCGGAAGGAGGGCGTGCAGCAAGACTTGAAGTCCTGTCAAAGTATCGCCGTAGTCTTGCCGCCCCGTCATACGCACCTCCACGCCAATATCGCAGGCAATTATGGTCTCGGCCGAAAATACCTCCTTCATCACGTCTGCGGGCAAATTGTTCACGTATCCACCGTCGACCAGGTAGTGGACGGCGTCATCTTTCGGGTCCACGTCACACAGCGGCGGCAGCAATCCGGCCAAGGTCATGCTGGCCCGGACATACCGCCACAGGGTCCCATTCTGATGCACCCGCTCCCTAGAGACAGACAGATCAACCGTCAGACACGCGAATGAAAGCCAGCAGTCCTCGATTTTCGTGTCTCCAAAAGCCTTCTCCAATTCCCGTCCAAAGGAATAACCATTGAAGTACGATGTGAAGGGAAGCGTGAAATCCTTTATGAAAAGCCAGGTGCTACTCATGTTTTGCGCAAAGCGGCTCGCAAATGGCAAGATTTCCAGGTACGAACTGCGCTTTGCGTACAAGCCACCGATAAATGCCCCTATACTCACGCCCACGATGTGATCGATAGGAATCCCCTCCTCCTCCAGTACACGTAGCAAGCCCAAGTGCGCCATCCCCCTTGCCCCCCCTCCTCCCAATACGAGGCCCACTGCCGTCCCGGTCAAGATCCGACTCAACCGCGCAAAATCCGAGCGAATATGCTGCTGGTCAAACTGAGGAGATTGTGTATGCATTCGCACATGGTAATGCTGTTGGATACCCGCGCGTTTCTCGATCCACAGCCGCGTGCCCGATGGGGTGTAATACGGGCTGGGATTCACGTGCAAAAGAATGAGAAGCTTTTGGGCGCTGCGAATAAAGGGATCCAATATCAATTCTAGATGTGCTATCCCTGGGGGATCCGCCGCGTTTCCTACCAGCAAAACCACATCCGCCATGCCCGCCGCCATCCGATTCCATTCCGAGTCCTCCCAGTCCGATTGATATAAGACAATTTCGTGCTGCTCCTCCTGCTGCGTCAACCAACTCTCCAGCAAGAGGACGTTGTCCCTGCACCACGCTACGGAGTAGTACGTGTCCTCGTCCAAGCCCAACACGGAGGCGGCCAGGGCACTTGTCACGGTTCGGACTGAATGTCGCGCCTTGACCATAGCTCCCTCCAGGGTCTTGATAAAGTAATCCATCGGTACGCCATTCGACGCAGGCAACACAAGGATTGTCTTGGCGCCCTGCTCGCCCACCACAACCCGACGCGCCCCAGGGGAAGACGAGGAGGCAAGAGAGGACGCCCAGAAAGGAGAGCCTGCCCCTCGCCTCCCGTCAGCCGCACCGGCAGGGACAGGCATTGGCAAGGTAAACATTTTCATGGGGGTGCGGTCTCGGTAGAAAGGGTGATGTCGGCTGTTATGCGAGGCCTTTTCCACCACATGCTCTGCCAAATGAGCCAATACGCGGGGATGGCGGCGAATAAGGAAACTCAGAACCGAGGAAGGGATTGTGGCAAAGCTCGTGTAACGCACGGCTTGAACCGTCACTTGGTGGATCCCTCCCGTCAAGATCTCTGTCTCCCCTATTAAGGTCCCTCTTCCGTGGTCTGCCACCACCACGACATTCTCCTTCTGCGCTATCTCCTGCTGCTGCTGCAACTTGGCCGCTTCTACCGCATCACTGGCTGCCTGTAGAGGCGGCGATGACGCCGACGCAGATGGTCGTTGCTGAATCGACGACCGTGCCCGACCATAGAGCAGCACGTACAGGCACCCATCACTGGGCTGTCCTTCTCGAACTAACACTTCTCCCGCCTGCAGCTGCTTCCATTTGACACCGAAATCAATCACCCGCAGCACCTTAGGAATGGTCTCCAATGTCTTGCGGGCTGCCAAGGCCAGCGTCGCCAGCGGGTGGGGCTTCATTGCTTTCTCAACGAAGGCCAGGGGAATCTGCACCACCAACGAATCGCACGAAGCTTCCAAACGCAACCGCGCGCGATTCTTTCCCCGAGGGCTATACCAATCCTCCGGCGCTCCCGTCAACAAACACGAGTATCCCAACACCGCCCCTGGTCCATGCTCCCCCCGTGATGCTGCTGATGATGAATCCGCCGCCGTCGGGGCGCCTGGTGCCTTGAAACCAGAGGATAGGGGGAAGGTGGGAGAGGCTGCCATGGATGCGGCCAAGGGTCCGCGCATAGCCCCATAGTTGTCGCTGAAGATGGACTTGCCGACCCCAGATGGCGAGGAGCCTCGACCGAGGCCCTGCTGCCCCTGCGCTTGACCTGCCACTCCGGGCGCGGCGGCCATGGCATCCACCTTGGTGACTTGCAAGCGGCCGGTGACGAGGATGTGGAGACTGGTGCGCGACTGCTCGTCGAGCTCATGTGGACTATCGCCCCTCCTGAGCAGGTACAGCCGTGGTTGGTTCCACGGCAAAGAGGCTGTGCAAAGACCATTCCCCCTCCGTCCTTCTCCTCCTTCAAGACCTGACGGGCTACCCGCAATACGTTCCTGTCGTTGCAACAGCCGCGAGTCTGCGACGGTCCCAGGTTCCACGGCGTAGCTACCATCACTGCCGCCGCTGGAAGTTGGGATGCAACGAGATGAGACCGGCACCACACATGGCTCGAGGTCAGGAATGGCGTGGTCCGGGTCAAGTGCCAGGACAAGGCGGATGAGACGCTTGAGGGCGTGCTGTTGCTTGTCTTCCAAACGGGTCTCAGAAGAAAGGGAGGATAACGCAGAGCCGACAATAGGAATGATAGGATGGCGAGGGTACAGGTCGTAAATGACCCCCAGGTAGGCATAGGCAGTGGCAAGGGTCACACGGTGCGAACGGATCAGACAGCTTCGAATGAGCCGACAACGGGCTTGGGCGCTCGCCGAGTTACGAGGAGCGTTCGCCTCTTCCTCTTCTTGATCGAGTGTGCAAGAACTGACACCATTACTGTTGCTGCTGCTGGTGCTCGTGCAGCCGCTTCTGATTCGGGTGCTCCCGCTGCAGATACTGATGCTGCTGCTGGTCTTCTGGCCCCCGTTGTTGGGAATGATGGGCACCTGCAGGATGCGACAGTCCGTGGTACAACGCGCTGATGCACAGTACTCCGCCACAGAGGACTCCGTCAAAAGCGCGACAAAATCCAAGATACCTGAAATGATGGTGCCCTCCTGGTCGATCCGCTCGAGGAAATCAGGGGGTAAGAGGGGAGGGGTCGTCGATCTGTCGCCACTGCTGCTGTGGACTGGTTGGAGCTGGTCGAGACCCAAGTCAGGTTGCACAGAAATCTCCAGCTCGCCGTCTTTCAATATGTATAAACAGCGCTCCAAGGGCTTGCCTTCCTCGAAGAGGTACCCGCCTGCGCTGAGGGTCAGGGTCGTGACGCCCGTGCACATTTTTAGGAGCAACGGCACATCCCGCCCCCCAAAAACCTTCCATGAATTCATAATTGCCATAAAAGCTATGTAGCTATCCCCGTTCAAGCGCATGCCGTCCAAAATCAGATCCGAGGAGACCTCGCGCGCAAACTTCGAGGGCTGGGGCAGCTCCATGGGGCTGTAAATAGACTCGAGGCCGTCCTCCAGTCGTCGGCTCACCCGGTCCGCCGAGGATGAGCCTTTGCGCCGGATCTTGCGGAACAGCTTTTGTCCCTGGTGCAGCCAATTTTGCTTGAGCTACATTGTGAAGAAAGATTCAGGAGAGGATGTGCGCGGGAAAGGGGTGAGTGGGAGGGAGGGAGAAGGGCGAATCGAAGGGGGAGAAGCGGAGCAGTCTATGCGTACCTTCCGATACCGATGCCGGAGTTTCCTATCTTGCAAGAGTTCATCGCCGTAGGCCCGATTGCCAGTCTCTGCGTACTCGTCTAAGTTGGAATTGGACATGGAATGGCGTTGCAATAGTGGGCTCGGGAGAGAACGGGCGGACGTCCGGGCTGGGAGGCGTTCAAGCTTTTCGAGCAAGCGCTGGCACAGCACCAAGGCGGCGATGATGAAGCCCTAGAGTAAGAGGGGGGGAATTTATTTAATCAAAACACATTATATTCGCTCGAACAGGCCCTTTGCCACATGTCGGTGTTGTGTCCCCCACTCCCTCCCTCAACGCTCGGGCCATGACTTACCCCGGCGATGGTGGTGAACGTCTTGGGGTAGCTGAAAAGAAGGGAAAAAGAGGTATAGGGCAGGTCCTTGGCCAGAGCCCAGCCCCAGCTCATGGCGGCCCACAACATGGCTAGCATTGTGCGTGGGCTCCGGCTGCAAGGAGACGCCCCTGTCCCTTCTTTCTACCTGTGTAAGAGAGAGGAGGCAGTGAGATCGTGGTTTTCCTCTCTTTCTCGTTTTCTCGTCGATCGACAGCCGGCGCTGCAACCACTCATCCATACAACGGCGCTCTCCAAAAAGGATGATCGTATCTACTGATCGCAGCCATCGCATGAACGGGCCGATGACTCTTGTGCAAGACCTGGAAGTGAAGAGGTGAAACGCATGCATGCTCATCATCTCATCGCTGAAGGAGTTGCTGAAGTGTGCGCGCCTACACATTGGCTTCAAAGTTCTTTTCGTTGCAAACTTGATGTATCCAAATGCAATTTTATTTACTTTTTTGTAAATTTATTGTTAATTCCTCTTCCCTGAGATCTGCATCTTTCATTTGGTTCGACCTCCCACAAATCCTTAAACGACGGCGCTGGTGGGTATGCTCTGATAGCTTTGTCTTCTGCTGTGCTGTGGCCTCCCATTGGCAGAGCGATCGATGGAAAATCCCGAGACCGACGACGAAATGTCCCGCTTGCGATTGATGATTGCAGCGGCGCTCAAATGGCTCTTGCGGAGAAAAAAAATCACGCCCGCAAAAAGAAGGATATTGAGGAGGAAGGACCCAATAAACGCTGTAACCCACGTCTGGGGTTTGACATACTCCCACGGTAAAGCGTTGATCTCATACAGCATGGCCCCAAGCGCCCACGTTACCTTGAGCCCGTCAATCTTGTTCACCACTGTCAGGTTCCGCGATGCCTCAAAACCATAACCCTCCGTGAGCAGCGCGTACCCAAACGCGGCCACGAAGCAGTAATGCGCTAAGAAGGGCAAGCTCTGCTCCCGCTTCTTCTTCTTCTTCTTCTGGTTCATATGCTGCAGCTGCCGCCAATCCATGGCACACAAACTCTCGGTCCGCTCCTTGTACACTGTCATGTTGGCCTTGACGTCCGGCATGTCCAGCATCTTCCAAATATCTTTAAAGGTGCCGAACCCGTAAAACTCTCCGAAATTTCCAGGTGCGGGGGGAAGATCGGGTTGGTACACCCCAGCAAACGAGCATTGATTGTTGTGAGCAAAGTCACACCAAGAATTAAGATCCTTTCGCAGGAGCGGCACCACCTGCGTCATGCAGCTACTGAAGGAGCCGGCCGTCCCCTCTACGACATAGTTTTTCCCTCTGTCCCTGAACACCTCCTCGTACCCATCAGGCAAGCACGGGTTTGTAACCCTCAGGGACCCCACAGGCACCATCTTGTTGCTATATATGCTACCATTGCTGCTGCTGCCCTTCTCACTCTTCTTCGTCTTGTCCTTGTTGGCGTCTGCCGCGTCCGTCAAGGTGGTGTGCAGCCTGTCCCGGGCCGAGTTGATCCCGAAGTACAGGAAGGAGTGAACATAGACGTTCCAATGCTTCTGGGCGCCAATCTGCAGCTTGAACATGTTCGCCAGGATATCCTGATTAGGTACAAAAAACGAAATCTGCGTGGAGGCGCCTCCCAGATCTAGTGCACCCACGGACGAGTTGGCGTCAGCCGTTCCCGTTCCCGTACTTGCCGGCAGCAGCTTCCCCAACAGAAAGTTGATGGCTGTCCATCCGTAAACGCCTTCTTCCTCCCCCGACACAACACGGGCAAAGTCGTGTTCGAAGTAGAAGGGACACAGCGTTTCGTTCATCATGTATCGCCGGACTTCCGAAACGATGGCCTCTCGCTGCTTGGTAGGTAATTGACGCATGCCCCCCGTCGCCTTGAGATAAATGGGGAAATACTGGAACTGATGCTCCTTCCCCGCCAGGACATCTTTGGCAAAGGATATAAGCGGGTCCAAAGACGAACCCACGTCCTCGGGGCTGTCGGCAAACGCGGAGATGCCGGGGGCGAGCCGATCCGTCCATCTGTTGCTGGTGAGAGGATAGCTAAATGGAGGGGGCACGGTTTCAAAGCGCCGGGCATCCCATTGATATACGTGCATGCGGCTCCCTGTGCTGCCAGCGTCAATGATCAGTCCGTGCTGCGTCGGCCAGGTAATCTTCATTGTTGTCGGCTTGGTTGTACCGACTTGAGTGGAGGAAGGCGGGGGTGCCGGGGATGGAAATGGAGGAGCTAGAGGAGGGGGCGGCGGAGGCATGTTGGGCTGGAAAGGCGTCGACGGGGGCTGCTCTTGCTGGGCTTCTACGATGACTAGCAGCAATGCCACCAGGAAGTGCCGTCGTGCCTGCTGCATCGGTCGAATGCTCACGAATACAGATTCGTGTACCATAGTAAGAGCAAGACAAGCAGAGATGTCTGTTTGCTTGGGAGACTTGGGAACTGAAGTCCCGACTCCGGACACGTTCAGGATTGAGCCTAGAGGGCGCTATGTCCCTTTTGTGTGAAACGCGAAGGTGAGCTCGGTTCGTGCGGAGGTTGATAGGTGGATTACTTTACTTATCGCTCGTGAAACTTGATGATGTTGCAGCTCGCTCGTCACAACGGCGGTACGCGGCCCAGAAGGCCTAGCGTAATGCTACTCCATGTTCTTGGCGTCGGCGTCGGCGTCGCAAAGCCACCCGTGGCCTGACTGGAGCCCTAAACGGCAGTATCACAACACAAGGCCTCTTCCGGCAGGAAGGCTGACCATGAGACTACTACTGTCCACTTTCCGTTCTTCTCCCACGCCACTACGCAAGTTGAGACAGAGACAGCCAGGACCAAGACGCACGACGCCGCCCAGCGACCGTACATGAGTCATGGTCACCACCGCGGCAGAGGAAAAGCGCGCCAAGCAGTTGCTGGAGCAGGTATGTTATCGTTGTTCCTGTATTGTGGAATGTGAAGGCGTGGGAGACTAGACACGCGGGGGGGGGGGGGGGGGGGGGATCCCAACGTCCTTGTGTAGTATTGTGCAGTAGAAGGACAGCGGCAGTGGTTGACTGGTTTTTTAAAAGTGATGCCTTACACCTTACATTAGTGTCCTCAGGGCCTTACTCCCCACAATTCGATTATTCCAAATTCATTCCATACCCAACCAACCCTCGCAGATCCGTCGCATGCCTCACAACAAACGTTGTGTTAATTGTGACAAGGAAAGCATTGCGGGTCATAATAACGTGTGCACCAAATTTCAGACATTTGTCTGCAACACTTGCAAAAGCGCACACCAGTCTTTCTCTCACCGGTGCAAGAGCATCAGCCTTTCTAACTGGACCCATACCGAGGTTCATTATCTCTCAGACTCTGCTGGGGGTGGCAATGCTAATGCGCGCTTGACCTGGCTTGGCAAGCTTCAGGGACACCTGAGGCTCCGGCCAGACGATCCGCTGGATAAAGTCAAAGCATTTGTTAACGACGCATACAACCATAATCGGTACTGGAAGGAGAAGGAGGCCGCTGGCACCAATAGTTACGTCGCCACCACAGAAAGGCCTGGATCTGTCTCAAGTGAATTGGAGTCCGTTGCATTCACGCAGCAGCGACGGCAGCAACGGGAAGGCATGTTGTCCACTAGCACAACCAAATTTCCTCATGTCCGGGCTGACACTGCTCCTACTCCTGTCGCCGCTCCAGTCGTCACGGACCTTCTTGACTTTTTCGGCGACTTCACTCAAGCAACGCTCCCCTCCGTGACTCCCTCCCATCGTCCCATCGTTGATGCCAGTCATGGGACAGCTAGGCCACCTTCCGGAGGTGCAGGCGACTTTGCCTTTCAAACTGGCAAGGGCAATTCAAACTCCGGTATCGTGAGTAGCGCTGCCCCTCGCGCTTCCCCGTCCTACTCCCCGGTGCCGACGGGACCCCCGCCACAAGCAGATGATTGGCAACACTTTGGACCCACTGTGGCTTCTTCTTCTGTGCCTGGAGATTCCACATTCTTTGCGACATCAGCAGTGGTGCCCGCATCGAATTTTTATGACTGCACTAACGGCAGCGCATTCGGCTTCATGAGTTCTGGGCCAAGCGCAACTCCTCACCACAATGAATTTTGCGACTTCGCAGCTGCTTCTGTCCCTCCCTGTCCTACGGGTAGGCAACAACCTTTGACCTGCACTGCTCCCCCCCCGCGACCTGTCCCCCCCGCGATGAGGCTGACTCGCCCTTTGATAGAGGATCCTTTTGAGGTCCTTGCACCGCCGCAGCAGCCTTCCTTCTCCTCTGCTTCCTCCAATCTGTACATCCCCTCCCAGCAGCCACACCCCTGGGGGCCCATGCCTGCGTCTGCGATGCTGTTGATGAAAAGTGGAGATGGGTCTTTGCAAGCTAACAGAACTTCTGGTGATGGTGGCTGTGGTTCCGGGAGGAACCCCCACCGTCCGTCTCACATGCAGACGCAACCACCGCGGCCTTCCGACCCACAGATGCCAATGATGACGATGAATGGTGGTGGTGCAGCTTCTGGTCCACCTCGACGATTTTTGCCCTCCCAAGGGATGGTGGGTGGGCCCCGCCCGCATATTCCGGTGTATGGCCAACACCAGCAGCAGCAGTATTCGTCGCAAGCGTCTGACCCGTTCGCAGGTCTGGATTGGCGCAAGTAGGAGAAGAAGACACGCATTCCATCGATGAACCCTGTATGAGGTGAAGAATCATTAATATTAAAGCGATAACAGGGAGGATAGTCCAGAAGAAGCTGGCTTCTCTAGACTTTTCCTTTGGGTCGTCGGAAATCGTCTTTCTTCATCTCCAGGAATCGACGAGGCCCAGTCAATTTTCGTTTAATTTTATTTTCATCTAACCAACCGACGAAACGAATTCGAAGTGGATAAAAATCACCATGTACATGCAAATAATGTTTTAATGAAAAATCACCAGATTCCATACATTATTTTCTATTGAAGCGCAGAAATACGACAAATCGCTCTCTCTTCCTTCTTTACTCCCAAGCCCAATTGAGAAACTCACTCTTTCCTAACCCTCTGTTCTTTACAGACTTTCATTGCATTTTTGGAGGATTCATTTCTTCAACTCCTACATCATTTGGTGACTACTAAGTCCACGTTCTCCTTTTTGTCCATCATCGACGATCCCTGTCCACGCAGTTTTGCTGTCGCGGCCTTGTTCTCCTCTCCTGCTGGCTGTTTTCCCTGTCGAGAAAGAGCGGGGATTGGATCAAAGGCGAGAATGAAGGGGGAAATTATCTCGTCCGGGCTGGGCCCCACAGTTGTAGTAGTCTCCAGGTATGCCTGAGAAGATGGACGGGGAGAAAGGGGGGAAGAGGGTACCGCGGAGTGAGTAAAGCGAGCAAAATGGTTTGTGAGAACAATGAAGGCGGGGAGTTGTCGACTGCAGATCAGCTGACACGTGCACGCGAGTAGAAACAGCCCACGCAGCCACCCCCTTCCCATACTCAACATCTCAACATCAACACGTACCCGCTCAGCAAAAAATAGATACTCGTCGTACGCAATACACTCTTCCGTCACTAGCTCGCAAAATGGCCTGGCCGGTGTCCCACAATCCCGTGACAATTCTTGCGCATACAGGAAAAAACTCTCCGGTCTTTGTGACGACAGAAAGTACTGGCCAGATCCCGCCAAGTGACTGCTGGAGAAATTCGGGGTGTGCCCAGGGCGTTCGGGGTTCCTGATTCCGGTCATCAGGAAGTTGGTAAAAGTGGCTTTCCCCAATGCAGCGTGGTTGATTCCCACCACCACCAGCACTCTGCCCCGGGGGAGCAAGAAGTTCAGGAAGTCTGATTCAGAGGGTGGGGTGGAATACAGACTGTCGCGGGTGAACCAGTCACAGGTTGGATTGCAGGCTGTAAGGTTGTAGGCGGGGATGGGCATCGATACGGGGCAGTAGCTCACGTCGGAGATGCAGCGAGCGGCGTCGGGTATCAAAGGAGCAAGAGGGAAGGTGTGCACGAGGACCAGATCGCGTTCTGTAGCCATGTGGGTCTCCACGGCCGCCACTAATTCATTCAACGCCGGGCGGAGCCATTCCTCGCTTTCCCCCGTGCCGCGGGCTTTGAGAGGAGGGGTGATCAACGGAATGGGGGGCTTGCCACCACCCTCTTCCTCATCCGGTTTGGCACGCAACAAAAACACAGGCCAAGATTTGTCAAGATAAGCAGCGCTATCTGATGGATTGATGAACTCATTCACTCTAAACTGCCATGCAAGAGTGTCCGATCTGTCCAACGCCCAGGGCAAACCCTCGTTACGGAAATGCACCAGCTCAGACGGTAGCGTATCGAGGTTAGTCGCCAGTTCGGGATGTCCCGCCTCACGAAATGCTTCACGCACGCGGAGAAAGGCCAGCTGATCGCCCGTGGAGACAAACAGGGTCGTTTTACTGAAAGGGTCATGAGGCCCGCCCGTCGTTTGAATGACTGCATTATTAGTGGGATCTCCCAGCTCCGCTTTTGTAGAGTGAAAGAATGAGGGAGGGAGGGATGTAGGGAGGGAGGGGTAAGGGGTCATTCTAATGATTTTCGCTCATTTTAACGACAGGAAAACACGACTACCACCCTCCCTCCCTCCCTCCCTTTCCCTTTTTCCCTATCTCCACAAGCTCTAACGTACCTCCTGGCATGAACCCACTTATGTTCCTTCCTTCTCCTGGGAATCGATATGCAAGGTAACTGCGGATGGAAAAGTACCGCACCGGGGGCGGTGTGCACCCATACCAAAAGACCACGTCCCGGGGTCCCATCAGAAAAGAATTCTCGAGAGGAAGAGGAAAGGCTGCGGTCGCCTTGCTTGCCTTGCGCATGGCGATTGGAAGAAGGTTATCGGCAAATCTTACAACTCCATATTTGCCTGCTGGATTCCCTCCCTGATGGAAGGACAAAGTCCCTTCATGAATCTCGTATTCATTTCGCAGGCTACCGAGCGCTTTAGTCAGGACATGAAGACGCTCAGTAGCTTTTGAATCGCAGAGGAGACCATCCTCCTCGATTATCGTTATCGTCGCTGTCGTCGTGGCTGTGAAGGCGCCCACCACCAGCAGCAGCAGACAGAGTGCCTTGGTCATGCTCCCCTGTTGTGTCGTGGTGTAGTGGTGGAGAGCGATGTGCGAGAGAAGGCGCAATGAGTGAGGTGGCAGGGACCCAAGGGCTGGTTTTAAAAATGCGATCCTGGGGGGCTGCCTCTACGCCTGGCAACATCACGCCTGCGTCTTTCTTCGAAAATTGTTTCGAGAAAAGCGTGAGAAGGGATGTGCTCACTTGTAAGGTAACCGTAAAATAAAGCTCTGCGTCTCGCGACCCGACGTGTGTACGTAAGCGAGTCACCCAAGGAGTCAATCACCCTGGGTGGGGAGGTTTAACATTGCTTGGATTGACGCCGCCAAGATTCCTCCCCCCACCCAAACCATTGTGGCACAGTGTCCCCCACCTGACTTGCAAATGGCTATTGATGACCCGTTTAGATAGTTCGATAATTGAAAAGGCTTGACCAGGGTCAATGTCGAAATCATAAAAGAAAGAAGAATGAATCAAATCAATCAATCAAAAAAATCAACAACAAAAAAAAACACCGTCTTTTTGCAGACTTCCCCTTTAGACCCCCTGGTCATTGGCCTTCCTGAACCAGCCTGTGTTCTGGCGTCAGAGTATTTAGCTTGTCAGGTTTGACTCGTTCCACCATTCTCGAGACACTCATCTTGCTTATCCACGCATGAATGGGTAAAGGAACGCTTGGTGACCCTCTATCAAATATATGTTGTGTGGGCCAAGGAGGACGAAGACGGGAGAGTCCATTCTTTCTCCTGCTCCCCTCTCCTCTCCTTCCTCCATCTTCTCCGTCTTTTCCTCTCTTCTTCCCTGGATTGCGAGAGATACATACATATACATACATAAATACAAACTGAATATGTAGAGTGCCTGTCCAGCCCTCTCTCTAGAGAGCTTACGAAGCCACAGGGTTGAAACAGACAAACACCCTCTCACTCATTCAGAGCCTCTTCATGGAAATCAACAAAGTGAATTCAATCTATTACTTTTTCTCCTGTTATTTGCTAGCTGCCACTTCTAGACACACAGTTTACTACTTTTGGCTGCCCTTAATTCTTGGTGATATTTTCTACGCCTCTCGCCCCTCTCTGGCAACACACGGGGTCTCCAGTGTCGCTGCTGCTGCTGCTGCTGCTGCTGCTGGTGGTGGTGGTGATGGTACCGCACCCTCCTGCTCCCTTGCGGTGCTTGGAGTGGATGCCATTGAAAGCATGAGGCGCCGTCGAATTCTGGATATGCTTGCCCCTGACCAGAAAGTCACTCACCGAGGCGCCGGCGCCCGTCAGGCGGTTCAGACCCAAAAGACCGCCTCCCATCCCCCTCCCATCTGTGGGCGCTGCCGTGGCGGTGACGGCTGCCGCAGATTCATTCGGCCCTTCGGGAGTGGCATGCTCAGCCGTGTTTATATTGACTGTGACAGCTGGGGGCGATAAGACCCGAGCAAAAGGGTCGCTTTTTGTGGGCCGTAGCGCTTGAGGTGGTACGGCAGCGGGCGTCACCTCTTCCTCGGCCAGCAGCGGGAGCGAGAGCTGGTTGGGGGAAGAATTCCGGCTCTTGGGCTGACTGGTGTGGAGATGCATAAGCTCGGTGCGACCTTCCACCCAACTACGACCTCCCGACTCGACGGAATGCGCCAAGGCCCGCTGAATGTCCTCGCCCAACAAGTCCTGATCAAAGGCTACGCCTTCCTGGACCTTCCAATCCTCCATTTCCTGCCGCAACCGCTCCAGCAGCCTCGCAAAGCGGTTCTTACTGTCTTTCCGGAACTTCTCCTCTTTCAGCAAACGTGCAGAATTAGTCTTGCGGTCCACGAGCCGCGTCCTATCACTGGCCTCGGTCTCAAAGCGTCGCGCGCGGCCTTCCAACCCCATAATATCATCGTTTAATTTCATGATCACCTCGTACCGTCGCAGTCGCTCCTTCAGCACGTGCGTAAGCTCTTGCTGTGTCTCTAAAATCTCTAACCCTGATTGCAGAGATTGGACTTGCAGGCGAATGCGCTGGAACACCTGCACAATCCACTCCTCAACTTTCAGGCATCCCCGATTGTTTACCTGCGTCCTGTCCAAATCAGCCTGTAGACGACGAAAGGCTGCTGCCACATCCTGCCCGCGCACTTCGCTTCCTGTAATGCGGCCGGCATGCTGCTGCAGTTGCTCCCCAGCTGGTGCGGCTGCTGCGGCTGCTGCGGCCGCTGCTTCACTCGACGACCATAGCACCAAGGCGTTCTTCCTGTCGTTGATCGGCACCCTCAAAAGACTCCATATCCCTTCTATTGTCGCTACAGTCGCGCGCCTTTCCTCTTCAACCCCAGCAATCAAGGCGTTCAGCCTAGCCACAAAACGTTCTGCCTCTTCTGCCGAAAGCCCCCTATTCTGGACCTCACCTTCCACGCTATTTGCCTCCGGCAAAGTCAGACACACGCGTTCCGCCAGACCCTTCAAGCTCTCCCCCACCACACAGTCCTTAACCGTGTCTGCGGTAGACAAGCACAAGACCAGGAGCTCCCGCCGTCGGTTCCAGCATTCGACCAACACATCCACAAGGAAGCGGGCTTGAGGGATGGCTTCCGCCAAGGACACGGCTTGGTCTTCTGCTGCCCAGAGCCCTGCGACTGTGGCGCCCCCCCCACCCGAGGTTAAAATGACGATCATCTTTTGCAGGGATGGGCTTTCCCATGTCATGACGCTGGCTGGGGGCGGAACGATGCTTCTCCGTCGGTTGGGAAGGGGCCTCTCAATGGTGACCATACGGGAGCTGCTGACGGCTGGGGAGAGGAGAAGAGGTGCGCACGGATGCTGTTGAGGGGATTGGGGAGATGGTAAAAGTTGCTTCTGATGCTTTCCTTGCTCGAGTATGGCTTGAATGGTGTTTTTCAGATATTGCACGCTCATGTCCATCAGAGAACACGCACCATGACCCTGTTCCAGCAGGCCTTGCAACTCAAGTACCATTGATGAGCGCTCTCGCCGCATGGCCTTGATCTCTTCCTCCCATTCCTGTAGCTTCTCCACGGTCAACAACACTGCCCTTCCAATCCTCCCCCCTGCATCAGCCGCCGCCTCGGCCACCTTGATCATGTCCGAGCTTTCTTGGTGCACTTCTCCCTCCATTAATTCCTCCACCGTGACCGCGTTCCCTCCCTCCGCTGAGTCCATCAGAATCACCCTCAGTCTAAATAGGTCCGCCAACGCCGGGCGTGGCTTCCCTCCTATGCTAAATTGAAGTTTTTCCGCCTCATGCGCCAATCGCCGGGCCTGCTGCAACCTTCCCTGCAATACTGATGTCGCTTGCACATGACGCACCAGCAGTTTGTCACGAACCATGACAAGGGCTTCTTCCGGGTGCTGTCGAGTGTCTCCCTCTTGGCATTCCTCCTTTCCCTCCTTTTCAACGGCCTTCCCCTCCAGCAACCAAGCCAGGACCGCAAGCTCATTTCTCAGCTCCACCGTCTTGGACTTGACCTGCGCCCGCTGCCGACGCGTTTCTTCTAGCAATTCCTGACACACTTTGGAGGGGGCCTGCATCACCTTATCCAGCAGACTATTTCTTCTCTCTTCCGATATTCCTAACTCCGCCCAGGCTTCCAGCAGCTCTTTTATCATCCCTCCCTCCCCACGCTGTTGCTTTGTCATGTTCTCTGCTGCTATCAACGCATCGAGGGCCGCTCGGAGCTCACGTGCCTCTTGATGGGCTACTTGTGCCTCCCGCTCCAAGCTCTGTCTCGCTGCAGTTGCTCTGTCTAGGGACCCTGCTAATTCCTGACAACGTGCTTCAAGGCTGTCGTTCTGTGCCACCAGCGCCTCAAACTGTCGCTTGGCAACCTGGTCCTCTCGATCTTCTTCCTCCTCCTCTTCCTTATCTATCTCCTTCTCATGTTCTATCTCCATTTCGTCCTCCTCCGACTTTGCGTCTGCCTGGACCGGCAGTACCTTTATCGCCCCCAGCGTCGTCGCCATCATCCTCATCTTGCCCGCCGTCGTCATGGGTGTCGAAGGACCCATCCCGCTTCGGACCAAGGTCATGAGGTCCTGCTGGTGCTGATATTTCAAATCCACAACCTTCTGCTCAAACCCCCTTGCCGACTCGGACAATCGTCGTTCCAAACGCATCCTATCAATCCTCAATCCCTCCTCCGCGCACGCCTTCTTCTGCACATGACTCTCCAGCTCCCAAACCTTCGCACGGGCATCTACCAATCCCTCCATCAGTCCCGCCAGCACCACCTTGGCTTCGGCGGAATCTAGTTCCGAGACTGCTTTCAGGGCTGCTTCCTCGTTCAAGCCCAAATTGGCCGTGGAAGATGAGGAGGGTTTCCGCCCAGGCTTGGGAGGAGCTTTGTTCCTGTCAGCGATGTTGGTGCTGCTACTTGAGATATCCTTGGCATCGTAGGACTCCAAGCGCATCTGTAGCTCTGCAATGGTTGCCGCGCACAGCTCCATCTCCACATCCAACCCTTCCAACCTCGTCTCCGCTTCCCGAATCGCCTCGTCAACTTCCTCCTCATCCTCATCCTCCCCGTCCCCCTCTGCCTTCAGCAATTCCAGCGCTTGGGCCTGTGTGCGGAGCTCCTGGACTAGCTGGCTATAGTCTCGTGTCTTTTGCTCGAACAGTCTGCGGGTCTCCAAGTCACCCAACCGTTCCTCCATCAGCTTCTCAATTAGGAAACGGGCTGCCCCCACCTTTTCCTCGTCCACGACCACCTCTTCACAGCTGCTGCAGCTGGTGCTGCTAGCACCACCAGCCTTCTTGGTAGCAATAGCTAAACTGGCTCCGCGGCGTGCTGTGTTGGTCTGGCGCTGCTGCACCGCCTCACGGTTCCGGTTCTGGAGCTGCAGCAGGCGCAAGACATGAGTCTCAGCCTTAGCTGCCTTATGCTTGAGGGTACGGATGCAGCTTTCCTTCCTGTCCAGTAACACCTTGGCTCCTCTATTCTCGAGCTGGAGCCGACCCATCTTCTTTTGGAGGGTTCGGTCGGCTTTTCTCAATGCCTCCACCTCCCGCCGTTTCTGTTGAATTAGGGCCTCGTGATTCTTTGTCGTCTCCTTCTGCTTTTTCATCAGCCCTGCCCGCACATTCTTCAGCTTGCCCAAGTTCTCTTCTAACGCGAGCAGCTCTTGTTTTTGCCGTTCCGCCAATCGCTGCACGTTCTCTTGCTGCCTCTTATGCACCTTCAGTCGATCAAGCTGTGCCTCCACGCCCTTGAGCTTCTCCCTAAGCGCCGTCGCCGCCGCTGTTGCTGCTGCTGTTGCTGCCGTGTTCGCGTCAGACGCCGAAACAGCAGCTGTCCCAACCCCTGACTTGTGATGCTGGGGATGCTGTTGCTGCTGTTGCTGTAGCTGCTGCTCAGCAACGAGGGTCTGTTCCAGCTGGTAATGCAAGGCCACTTTCTCCATCTCCAGCGCCTCCATGTCCTTCAAGAGCCGCTCGTACCGGCCACGCAGGCCATGATATCCCTCTAACGTCTGCCGCAACTGCTCCAGCAAATCCTCTTTCTGCTCCAATTCCCCATCCACTGTTGCCAAGGCCTCGATTCCCTGCTTCTCGTCCGCGCCCATGGCTGCCTCATGCTGCTGCAGCTCCCGCAGTTTCTCCACTAAGGCCAGCTCCTTCTCCGGGTCCCCCTCCACCTCTGCTACCATCACGCCTGTTGCTGCAGCCGGCAATGGCAGAAGTGGCGTCCTTCTACTCCCTCGTTCCATATCACCTGCTGCTGCTACACCCGCTGCTGCCGCCGCTGCTTCAAAATCCAATTGTGTGCCCATCCCCTGTGTGATGGATCCCCGGGGAGGACTGGTGGGGGTCAGAGCATTCCAACTCACCGCCGCCACGGCCGTCGATGCAACATACGATACCCTATGTGACTTGTCCTCCCACAAGGCCGGACCCTGTCGCTCACTCCCCGGCGTGGCAGGCGCAAAGGGCTTGAGCAAGAGGGTAGAGCCATCCACCCCTTCTATTCCCATCCGTCGCAAGTGACTGTCGAGCTTCGCACCCAAGGCCTCTAAAAAAGCCCTCACGTCTGCCCGTTCCATCAAATCAGAGTCGGGGACTTGGGGAGCAGAGGCAAGAGACGAGGCAACGGGGACCGCATCCGCGTCCTCTATCTTGTCCGGCACCGATGGGGGAGCCTGTAGGAACTTCTGCCGCACCACCTCGGCCTTGAGGAAGTGAGCGGTCTGCCGAAGGCATCGGAGTTCCTCCTTAACGGAGTCGGTGTTTTTGACTGGTTTATTTCGAATGTTGCGGGCACGGTTGGCGTAGTAGAGAGTGGAGAGGGTCTCGCTAGCGTTGATGTCTGCGGGGGAGACGCACGCAAGGAACAAGGTCTGGCTATTCCCACCTAACGCGTCTTGAAGGAGCCGGGTGAGCTTCGATTGACGGTAGGGGACGTGGACCGATTTCTTACCCTTGACCAAGCGCTCTTCATCAGCCAAAGCATTGATGACACTGCCCAAGGCCAACAAACCCACGTTGATCTGGATCCCCTCCCGTCGCCTCTCCCCTTCGGCCCCCGTCCGCTTCAGCCGCTCACTCCCCGCCAGATCCACAAATGTCAGCTTTGACACAACCACCTGCCCTTCCGCCTCACCTAAAATACTTTTCACTTCTTCACCGCTGCCGTCGCAGCCGCCTCCACTGCCACTGCTACTGCTACTGCTACTCCCCGTACTAAGAGTCTGCTGCAAAGTGACGGTGAAGACAGCGTGAGAGCGACTCGAAACCACATTCATCAACGTCGCAGCCGTGGTGCGGTTCATGATACCCTTTCGCAAAACTTGCAAAGCCTCCGTGCGCGTGCTAACCGCGACCATCTTTAAGCCTGAGACTATCACCCCCGCGTTGACATCTTCCCGAATTGGTAGAGAGGGCCGGCCTCGTCCATCGGCCGAGTCGTCCAGTAAGTCATATACGTCTTCGCCATAAATCTCTAGAAACGAGGCGGACACCACTGTGTTGCCCGCCTGCTGCGATGTCAGGCGCTGCTGTCGCTCGGCCAAATGCGTGAAAAGGTCGTCTACAAACCGAGGGATCAAACCCACCGGCGATGCATCCCCACTCCCGACCGCGCCGTTGCCCTCCATGACGGCCTCCGATCCCATCGTGTACGTCTTGCCAGATCCAGTTTGACCGTCTAGACAGAGAAGGTGTGGTGTTGGATGGATTGAGGGAGAGAGGGACGAAGTCAAGAGTAAGAGTAAGTGGGGTGCTTTTGTGGCTGCCGGGTGGAAGCACAAGCATGGGCATTCGGACGAGGGAAAGAGGGAAAGAGGGAGGTGGAGAGAAAAGAGGGTAATGACGTACATGCGATGATGGTCACGTTATATCCGTCCAAGAAGGGCTTGAGCATGGGCTTGGCCGTCATGCCGTACAAAGCGTTCTGTTCAACCTCAGGACGAAAGACATGGTCGTAGGTGAAGGCACGTTCCCCCATACCGATTTGCTTGCCGTTGTCCCCAGGGTACTTCATCACCATCTCCGAGCCCACTGCCATCTCGTTGGGTAGCAAGGGACGCACCCGCACCCCGACCCGCACCTTGGTCTCCATAAGCTAGTAGATAGGTGTCTGTAATGTGGGAGGGAGGGAAAAGTGGCTGAGTGGAAGCTTGCTTGGCTGGATGCATCATGCACGCAAGTGGAGGGCCGGGCACAAAAATACACCACAGGGCAAAATGGGGCTTTGCCAGTCGTGTTGTTCGTGCTCATTACTACACTGCAAACAAATGAAAACGTGTGGCGTTTTACGTCCGAGTGGAACCATTCTTGGGCGATGAGAAGAGGAGTAGACACGGTGACTTGATGCTTGTCGTGCCGTGATGGCCCCGGGGGCTTGTATACAACGCGTCATCGGCGCGCGCTTTACAACGAGGCCTTCCTTTTCAATCTCAAAGCCCATCAACTCCCATCGTTACAACCTGGAGTAAGCCCACATGTAATGCTGCCCTCTAGTAAGTTTTCTTGCTTCACTTGCTTTTCGCCGTACCGACTCCCAGACACGAACTTCTTAGTTTGTCTTCTCCCAACAACAACCTCAAACAGCGAGTATTCCGACATCAGGGCAAGGACATACCCCGCCTTTGTGAACGCAACTCTGCCGTGCAAGCAGTAATGCCGCGTACTGACGGTCATAGTGGCTGCGATGCTTCGTTTGACTGCCAGCCACACAAATTGTCGCTTCTGGAGCCCTCGAGTGCTGCCGATGATGACGTTGTCGCGCCTCTGGCGACGACGATGCCGTCGTAATGCTGTCAACAGCGGCCGCCTGCTCTGACTTACATGCATGCCTGGCATTCAACGACTCATACCAGTGCAGTGGTACGACCGCAATTCACGGAATGCCGGTATATTATCAGCCCTTTGGCTTTTCATTAGAACGGCGCCCCTCCTCTTCTTGACATGCTTTGGTCCACCGTGCGTTGCGCCGGACACGAGCTGCCTTTGTGCACAATGCCGTCATGCTTCCGTTTCGCCGAGCCACTATCATAAAAGCGGTTGTGTTTTGGTGGGTAAAATTTGCCCTCACTCGGTGAAAAGGCAGAAGATTTTGTGGCCCTTTGCCGCCGACAGCGCTCTTCGTTCTTTTTCGTACAGAGTTTTCTTGTAGACCACCAGCAATTAGTTTTTTTTTATGTAAATCCAATTGGCGTCATGTTTATTCGTGATGCGCTGCTTTGTGTAGCAAGAACAGGAGCTTTCCAGGGTAGAAGAGTGATACTTGCCTTGTCGATGCGCTCGCTGGAGGACCTCCCTTATGCATTCAAACTAACTCAAGCCTTCTCTCGCTCTTTCTCACCTTGCAGGCCACGATAGGCCCCAAAACTTAGCACAAGTGCTTTGCAGAACGTTTCCATCGTCGTCGTCTCCTCCCTCCCCATCTCCAAGATTTTAGCACCATGGGCCGGCTCTCCTCATTCCCCTTCTCGCTGCTGCTTTTCGTTTTTCTCTTGGTGCTGCTGCCGGCAAAATTCAAGGCATTTACTATTTTCAGATATCGCTCAACTCATCGCTTTTTAAGCACCTCTCCAATTCGTGCTTCAATCGAGGAGCTCTACAGCGGCGAGCCCCTCGATCCCAACCGTCGCACCCTCCGCCTCGCCTTTTTGGCCGCTTCCCGGCCCAAGAAACCCGCCAAAAGCGACAAGGAACGACAGCTGGATGAGAAGGTGTGGGGCCGCTGGCGCTTAGTAGAAGAGTCGATCGACCGGCCCCTTGCTGCTGATCTGGCCAAGTACGGGGCCAAGCTGAAGCCGACGTATTCGAAGTTCGAGGAGGATTTATTTTTGGACATGTATAATGGCCTCATGCTGACGAAGGAGGACACGTGTGCATTTGGCATGGGCTGGCAATGGACGAACTTGAAAGATGTGTACTCGGCCCCAACATTGCGGTTTCGGATCAACAGGAAGGAGGTGGGCATTGATTTCGACGAGTATGAATCGGTGGATGATATGCCTAGCGTCAGTTTTTACCTGGGCACGTTCAAGGATGGGGCGATGGATGTCATAGAGGGGAAGATCCAGAGAAATAGAGATGCGACCCCGCCGGAGGATGGGTCGGAAAAAAAAATCGTTACGGTGGGAACATTCACAATGGTCAAGGTGGCGGCTTTGCAATTTTGAGAGGAATAAGAAAGCTGACGGAGGAGTGTGAGCTGTCATTTAAGGGCAGTGGGGAGCGTTTGCTGCTGGATGAATTGGGGCAACATTATGAGCAGCGGCTGCAGCTAAAAGATGAAGGAAAAAGAGACGCGATTAACAATGTAAATAGGCACTTTGCGGCTGTGAATGAGTTTTGTTTGTATCTGATCTCTTTTTCAACTTAAAGTTATCACGTAACGAGAAACACTACGATAGTATTCGAATAGATATGTTGATGTATTTGACAATGCAGCAGGGAGCAGATGAGAGTGGGGAGGAGAAACAAGATGAAGTTCTGGCCATTTTTCTGAATTCGGTTCACGCTAGCGGCAATGTGGTGGAGGTCAGAGTTAGAAGAGGAATGGATCGCTCACCTGTCAATTCATCCGATAAAACAAAATGAATAAAGAGGGAGGAAAAGAGAACGCAGGAGTGAAAGTGGCACAAAGGCGTCCCGTACGGTGGAGGGAAGTGAGTGGCAAGGAAGGACGTACAAGAAAACATAAGCATTCACAAAAAAAAGGAAGGAGAGGAACAAGCTAGAAATTTCCAACAAATGTTCACCAAGCCAGCGATCATGTTGCTGAATACGTCATCGTCTTTCTTTCTTCATATTTTATTTCTTTCTCCTCTTTCTTGCACTCGTTGTTTCGTCGTCGTTCTCGTTGCTGTTGACGTCCTCCTTTTTGTCCTCGGTGCATACGTTGCCGTTTTCGTTGACCTCCTTTTCCTCCTCCTCCTCCTCGTTTTCGTTGTGAACGTGTGGCCAGCACGACCGACCTTCGTTCCCTGACACATCAAGGTCTGTATATTTTCATTTCCCCCCTCGGTCAGCATGACTTTTTCCCTCCTCCTTCCTGTCTTCCCTCCACACGACGTACAAGACACCGCGCACCCGAGGGTCGTCCTTCCCCTTCACATAAAAAGTGAAACAGGGACAAAGTTGGGCGCCTGCTTTCGCTCGCCTCTCTCTAGCAACATGGAATATATGACCCATGGAGCGAGCCCTGAACAAAACATGCCCACCTCTTCCCCTCCATCATTCCATCTCCTCTCCTTTCTTATGTGTCCCCATCCTTGAAATTCTCCCCTTTGGTAAGCTTTTCGAAATCATCATAAAAATCGTCATCATCAGCCCTAACTCCCCCTCTTCCCCCCCCCTTTCCTCCCTCCCTCCCTTCCGGCCCTCCTCCTCCCTCCCCTCCAGCCCCCCCCTTCCCTTCCCCATCTGCCCTCAATATCACCTGCGAGCCATCATCAAAAACCCAGGTCGTCCCCTTCACATACTCCTCGCTTGCCGGCGGCATCTTCCCTCCTCCCCCTCCACCTTCCTTTCCGGCCTTGACCGTATCTTGGTAATCTCCCTCTCCTCCTTCCCCCCCTCCCCGAGCAATACCCGCCGCTCCCGCCCTGAGAGTCTCGGCGCCATCATGCGAGATGTACGCGGGACCCGTGCCCGGAAGCCTGGGAACATTCTCCATGTCCCCTTCCCCTACCGTCTCTATCCTTTCCAACAAATCCGTGACCATGGAGTCCTTGCTTCGCTTTGCGAAGTACTTGTGGCCCAAGAGGGTGGTGCAGGTGGGGCGTTTCTTCGGGTCTTTTTGCAGGCACAACCGCACGATCTCTCGGAACCCACGTGAGAAAGCCTCGCCGTCCACGGATCGATCATCCGGGTAGCTCTTAAGGCTTGGCGCCTACAAAAAGAAAGGAGCAAGGGAACGAGAGAGGCAGTGAAAAAGGGCGGGAAGAAGGGTATACCATGAAAAGCGGCAGATGGATCGGGAAGACACTTACTAATTGCCACTCCCTCTCTTCCCTCCCATCTGCAGACCCTTACCTCCTGCTGAATGGTCATAATCAAGACCTTCATGGGGGCAAAGTGTGCATAGGGCGCATACCCCTTCGCTAGCTCCAATGCCGTGATCCCGAACGACCAAATATCCGCCTTGTAGTCATACCCATCGATCTGCTCCATCACCTCAGGCGCCATCCAACACGGTGTCCCCACAAACGTCTTGGTCGTCTGCCGCCGATCTCCGGAATTGATCAACCACCCAGATACCCCAAAATCCGCGAGGCGGACATTACCTTGTCCATCCAATAGAATGTTCCCCGCCTTGACGTCCCGGTGAATCTGGCCCTGGTCATGAAAATATTTGAGCCCCTGCAGCGATTCCCTTAAGATATACGCCAGCCAGTCCTCGCGCATACCCTCCCCCATACCCATGCGTTTGGCCTGGGTCATGACGTGTAGACAGGAGCCCTTTTCCATCATTTGCATCACCAACCACAGTTGGCACTCATGCACGAAGGAGCAGTAGCACCGCAATATGTTGGGATGGTCCGACATGCGCATCATTTGAACCTCTTGCCGAATGTCTTCAAATGATGAGTTGATATTTTCCAGGTCCATTACCTTGATAGCCACGGGGATGTTTCCTTTGGCAGGGCAATGAGCCTTGTAAACAGTGGCGAAAGCGCCTTGCCCAATCTTTTTCTCGAGTGGAAACTGATCCACGCTGCTGGGCCACTCAGATCCATCCATTGGCATGGTTGCAAATATTGCTGGTGCTGAATCTGCTGCTACTACCACTGCTGCTGTCACGACAACCCAACGATGTTGGCGAAGCTACTAAAAATATGCGGAGCAGGCGACGGGAACGCGAGTGCCGGTGACCGAGGGAAATGTCGATTGAAGAGGAAAGGATAGATGGGCGCTCTCGATTAGATGCACATTGCTCTTCCGCCTTGGAGGGTGGATGGGGAACGCCTTGACTCGTCGGAGGGTAGTGATTTGGAGAAAGGTGCAGCAGCTTGTCCTCCCCTGCTTGCCTCCAAAGCCGGCCAATGATGGTGTCGATAGTGCTGCTGATCTTACTCCTCTTTCTGATGCTGCTACTGCTCCTAGTGCTGCCGCTGCGGTCAAATTGGCTCGCAGTCCAAACCTCTACAAGACACGTGTGCTACTGCTTCTGCTGCGATCACGACGATGAGGAGAAGATTATGATAACGACGCACGAGAAAGGATCACGCGGCCTAGGCTGTGCCTTGGCTTGTAAATAGCTCGACCAGGCAACGCTGTAAATCGTGAGGGTGGTGAATCGGGAGGAGGTGGGGAGATTGACGAGCCTCAAGACAAAAGCACAAGCTTAGCATAATCGAACGATGAGGACGACGACGAGGCAGGAAGACGCAAAAAAATGCACCTGTTCCTCCAACCCACCGTCGCCGTGACCAACACACGATGGTAAACTCTGCCTCTCTGAACCAAACAGCCTTGTTGGCCGTTCCCAGACGTGGACAGCGCAATGCCCGCCGGCGCGCTTGCATGGCAAGGGAAAGAGACGATAGACGATCCTGCTTTCAGCTGAGTGTGAGGATGATGATGCCTTGGACCTATGTCGATTTTGAACAACCGTTATTTGTTTTGATCTTCCCTCGCGTTCGCGAGCTACTCCTCCCTGTCGACGAGAGAACGAAACTCCTCCTGCGCTTCCTCGTCCTCTCGGCTCACTGCAACTCCGTGTTTTCTTATGAGTTACCTATGTGCACAACACACGTCCTAAGCTTGCCTTGCATCCCGGTCAAGCGAGACAAGGGGTAGTCGTCTCCGGCCCATCTTGGCACAAAACGCTGTTCGCTGTCGGGAGTGGCATCACAACCACGAGCGCGCCCGACCAGCTATTCCTCCCTCTCCTTCTCCCAGTGTGTAAGACTGTGACCACCGCATATGCCCTTACCTCTTTCCCGCCCCCCGGCCCCATACTCAGGCTCTCACGAAGACCTAGTGTCCGTGTCGCTCGTCACACACCGCAGACTCTTTCCGCCGTCCTTTTTTTGGTGTCGTCTTCTCTCCCTCGGGAAGGAACCTCAAGAAAAAGACCTCAAAGCTAGTCTGTCAGCTTTACCCAGCAACCCATCAGGAGTTTTGCTAGACACAATCGCCTCGTGCCACTTCCGTGAAAGTCCCTCCTTTCACTTCAAGTTCACTTTACCGCTTGTGTTTGCCAAAGGTACGTCGATGGTTTAGAATGCAGGAGAGAAGGGAAGCGGACGTAAAGGAATGAAAAGAAAGGTAGATGGGGGTGGGGTATGCCTGATCATGCCATAGAAAGGCGCGCAGGTGACCACATAATCCCTTGGTGGATGGGTGTGTATTGCAGGCGGACAAGTATATTAGGACACGTCGTGTCTACTGACCGCTTGTTCCGTCGTGAGGCATCTCACCACGTGCACACTCTTATATCCCATGCATCTCACCCTGTCTACTCATTCATCTTCACACACTCTATATCCATCTCAATCTAAACCTCTATTCCTCTCTCTCTCTCTCTCTATCAATCTCACTCACTCTTTCACACACGCGCGCGCACAACACATACACACACACACAGCCCCGTAATTTTTTCAGTCAAGCCCTTAACACTCCACTTTAAGATATGGCGACCATGCCCGAAGGCGAATCTATTGCAGTCATCGGCGCCAGCATCGTGCTGCCCGCCAACATCAACTCCCGAGAAAAGTTTTTCCAGATTATTAAGGAGAAGAATCAGGTGTCCGTGGACACCGTGGCCGCCCGGCGCTACCATGCTTCGGACATTGACGAGTCCGACACCGGCCACCCTTGGAAGCTTAAGTCCAAGTATTCCATGGTCTTTACCGAGGAGGAGGTACGTTTTTTTCTTGTCTCGTGTGTGTGTTCTTTGGTGTCCAAATTAGAGGGTTGAGCCTGATCTGAACTCACTCCGCTTTTCAACCCCTCTCTTTCGCTGCGCACAGCTTGGCTGCTATGATTCCCACCTTTTCAACATCCAGGGCAAGGTTTCCCGCAACATGCACTTGCAGCAGCTCGGCATCCTGCAGTCTGCGTTCGAGGGCCTGGAGGACGCTGGCATCCCCCTGCACGAGATCTATCGCACCCGCACGGGCGTGTTTGTGGCTGCTTACACAGCCTTCTTGCCTGCCTGCGACGGGCCCGATGAGACCCTGCTCCGCGGGCAAATTATGTCTTCGTTGGCCGATCAGGTCTCCTACTTTTTGGGGACGTATGGGCCCTCGATCACCATGGAGACGGCCTGCTCGTCCTCACTCGTAGCCATCGCCATGGCTGTGGCTTCCCTTCAACAGGGGGACTGCGATACGGCACTGGTTACGGGCCTCAACTATCTGAACGAAAAGGACTTCCACCTCTCCCTCCAGGCGTGTGGTGTCATGGTCCAAGGCCCCACGTCGCACCCGTTTGACGAAGATGGAGCCAAGGGCTATATTCGCGGGGAGGGCATGGGTACTATCGTCCTCCGCCGCATGACCGATGCCGAGCAGCGCGGGGACCGGATTCTCTGCAAGGTCTTGCGGGCCATAGCCGCCTCGGCGGGCCCTTCGGACAATGCGCTGGAGGGCCCCGGCCGCGTTTACGAGCAGCCCTGCCCCTTCGGGATGCGCGAAATGTTTAGCCGCGTGTACAAGTGCGCCGGCGTACCTCTTGGCAAGCTCCATTACATGGAGTGTCACGCCACGGGCACGGCGGTGGGCGACGTGATTGAGCTTCAGGCCATCGGAGATGTTTTCGGCGACTCTCATGACCTGAAGGCAAACCCACTGCGTATCGCTTCCGTCAAGTCCAATATCGGCCATGCGGAGGTGGCGGCCGGCATCTTCTCTGTTATCAAGATAGTGCAGATGATGAAGAATCGCATATTCTTGCCATCCGCCGGCGTCACCTGTCCACGCAAGGATTTTGAGTGGACAAAGAACAACATGATGGTGCAGCAGGAGTTGGAACCCTTCCCAGACAACGAGCCCGTGACAGTGGGCGTCAACTCCTTCGGCATCGGTGGCGCATACGGGCATGTGGTCATGCAGGAATATAAGCCCCCCGTCTTCGTGCGCCGCAATCTCCTTACCTCGGCCTCCTCTGTGGGGGCTCTGCCTGTAGAGGAGTCAGCGGCTAAGGGTTTGGTCTTTCCCCTCTCGGCAGTGAGCATGCCTCATCTGCAGCTCTTCGCCGACCGTATGGCTACGTACATCAAGGAGCGCGGCCCGGCCGTCAGCCTCAAGGACCTATGTGCCACCATGTGGATCCACCGATCCCGCTTCCAGTACCGCAAGTCCTTCGTGGCCTCTACCACAGAGGAGCTCGCGGACAAGCTGGCCGCATTCGCCTCTTCTGGCAGCGCAGATCCCTCTGGCGAAGGGCGCAAGATGCAGGTGGCTTATGTCTTTACGGGCCAGGGCTCTCAGTGGCCCGGCGTGGGCAAGTCTCTGATGGCCTTTCCCGTCTACCGGAAGGCAGTCAAGGCGGCAGACAAGCTCTTCAAGGCGAGAGCCGGTTGGTCCATTTTGGAGAAGATTGACACTCTGACGATGGATGAGATGCGCGACACCCTGTATGCGCAGCCCATCTCTTTTCTGGTACAGGTCGGACTCTTTGAGCTCCTCAAGTCCTTTAAGGTCTTTCCTGATGTGGTAGTGGGTCACTCGGCCGGCGAGGTGGCGGCGGCTTACGCTTCGGGCCTACTCACCTTGGAGGAGGCGTGCGAAGTGGTGTTTCACCGCTCCGCAGAGCAGCAGAAGATGGCGGGCTGCGGGCGCCTCATGGCTATCGGCCTGAGCGAGGAGAAGATTCAGGACATCGTCCGAGGTATGGCCGACGTGGAGATTGCCTGCATCAACTCTCCCGAGTCCGTGGTCCTCGCTTCATCAGAGAAGCGCCTTAAGGAGGTGGCGGATCTTCTGCCCGAGGGCACGGCTAAGGCGATGGTGCCCGGAAACATTGCCTTCCACTCCTCCCGCGTGGAGCCCATCTTGGCCGGTATGAAGGCGCGCCTGGCCTTCCTGGACAAACGCCCCAAATCCTGGGGGCTGCCGTACATCTCTGCTGTCACCGGCAAGCTCGAGTCCAACCTTGACTCCAGCTACTGGGTGGAGAATGTGCGTCGCCCCGTGCTCTTCCAGAAGGCTATTGAGACCATCTTCTCCCAGGACACGTGCCCCGACGTGGTCATCGAGATCGGTCCCCACAAGACTCTCTGCTCTCCCATCGCCCAGGTCCTGAGCGCAATGGGCAAGTCCGCGGCCGTGCTTTGCCCGCTCAAGAGGAACGACACCTGCTCCCTGCGTTTCCTGGAGGCGCTGGGCCAGGTCTTCGAGAAGGGTATCACCGTGGACTGCAAGGCCTGGTACCAGGAGCTGGGCTACGACTTCGAGGAGGACATGCCCAAGCATCCTTTCATCAAGAAGCGCCTTCACGAGCTGCACCCTGTGCTCAAGAACGACATGCGAAATGGTGTCTATACGGAGGGCCCCTTGGCCGGCTGCCAGAAGTTTTTTGACGGCGCATTTGTCACCGAGGCCTCTGATCGGACCTACAAGCACATGTGTGATCACAAGATGGGGGGATCTGCTATCTTCCCTGGCATGTTTTGGGTGGAGATGGTTCTGGAGGCTGTCAAGGGCGCGCCCATCACGCTCACCAATGTCGAATTTAAGTCCATGCTGAAGATTCCCGCGGCCAGCTCCGGCGAGAATCCCGCTTTGATTGCCCTGAATTTTACCGAGGAGCAAGATGGCATTCGTTCCTTCGTGGTGCGCTCCTGTCCGTCGCGTGAGAAGTGGGACGAGGATCCAGTTCTGGTGGAGCACTGCACGGGCAAGGTTGTTAAGAGCGAGCTCTTGAATGAGGACGGCAGCCTACTTCAGGGGTTCAAGCCCGAGGCATACGGGCTGTTGGCAGAGCTAGACCTAAAGGACATCGGCAAGAGCGGCTTGGACGAACTAATCACCCGCCATTCCCAATGCGAGCATGCTAGCACCGAGAATTTCTATGGCACACACTGCGTGGAGGGCCAGATGGAGTATCTGGAGACGTTCCAATTGGTGGAGAGCGTGCACGTGGATCCCAAGACCATGAGCATACTTGGCAAGCTCAACTACGACAATGCGGCATGGCAAAAATCCGGAGGAGTCTTCGGCGTGCAGCTCCTGGACGCCATCCTGCATCAAACTCTCATCCTGGCCACGCATTCGGCGATTTACTATGCTGGTGGATTTGACGCCTGCCATTTTATCCGCACGCCCGCCACCAAGGAGCTATATGTCCACTTTACTTTGGACAAGTATCGCCTCCAGATCGGCCGCAAGAAGAAGGTGGGCGACTTTGCTCTCTACGACGGCACCGGCCAGCTGGTGCTGTACATGCAGGGCTTTTTCACCGTGTTTGGCTCCTTTACGGATAACTACAAGCTCTGTGACCTATTGTGGCAGCCATTCGAGGCGCCTGCCCTGCCGACGGAGAACGCGCTTCACGCCCACAGCTTGGAGGCCCTGACCCACACGGCTGACTGGACGGCCGCCGACAACGAGCGTTTAACCTCTTGGTTAGTGGAGAGTCTCCGCTCCAACGGCGCTCTGGAGTCGCCCGTACTTGTCGCAGATGGGGACGCTGCCAAGGTCAAGAAGGGGAAGGGGAAGGAGGTCGTGCCTCTGGTCCGTAAGGTGTTGGAGGCCCTCGAGGCTCGCATATCAGAGATCCAGGAATTATCTGTTAATGAGGGCAAAGAAGCGACCCTACCCAAGGTGGCCAAGCTCGATGAGCGGGCCGAGGAGTTAGTCAAGGCTCTGACGTTCAAGATACAGGAGAAGGAGGTCGCTGTCGCCGAGGGCGGGGAGGCTAATGAGCTTCTCGAGCTGTCGGGGGACGAGATCAAGAGCTTGGTAGCAGTGTCCATTCAGCATTCCTCCGAGACGGCCACCGTGGCCGCTGCACTCAAGGCGCAGGCCGAGGCGCAACAGAAGAAGGTGGGGCATAACTACGTGTTTCGTATCTTCGAGGTCGCCCAGGAGGCGACTGAGACGGTGGTTGAGGCCCTGTCTCGCTTAGACCTGCCCGAGCATGTCATCATCGAATACTTCATCGGCTCCCACAATGCCAGCCTGCTCAAGTCTCTAGCCACCAAGGTGAATCGTCGTGCTATCAACCTCCGCCTCCGCCGGGTACTGATTAACGACACACTCTTCAACGAGCTAAAGGACATCACTTTCGAGGCTGTGGTTTTTGACGAATGGACCCGTTCTGGTGCTTCGGCGTACGCCGAGGGCAAGTCCGAAAGCGCCGCCGCAAATGCACTGGACTCTCTGAGCACGTTCATGCAACCCGGAGCTCCTGTGTACGTGCGAGGCCTAAATGATGTGCCTCTGTGGACGGCTCTCACCTCCTTGGTGTCGGCCACTCCCCTGCCCCTGGTGAACGCCCTCTCGGCCGAGAATGCGCTGGCTGACTGGACCCATCAGTTCCTGGTCCAGGGCAAGACCTCTACCGTGAAGATTGGAGCCGGCACGATCTTTGTGGGACAGCAGGGCACTGCCGTGGCTGCAGCACCCGCACGTTACTTGTTGGTGGTGGACAAGCGGGCCGAGGGTGAGGAGCTGCTCAAACTCATGAAGGCACGCAACCCTGCGGCCGAGGCAGAGATCATCCTCGTGGGAGAGGACGGTAAGCTTACGGATGCCTCCACGGCGGATGATTATGCCGCGCTCATTACCGAGCTTCTCGCCCCGAAAAAGATCGAGGAGGTCGCTGAGGGTGCCGCCACTGCTGCTGCAGCAGCCCCTACTGAGGACACGACGGAGGACAAGGGCACGCTCTTCAAAGGCGTCGTCTTCTCTGCGGGTCTCAGCGACACGAGCGTGATTGGTGACGTGGGATTCAGCCGTCTGCTCAAGCTAGGTCAGGGCCTGCTCAAGAACGGGGACTTGCTCAAGACTCTTCGCAGCAATGAAATCGCCGAGCCCGCTAGCTTGTGGGTGGTGACAAAGGGCGCCTATGTGGGAGATCTCCAGCCGGCCCAAGGCACAATGCAGGGTATGGCCACGGTTTTGTGCGGCGAGCTCCACGATATGATCACCAAGCATGTTGACCTAGCCACGAGCGAGGGAAAGGATTTGGGAGCGCTGGCGGACTTGGTTCTCGCGGACGCGCGCGAAAAGACTTACATCATCGTTGAAGGGGCGGCACAAGTGGCTCGCTTCAACGCCATCGATAAATCCACGGCCCGTGCCCTGAAGGTTTCGGCCACGGACAAACTCAGCTATTACGCGGACATCAAGTCGGCCGCCTCTGTGCCCGGCGAGATCTCCGTAACCTTCCAGCTGCGTGATGTTCCCGCACCCAAGGATAACGAGGTGCAGATTGATATCCACGCAGCGGCGCTGAACTTCCGTGACGTCATGATTGCCCTTTCTCTCCTGCCCGAGAAGTCCTACGAGCGCTCCTACTACGGCCGCAATCTGGGGCTTGAGGCCTCGGGTGTCGTCTCGGCCGTGGGGAAGGACGTGAAGGACCTCAAGGTTGGGGACCGTGTCATGACCGGGGAGCCCTGCTGCTTCGCCAACAGGCTCAATGCCCCCGCCGCACGCGTGGTCAAGCTTGATGAGCGTGTGCCCTTCGAGGATGCTGCGTCCCTGCAGTCCGTGTACAACACATCCCACCACGCCATGATCAATCTGGCCCGCATCCGTAAGGGTGAGACGGTGCTAATCCATTCCGCGGCGGGTGGGATCGGTCATGCGGCCATTTCCATCGCCAAACACGTTGGCGCTATTATCTATGCAACCGCTGGCTCGGACGAGAAGCGGCAGCTGGTCAAAGACATGGGTGTTGATTTTGTCTACAACTCCCGCAACGTGGGCTGGTTCGACGACCTAATGCGCGATACCAAGGGGGAAGGTGTGGACGTCGTCCTTAATTCGCTGGCTGGCAAGCACCAGCGCCTGGGTGTCCAGGCCTTGCGCTCATCAGGTCGCTTCTTGGAAATTGGTAAGATGGATATTTTTGACAACAATGGGCTTCCTCTGCTGGCTTTCCGCAAGAATATCTCCTTTTTCGCCATCGACATGGACCGCTTAGCTCTGGACGACCCCGAGCAGACGGCGGAGATCGGACGCGAGGTAGGGCGGCACTTCATGGAGGGGCACTACCATAAGCTACCCATTGAGAGCTTCCCTATGGACCAAATTCGCGAGGCCTTGGAGTTCATGAAAACTGGCAAACACGTAGGCAAAGTAGTGCTCACCAACTACCTTAAGGACGAGAAGAGTGGCAAGCTCAACCCCTGCTCCGTAATGGTGGAAAAGCCCCAAAATATCTTTCATGCCGACGCAACTTACCTGGTTACGGGGGGTGCTGGTGGCTTTGGCTCCAAACTGGTGCGCTACGCGTACTTCAGTGGGGCCCGCAGCTTTTTGATCACCACCCGCTCAGCCGACACGGAGAAGGTGCGCGCTATGTTCCAGGACATCTTGGACGACCCCGCTGTAAAGATTGAGGTCATGACGATCGACACGGCCAACGAGGAGGACATGAAGAAGCTCACAGATCGCGCCCACATTATTTCGCCGCCCGTCAAATCCATCTTCCATGTGGCCGGCGTGAGTGTGGACATTGTTCTGCCCGAGATGAAGCCTGAGGACTTCTACGAGGTCGCCAACTGCAAGGCCCTCGGCGCCTGGCTTCTGCACAAAGAGACGCTAGACCTACCCATCGAAAACTTTGTCGTCGTTTCCTCCATCGCCTCCTTAATCGGCGGTCTCGGCATGTCCTCCTACGCCTCCTCCAACGCCTACCTGGATGCCTTGATGCGCACTCGCCGCTCCAAGGGTCTGCCTGGTGCAGCCTTCAATATGTCCTCACTCTCTGACGTGGGCATCCTGGCCAATAACCTGAGCGCCCGCAAGTTCCAGCTGAAAATGGGCGTGGAGTACATCACCTCTTTCCGCGCTTTGCAGGAGCTGGAGATGGGGCTTGTGGCGGGCATGAACCCTATCATCACCATGTTTTTTAAGGAGAAGACCCGCAGTATGTTCCCCTTCCAAGCGCCCTGGTCCCACCAACTGGGCGAGGCACTAACCCTGGGCGCTGTGGCGGCCAAGGGCGACTTCATGACTACCAAAGAGATCGCAGCTTTCCTGTCCGAGGAGATTAAAGAGATCACAGGCGCGGCCGAGGTGCTGGTCACGTCTCAACTCGTCACGCTGGGCCTGGACTCCTTCGGGTTCGTGGAGCTGGGTGGGCGTATCAAGAAGCATTTCGGCATCGAAGTAAGCTCTGTGAAGATGAGCCCGGACAACACCCTGGAAGACGTGTCTAAGATTATCTTTAAGCTGCAGTCTCGCGGCTCCAACGACAAGAAGGGCGCAGAAGGCAGCACCGAGGACGAGAACTCTGACGAGATGCTGGTGCTTCACAACAAGGCGGAGATGAACAGTATGATTGCCACACTCTTCGAGGAGGACGATGCCGCCATCCCTACAAAAAGCTTTCAACTCAGCTCCTTGAGCTCGGGAGCCAAACTGCTTTTTGGTGCCACGGGCTTGACTGGCGCGCATTTGCTGCGCTACCTGATCAAGGCTGGCGTGCCCAAGGTCTTCTGCGTGGTGCGTGGCTCCACCGCTCAGGGTGGCCTCGCCCGCATTGAGAAGGCCATGCGTCTTCTTAAGATCTGGAAGCCCTGCTTCGCGGTCCACATCGTGGCCATCCCCGGCGATATGGCGTCTCCCAACTTCGGTCTCAAACCCGAAATATATTCCCGTCTGGTGCACGAAGTCGACGCGATTGTGCACGCCGGCGGCTCACGCAAGTGGCACATGGACACCGAATCCGTGGCCTGCAACATCTCAGGGCTCATGAACGTGATCACACTTGCCCGAAAGAGCAACGCCAGCGTGCACTACGTGTCCTCGGGTTGGCTGGATGCGGAGGAGGCGGCCACGGAGAAGGATCGTGAGATCCTGCGCTCCATGCCTTACGTGCAGATCAAGCGCCGCGCTGAGGACATCCTGCACTTTGCGGCTCGGCACTACAAGCTGGCCTGCTTCGCCCACCGCATCCCGCTCATCTCTGTCAACACCAAGGGCGGCTTTACGGGTGACTTTGTCGCGTTCTCAGTCATGCAGTCCCTGTACGAGTGCCACATGATGCCCAAGGAGATGTGTGAGAAGAGCTGCTACCCCATAATGCCCGCCGACCTGGCCGCCAAGTTTATCGTGCGCCAGATGAGCCGCGCACCCCGCAAGACCAATGGCAGCGCTCTGCTCTACTCGGCCGCAGCCTTCTCTGAGATTATTTCCACACCAAAGCTGGCGGAGTGGGTGGAGGAGCTCAAGGGAATCAAGATCGATCGCACGGCTTCCATGGACCAGGTGAGGGACTACTATGCCAAACGGCTGGTCAACGAGGTGCAAGATATGCAGGCCTCCTTCACGGACTTTTTGGCCGCTTTGGGTCGAGCTTCGGAACGCTTGCGCCTGCAGGTGCGCCGGGAGTCGTCAGTGCGGCACCTGATAGATAAGGCATTGTACTACAACCCCAAGGTGTTACCCTCAGAGCTCCTGAGGGAGTATATTAAGGACCATCCGGAGGTGTTGCTGATGGAGCAGGCTTGGTTTACGGACGAGGAAGAGGAGGTCGAGGTGGCGGCGGTCGAGGAGACGACCGAACCCACCCAATTGGGAGCTAAGCATGCACAAGCGAGCCAGATCGAGGAGGAGATTCTCCCTGCCGAGGCTCTGTCAGTGCAGCCCTAGAATCTGGCTGGAATCGTGTGTGTATTTGTGCGTTAGGACGAAAATAAAAGAGAGTTGAGAGAGCAGATAGACAAAGGGATGGTAGAGGAATCACAGGTTTTCATCTTTCCAGTTTGGTGGTGACCCGTGTTTGTTGCCTGTAAAGTACTTTCATTATTCACATATCACCGTCATTTAAAAGGAGGAGGAGGAGAGCGGAGGAGCAGAGAGGAAAAACGGGCACCGGCACAATTTTTCGGTACAAGCAATAACGCATTGAAATGAGAAGATGCATCTATAGGAAGATTGGAATTTCATTAATATGCGCGGCAGGAATTCGAGAGAGGGTACATGTGTGAAATTAATCATGGAAGTGGAAAGTAGTGGCTGGGATGAGGTTTATAAGGGGTCTTGTAGTTAAGGGGACCAGCAAGTCAGCCGTACGCTGGGAATCAAAAACGGGGCATAAAATGAGGATACGGGAAGGATAATGGGTGGATGGAGGGAACCTGAGCAAAGCGTCGACAGCAAATCGTACGCCTGGTACTGTGAGCCCTCGACGTGCAAGGGAATGAGAGCGACATGGGAAGAAAGTGATAAAAAGGAGAAATAAATATGGAGCGTCGGAAGGGAGAAAGTTTAAGAGAAGAAGGTGGGAAGGGCGACAGCAAGTGTTTGAGGGAACATGCGCTGCTTCTTTTCCCCTATGACCACTTCTCAAGAGCCGTCCCCTGGAAGAAATGAGTGAATATATGACTCGCAAGAAAATAAGGAAAATGAAAAGCTCCACACAAAACCAGACCAGACACTTGCCCGATTGCATCTGCTTTTTTTTTTGCTTTTTTTTAAAATGAGCATCTTATATACCCCGCACATACAAAAACTAACTACCCCGCTGCCGCCTCAGCCGGCCAGCATACAAATGGATAACGTCTTACGAAAGTCCGGAGGCAGAGCCATCGTATAATCTTTCTTTCTGTTCTTGCTTCCGATCTCTTGCTTAAATTTAAGCGAAAGGTCTCTCCTCTCGAAAAAATGAGTATGGTAGATACACAAAACCTAACTACTACATTTCTTCCCCCGTCTACATCTGCCTCGGTCCTCCTACAGGTGATCTCTTCCTTCTTTGACGTCTTGAGTGTCTGCGTGTTTGCCGTCTTCCCGTGGATTGCAACGCGCAAAAACAAGGATACGCCAGCCGCAACCTTAATGAAGTAGCCTTTTTCTACCGTGCAGCTCGATTCACACGCAGCACTCTATTCTTACACAGATATATTGTTTCAGATAATGAAGACCTCAGAGATAACTCTCCTCATATTCACTCCCGACCATCTGACCTTTTTTGAGTCTCACTCGTTAGACCAATCCCGGCATGGGAAAGCCCTTGGCAAACTCATTCACCTGCAACTTCAACGACTTGACCTCTTCATCCTCCCCTAGAGCCTGGGTGAAATCCACCAGCTTCGGCCCAGAGGCAGCTTGGATCCTCAACCCGATCTTCACCGCCTGGTCCAAAAAGTCAGCAACCTTTTCGAAATCCGCCTCCTTGAATCCACGACTTGTCAAGGCCGGTGCACCGATGCGCACCCCGCCGGGAGTCAAGGCGCTACGGTCGCCGACGACAGCGTTCTTGTTCAGGGTGATGTTGAGGACATCGCAGAGCCTCTCCATCTTGCTCCCCGTTAGAGCCTGAGGACGCAAATCCCACAGCACCAAGTGATTGACCGTGCCGCCGGTCGCCATCTTGTAA
The DNA here is from genome assembly GCA_004519485.1 of Nannochloropsis oceanica. NCBI lineage: Eukaryota > Eustigmatophyceae > Eustigmatales > Monodopsidaceae > Nannochloropsis > Nannochloropsis oceanica. Next base: position 974,780 of record CP038128.1, read on the forward strand.
CCCTTAGCAGTCAGAGCCTTGGCGATGGCCTGCGCGTTCTTCTTTACCTGGATTGCGTATTCCTTGAACTCGGGTGACATGACCTCCTTCAGTTGCGTGGCAACACCAGCAATCTGGTGTTCGTGAGGCCCGCCCTGCAGAGCCGGGAAGACAGCCTGATTGATGCGGCCTTCAAAGTTACGGTCATCTTTGCGGAAAAAGATGAGGCCAGCTCGGGGCCCACGAAGGGACTTGTGAGTGGTTGTGGTGACCACGTCTGCGAACTCGAAGGGGTCCGCCGCCTCTTGCGTGGCGACCAGGCCCGAGATATGCGCCATGTCCACCATCATGAGTGAGCCGTTGGCATCGGCAATAGAGCGGATACGAGCATAGTCCCACTCACGGGGGTAGGCCGAGCCACCGGAAATTATCATAGCGGGCTTGAACAGCGCGGCGTTCGTCTCCATCTGGTCGTAGTCGATCAGGCCCGTATCAGGGTGCACGCGGTAAGGGAGAGACTCGAAGTAGATGCTCGTGGCGGACACAGCCTTACGGGTACCCTCCGCCTTGTTGTAGGTGTAGAAACCGTGGGTCAAGTGCCCTCCACTGGGCAAGTCCAAGCCCATGATACGGTCGTGCGGGCGAAGCAACGCCGTGTATACCGCAAAGTTGGCCGGGCTGCCGGAATAGGGCTGGACGTTCACGCCCCACTTCTCCGGATCCAACCGGTAAGCCTGCAGGGCCCGGTCGCGGCACAAGTTCTCGACTTGGTCCACCACTTCATTGCCGCCGTAGTAGCGGGCGCCGGGAAGACCTTCGGCATACTACAGGAAAGGATGGAAGGAAGGGTGAGAGGGATTAAATTAAAGAAAGATCGTGAAGCGGTGAGGCGTCGGGAGACAGGGACCGCATTTAGTTGATGTGGCGGCAAATTAAGAGGAACACCGTGTCAAGCAGCTGGACGACATACCACAGAATAGTCTCTCACTATATCCCTCCTTCTCACCTTATTTGTTAGTACGGAGCCCAAGCATTCCATAACGGCACCGGAAGTGAAGTTTTCCGAGGCAATCAGCTCTAAGGAGGTGAGCTGGCGGTTCTTCTCCTGTGTGCGGGCAAGGAGAGAAAAAAGGGAAGGGATAGAATGAGTTACGCTGTTCATCACCACGGAGGGAAGATAAATACTTCATGAGTCAAGCACATGCAGACACAGACCCACATGCTGTCTTCCAAAGGGCGAAGCGACTGTGCAGCCAACCAAGCTGCCGTAAGAAGCTCCAAGCACTCATCACACGCGACCTGGGGCCACATACCCTCTCCTCCTTCACTTACTCCCTTCCTTACCTTTTGAATTAGCTCATAGAGCACGGGGTCGTGTTCCTTCAGCGGTTTGTTCTGAGCCAGAGACATGGTCCTGGGTGAGCGCGGTTGTGGGCTGAGGGCGGAGGAAAGAGAGCTAGTCTATGAGGTGGTTCGGGTAGGCAGAAGAGATGAGTCGGACAAATAGATGGATGATGGTACGCGGGCCTCCACCAAGCACACATCAGACGGCGCCTTGACATGCGGAAAGGCTCCAGCCACTGCCCTGTTGCTTGTTCCTGGACGTCGCGCTCCTTGCGCTTGAGAGTACATGGAAAGGAGGCGGACGAAAACGATAACGGTGTATCTTTGCAAGCAGGGGCGGCTGCTGAGGTGGTTCGCGGACAGCAACATCGACGCCAAAGACGTCAGCCGCTCGGCCTAGAACGTAGTCAGGAGGACGAATCGAAAGACATCCACCTGCATGCGCTTGCAAGTAACAATAAGAGGATTCTTGGTACTGCATCAGCGAGCACGCATTTTATTGGGGCGCTGACGGTGATGCATTTGAACAAGCAGCAAGTGGCTTCAACAACAGCAGCGAACCGGACACGAACATGGGCCTGCCTTTACATCGCTCCTACACTACCATGTTGAATGTTGTGTGCACATTAAAAAAAAAGGTGACCTCAAAGATCAAGGCATCTTGTATGTATTACAGAGCTTGGTTTTAGAGAAGCCACGCATGGGCCAGCAGATATGCAAAAATGCCACCAAGCCCTGGGTCCAGGGCACTGACGCCTGATTATGAGTTTTTACCTTACACAACAATAAAATTATTCGTTTATGTATCTCACATATTCAGCAGTTCTTTTATACTAGCGGGTATTCCCGCCCTGTGTTCTCTGTCCTTCCTACACAAACAAGCAGGAAACAACAAATATATACTAGCGGGTATGCCCGCCCTGTGGGCGGGCAGGGGTGAGTATTTGTTGCGTGAGTCATAGGAAAAGAGAGGGGTGGGGGAAGGAGGAGGTTAAGGGGGAGCATGTATGCCAGGTGCACATTTGGGGGAGTGACTTGTGTAATGGTGTGTGGTGCGTGAAGAAGCAGGCCAAGAGAAAAAGAGTCCGTTTTGGAGGTTCTTTTTAATGTCTTTTTTGGGGGGGGTCAACAAATCCCAGGGGCAGACCTTCCCAAAAGTCGCAATCCACTTGCCGTCCCCGGCATTTACCCACGGTCATTTCTACGTCGCGCTCTTGAGAGCGAGAGAAGGAGACCCCACCAACATCACCACGATGATCACCCACCCTCTTCTGCACGGCCAGCCACAAGTGCGTTGGTGGCTTGTGGGAAGAGAAGAACGCGGAAAACCATCGTTTCAGGTGCGCGACAGACGGACAGACAAAAATCAATTTTTACTCTAGATTTTAAAAAAATATTATTATTTTGCAATCATAGCCACCTATTTTCTGAGGGCATACATTTACTCATTTGTCTTGTACAATCCATACATTTGTCAATCGCGGCCTCTTGTTTACCTGACTCTATTCATGACCGCCTCAACTCCCCTTCCTCTCCCCCGCCCCCCTCCTCCTCCTCCTCCTCCTCCTCCTCCTCCTCCTCCTCCTCCTCCTCCTCCTCCCTGTCATCCATCGACACCAACCCCATCACCGCCAACTGCTGCTGTTGCTGTAATTGCTGCTCAAACACTCTCGCTCGTTGTCTAGCAAACATGGCCATGGCAATAAATAACATCACGGTAACCAGCACCGAGGGAATTAGCACGCCTAGAGGTAAGCCCTGCTTCTGTTTCTCGTCCGTATCGCCCACCGGGATGACCACAGAAGTACTTTCCCCATTGATCATGTACCGATTGGGGACCGTGTATGCCTTCACATAGGCTTGGGAGAAGGCATACACACCGTTGGTGACAGCGGCGGCTTGCAGGTATCTATTGAGAGTGCCGTCTTGTTTGGCTGCGTAAAGCTGGCGGACAAAACCATTATAGAACTGGAGGGGGTCGGAATAGCCGCTGCTGGCGAGGAGGGTAGTAATCTGAATGCGCAGTGTGAGATCGAGTTTACGGAGACGCACAGCTTGGACGCTGTCAATGTCGCCACGTTTAATAACCGTGACTCCGAGGGAAAGGGCATCCTATTTTGGGTGGCATGTGGGGAAGGAAGAGGGTCAGAAGATGGGTATAGTGATAAGCGTATGTAATAGAGAGAAAGAACAAGCTATGCAGAAAAAAAGCTGAGATTGGGTGGAGACTACACAGTGATCGATTAAGTAACCAAGAATATTGATGTGTACCGAGTTCAGATCAATCAATCCATTTTTCTCTCATTCATTCCCACACACGTACCTTGATCACGTTTTGCGCCTGGGCATGGTCCGCAAAGTTGGCTGGATACAGGTCCGATGGTGGCTGCTGAGTAAAACTGATCGTAAGACTGAAGCCGATTGAGAATTGTACCGGGGGTTGAGGGGTTGGTGCAGGTGTCGGCGCGGGTGTGGGGGCAAAAGTTGGTTTCAATGTAGGGGCCGGGGTTGGTCCGTCTGGAGTCAGCGCCACTTCTGGGGAAGGGGTGGGTGATGCCGATGCTTTGGTGGTCTCGTTCTCTTCACTGTGACCTCCGCCTAACGTGGTGGGTGAGATCGGTGCCTGGGCGGTTTCGTTGCCTCTATTGCGGCCTGTGTCTAACGGGGTGGGGGCCACGGTGGGGTCATTTGTGCTGATGGTAGAGGGAGATGCACCTTCTTCCAACTGTGGATTGGGAGGGAGGGCGAAGGATAGAAGCGGTGAGTGGGCAGAATGCGCAATCTACATACATTATAAACAGGCAAAAAGATGCGTTGGCTGAGTTATAAGGGCCCCGAGCACCGCTCGATAAGTGTGGTTATTTGTATGGTAGCAATTTTCAAGCATGGGCCAAGCTCAAACCCCCATGCTTCCCCTAGTCCACACACATAGGTGGTACGCACCTCACGCCTTGCCCGAGCTGGGCAGACGCACAACGACAAGGCTAGCACGCTAACGAGCAGCACGAGGGACCTGCCTCGCCATTCGCGTCCCCAACTGCCGCGGATCATGTTGTAGGTCTTGGGAAACTGGGGGTTGGGGAGGCGGCGTGAACGGATGGTTCTCAGGACAAGCTGCACTAATCGTCCTCCTGGAACTAAACTTAGTTGTGTAGTGTATGATGTGGATATCAGATGGTGGGACGTGCGGTGAGTGAAACGAGGCGCACAAATTGGGGACGGGCATCATAATCGCGAAACGGAAAAAACAAAATTTATTTTTTATGGGCCAAGCATCGAGCCCCTCTATATCTCTAGCTCTCATCACGTGTGGTACCCTTGGCAAGCCCGCACATCTCCATCCCACTCATTTCACTTATCTGACTAAGAAAATACACACTCATAGCCAAATGAAGCTGATTGAAGGGGACGGGGCCAGGCTACGTCAATGGGCGCCGTGTTGTTCTTGTATCAGCACCATCACCTTGCCATGCCGCATGTGGAAGAAGCATTATGGAATTAAGCCGCTGGTAATGGGGCACAGGTTCATCAAAAGGCACATGCCTCGATAGGCTCTGCCTTCGCACAGTCCCATCGCCTTCGCCTTAACATACTTCCGTTATCATTTCTACTCCCGCAACACCACAAACGTAGCAGAATATGCAGCACCACGAACAAGCGAAGACCCATTCTCTATGAGCACGAGGGAGGCGCAGATGAGCCATGTCCTGTTAAATTTATTTTGAACTCGTCACACCGTTCACTTGTTCTTTTGTTATGTACATGCACGCACTGTGCATCCCTTCCTTTTGTTTGAATTCTATGTCTCACACGGCAGGGCATCTTGCCATTATCGCTTGTCGTTACCTTGCTGTCTCATTACTTTCACTGAAATATGAGGGTCTATGGTTCCTTTCTCTCAAAAGATCATATGAATCTCATACGCATCTTCCCTCCTCCTCATTTCAAATTACATTTCTTCCTATCCAACAATTTGTCACTACCTCTTGTTTGCCTGCCTTTCATTCGTTTCATATCTTCATATTTATCATGGATTTTTACAAGTCATTGTTGCCTTCTTTCCTTCCCAGCACCACTGACAAGGAAGCAAGCTTGTTCTTCTCCTTCTCCTCCTCCTCCTCCTCCTCCTCCTCCCTCTTCTTCCTCCAGCGTCAAGCCGCCCTCATCCCCGTCGTTGTCCCCGCCTCCCTACTCAACTCCTGGATCTTTCTCTGGATCTCCTTTAGCACCTCGGCATTCCTTATATTCAACCTGGCGCCATCCTCCATGATAATCCGCTGCATCGCTAGGCGCGCGGGCTCCACCGTGTCGATATCCCCCCACTCCAACACGTCTGACCCCGCCTCAATCTCCCAAGTCGGATCCCGAATGTCAGCAAAATATGGATGTGCTAACGCCTCATCCACAGATATTCGATTCACGAAATTGAACTCTAGCATCTTGGAGAGCAACTCGCATGCAGACGCTGAGGCCCCCGACAAGTGATTGCGAAAGTCTATCTTACGATACGCAGGCAAACGCTGGAGCATGTAGGCCTTGGCATTCGCATTGCTTACAAACCACAGATCTGCCTCCGAGACCGAGCCTGTCACCTTGGTGATCAAACGCAGGACATGTCGATAGTTATCGCCGGGAAAGAGAGGTTTCCGTTGTAGCATCTCGGCGAAAATACATCCGGCCGACCAAATATCCACGCTCTTGTTGTACTGACAAGAAGAAAGCATGACTTCCGGCGCACGATACCACCGGGTGACGACGTACTCGGTCAGGTCTCGGGTTTGGTCCGTGATACGACGCGCAAGCCCGAAGTCGGTTATTTTTAGGTCACAGTTGGAGTTGACGAGGATGTTGGAGGGCTAAAGGGAGGCAGGAGGGAGTAGAGGGAAAGAGGAAAGAAGCAATCAAATATTTTTCGGTGCACCCACATAGCGGGGAAAGAGAAAGGGAGGAGAGAGAGGCATTCCTACCTTCAAATCCCGATGCACGATCCCAACAGAATGAATGTACTTGATTCCACACAGAAGTTGATACAGGAAAAACTGCACATGCTCCGCTGACAAGGGCCGGCCATAGTAAATCGCTCTGTGCAGGTCCACATCCATCAATTCACCGACCATGTACACGTCGTCGAAATCCGCCGTTTGAGGAGGTAGGACATCCACGATCTTGATGATGTTGGGGTGGGCGAGTTGAGACATGATCCGAATTTCTCGCCCGATTTTTCGGGCATCAATGGGGTCAACGAAGAGGTTGGCGCATCTTTTAATGGCGATTTTTTGGCCAGTTTGCGTGTCGAAGGCGGAGACGACCATACCGTAGGCTCCACTGCCGAGATGCCTGAAGGGTTGGGAATGAGGAAAGAAAGGATGAGAAGGAGGGTGGGAGGGAGGGAAAGATAAGGGACTTGGATATATCTGCTTCATTTCGTTGCGGCCACAATTGAAGATATTTACCCCGGCACAGCAGAACAATGAATAGCACGAAATTGGCGTCCCAAGCAGCAACACGTCCCTCCCCTCTAAAAAAAACAAATAAAACGTACTTGAGATCAGTATACCGCGAATCGACCACAAAATCCCGACCCCCAACAGAATGGTGTATAAATTCTGGCAGCTGTGACGCCTGAGGTAAGCTCGTCTCTTGCTTAAGCCGGGCGATGGTCCCGCGGATGGCCGCCACCCAGTTGGTCAGATTCTCCTCCTTGTCTTCGTCGACGGCCTTGACGAACCATGTCTTGTTCCCTGTGGTGACTTGAAAGGCTGGGTGCGGGGCAAGGGAAATGGGAGAGTCGATTATATCGGACATGTGAGTACGCTTCGACGGGTTTTGAGAGAAGAGGTGTCTGTGGATTTGTTTGTCACGTGCAGAACTGTGAGAAGTGGGAAAAGGGTGCAGTATTCTTCTCGCCAGTGAATCAGTAGGCATGCATCTTCAGTCCACATTCAGTCTGTTTGTCTCTTCCCTTTTTTAAATCCAGCTGCTTGGACGAAGGCAGCTTAAATCATGCATTTGCGTGTCTCCAACGCCGCTCTTTATCCTTCCGTCCCTCCCTGTCTGTCAAGGAGGAGCAATCACTCACCTCGTTTCGCCCTGAACTCTGTCACCTGACTCTCCCCCGTCAAGGTCATATAATTCCTTTCCTTCATATCTTCCTTGGACGCTTTGTACAACAGATTGGACCCTTCCAGCTGGAAATACCGGACCCGGTAGGAAATATAGGACTTTTTGAGCAAAAAACCCTCGACGAGGGCCATCTCGATCGGTGGGAAGGGAGGAGAGAGAGACGAGGCTTGTGAAGGTAGACGACCTTACAGAAATCTGCCAGATTAGTCGAACACCGTTGTGTGGGCGGAGCCGCCGTGGCACTCCTAGGACTTGAAGAAGGAGACCAAGGGGGACGAGAAGCCCTGTGCGTGTGTATGTGGGGTATGAAATCAATCGTTGGCTCAATAGTCTGGTTCGATGACAACTTTCAGTGACCTGTACTATCATCCGTGCCACATCTTTAATTAGATGCATTTGTCGCGAGAAACAGTCGAACTTCGGGCTTGGCAAAAAAGACGGGGAGCGAGGCCCGCTTTGGAGTGAGAGAGGAGTGGCTGCTTGTCGCGGCAATGCGTATTTGCTATGAGAGCGAGTATGCATCATTCCAAGGCAAGGGTATGAATGCGAAGGCATTAACATGCACCTTGAAATGACAGTATTATGGGGGGAGCGGTCATGAATATCGAAGCTTTCAAGGGTGGCGAATGCCAGGGACTCAACGCAGCTCTGGGAAAGAGGCAGTCACACATCGATGCGCTTGCATGCTTTGGCGTGCCGCCAACCTGCTTCCAGCGTACTTGCCAACAAGCCGTAAGATGGTACCGGTCTTTGGGCCGCGCCGCTGAGAAACAGTCTCAAGCAGCAGGTAAACGCGGGCGAGGGATGCGCGACACAGGGCCAGACGTCAACGCGCATGACGTTCGATCATTTAAATTCTGATTCAAGGCTTGACCCAAATACCCTCCCGCCCTCCTCGCGCAATTCGACGCTCCGACTCCCACCTGCTTCCTTTATTCTGTGTGTGCCCACCTTTCGTGGTGTTTCCTAGCTAAATTAGCCTCATGTCTCGAACGTCACTTACTGTAGCCCATTCCTCTCGTCCCAAACCCCACAGAACGTTATCTCCCTCCCGCCTCGTTGTTCCCTCGTCTTCTTCGCCGCGCGCCTGCACCACTTCACTCCCGACAAAACAAATTATAACAAAACAAAAGGATCCATGAACTTTGGACAAAAGGGCCGCGAGCTCTTGCAAGAATTGAAGCGGAGTGACTGGTTGCCATTGTACAGCGAGGATGCCGTGAGCCGGTGCCTGCTGGAATGCCAGGGGCACATGGCGCAGATCCGACCAGCCTTGGCGCAGGAAATGGTGAGTGAATGCCGGTGGGATATGATGGAGAATGTATCCGGGCACATCTCAGTGTGCGATGATGGCGGGAAATGGGTATGGACAAGGTCGGCTGCTGCCTTCATCAGTCGCCCGGATCATGCCAAAAGAATGTGTATGGGCGCAGAGCGTACCAGATGGATGGGGTTGACCTGTAATAACGTGGGCAGCTCTTTCTCTGGCCCGCCACTTCACGAACGATTCAAGTGTGTATACTTTTAATTTGATTCATATCCATACCAATCGTCACAGACGGAGGTGCCCCCTGAGTATTTGGTGGCGTTGTCGGTGCACCTGCAAAACATTCTACGGAACAAGCGCTGTCTCTTGGCCTACATGCAGGTACAAAAGGAGGATAGTGGGAAGTAAGAGATAGTTGGGGTTTGTATAGTTGGATGAACTTGGGTGTTCGGAAGATATGCTGGTTTTCTCCGTTGGGAAGGGAATGACACACACGAGAAACAACCATTATAATTCTGTTTCAGAGTGCAGGCAGACACACGCGCAAATTTCGTGTACAAGAAGGCCAACCAGTGCGGCACGATTATTGTTACAACATTTCTAAATGCTATGGTATCTTAATTGAGAAAAAAGAGAAATAACCGCGGATGCATACATTTGTATATAATGTTATCCACTCCCCTTTTTTCCGTCCCCTCGTACCTCCATTACGCCCTTCCCTTCCATACCCCACCACACTAGCATCGCTTAGACAAGGTGCGGGAATTGAGATGGGATACGGGTGGAGCTGTGATTCCCACGCACCTGCAACGGAAGCTGTCTGCGAAAGAAACCGAGTTCTTTGCCTCTTACGACAAGCTCCTGTCTGAATACATGGGCCATTACCCTTTGCTCGATCTTACGGGCTCTATCTTGGTACGTACGTAAAAAGGTGGAGACGGAAAGTATATATTTCGTAAATCTTCAATAATTTCATTGTTGCTTTGTCAGAAATCTCATTTCCCGTCATCCTTCAACCTCCCCCTCCTCAGCCGCCCAAGGAAATGTGCATCGAAGTGCGCGTGCTGGCAGACTGCGGCGAAGTTATGACCGACCAAGGGCCCGTCAATTTGAAGAAGGGTACGAACCATTTCTTGCGTCGCGCGGACGTGGAAGGATTGATAAGGCAGGGTTTGCTTCAGCATGTTCCGTCTGCCTCCTCGGCGCAAAGCACCATGTAGAAGTGGACGGATAGGGGTGAGCGGGGAGGAAAGATGACTGGTCAAATTCAGAATATGTATATGCAGTATAACATGCCTTCAAAAGGGATAAAAAGTAATTCAAATCACTTGGAATCCGCAAGTTTTGCTATTGAAAGAGTGCTGTAGCAGAAGGCCTGTCCACTCGCGGCCGACCCTCGCCTCTTCCGTTCGCGTCGCCGGCGCAATGACCACTACCGCTCCGGTACAGACGTATGCCCCGAGATAACTGCCTGCACAAATTTTATTGAGCCGGTGGTCACAGTGCTGGCGTGTGCTTCATCCGTTTTCAACCTGAAAGAATACACTGCTCGGTTCGTCTTCCTCTTCGGCTGCATGTGCAGCTGCAGCACCAAGCAAATCAACACGCCGAGCGACAAAAACAAAGCGATGGACAAACGCCGCACGCGAGCCTTAAAGGCGTCTCATCACTCAAGATCTACAAACCGTGTCCACATCCACACAGGAGCGAGCGCGGGCGCAGGGCAAGGTGGCTTTGGGACCGAAAAAGGTGGAGGGAGGAGGCTAGCTAGACGACCCATCACTCCTCCGTCCGCCCCACAGCAGCTTTCGCGTACTGGACGCACGGCACCAGGCCACAAACTGTTACTGCATGTGCGTTTTGGCTATAACGTCGGTGTGCTGGGGGAGGATTTGGTTTGAGCATTGCGGAAGGCGCAATAAGCCACATTTGCTTGCTTAGATACTCTCTCACTCGGCCTTTTGTCCCAAAGTAGTCTCGAAACCCGCAATCCCACCGCTCACCCATTCCACACATCTCCCATGTGTTCACTCAGACCCACACATAAGTGTATCCGTCAGGGAAGAAGCTATCCGTGAACGTAAGGCGACAGGGGATACGTCCCATCCATCACGCATAAGCTGCAGCAGCAGACACGCACATAGCTAGGAATGGACCGCATAATAGGCTTTTTGGCCTCAAGCGGGACACGTGCAGCCCCTGCAGAATGTCATGGGATTGGAGGTAGTGATGCGGACTTGGACTGGGAGGATTGGGACCCGAAGGCGGGGTCATTTGTGCATCATATGATTGCGGGGAGTTTAGCTGGCATAGCCGAGCATACAGTTATGTATCCCGTGGACACCATCAAGACCTTTGTCCAGTGCCAAGAATGTAATGTGACGGCAAATTGTATGAAGCAGCAGACGATGGCCGCGGCGACGGCGACGGCGACTGTTGGTGATGGGAGACGGAGAGCTGCATCAGCGGTGGCAAGAGCGGCGGTAGTCGTGGAAGGCGCGGGGATGACTTCCTTGGAGGCGGCCTCACGCTTGGTCCAACGAGAAGGGGTGTTTCGGCTTTGGCGAGGGGTGAGCTCAATGTTGTCAGCGTGTGTGCCTGCTCATGCTGCGTATTTTAGTGCACTCGAATCGTGTAAGGAAAGTTTTGGAGTGAATGGACGTGAGCACAACGTTGGAGGAGCAGCAGCAGCTGGAGCAGTGGCGACGCTTTTTCACGATTCTATTATGACACCCATGGACGTGATAAAGCAACGTCTGCAGTTAGGGTACTATACGGGCTTGCTGAATTGTGCTGCATCGATCGCGCGGCAGGAGGGGGTACGGGCGTTCTATCTGAGCTTACCCGTGACTCTGTTTATGAATTTACCGTACGGCGGGGTAATGGTCGCCGCGAATGAGAGCATCAAGCGCATGCTCAAGCCTGCGGGCGACTATAACACAGGCACTTACCTTTTCGCCGGCTCAGGGGCCGGGGCCTTGGCTGCTGCTGCGACTACTCCCTTAGATTTGATCAAGACGCGGCTCCAAACCCAAGTCACGTTGCGTGGGACCCCTCTGGCTGCTGCTGTCGTTGGCGCTGATGTCGATATTTACGATCCCTGCACTCATAGAGGCAGCAAAGGAGCAGGATCAGTGCATGCTGCATCCTCTTCGGGTCTACACCACCCTACTTCCGCTGCCGCCACTCCTCTAGCCGCCAGCCACGGAGCAACCAGCCCACCGGGAACTGCGGGAGTGCGAGCAGCGCCTCACTCCCTTCCTACCACTGCTCCAGTGCGGAGCCATGTGACATCCTCATCAGATGGGGGCTGTCTACGTGCAGAGCACACACGATTAAGGTACAAGGGAATCCTGGACGCGGCCAGGCAGATCCACGCAGCGGAGGGAGTGGTGGGATTTTTCCGAGGGATGTTGCCGCGGTTGCTGGTACACACACCATCTGTTGCGATTAGTTGGACGACGTATGAGACAGTTAAGGATTTCTTGAGAAGTAACTACCCGGCATCTTCCTCCTCTGCGTCGCTGATACCGCCAGAGATCTGAGGTAGGGGTGGGGGAGTTGTGAGGAGAGAGGGGGAGGGCGAGAGACAGGAGGGGGAGGAAAATTTGACGACGACACAAAGTTTGTAGAGGCAGCAATAATATCGAGGGAGAGGAAAAGCACGAAAAATGTGCTTGCAGCCATATGCTAAGTCACGTGAATGAAATCATCAAACCATGAAAGACGGATAGATGGATGCATGAAATTTATATAGGACCACCGTGTACGCCGGCTTGTCTCATGCGTGTGGTTGTGGAATCCGGATAACATGCGTCAAAGGTGTGTGCTTGTAAAACATCTTTTGTTGACTCTTTTTCTTTGCACGTTTCAACACACTTCCACTTCCTTACATCTTTCCTTTCATCTTCTTCTTCTCCTTTCCCTCAACACGGGTTGAATATTCATACGTCTCTCCGCGCGCTCTTCTTCATTTGATTTCTAATTACCAACAATTCGGACTAATGTCGGCCCCTCAATCACTCGCAGACGTATTGAACACATACACATGCCCACATTTGCTACCCTTCCTTTTTCTTCCGAGATTTTCTACGATTTTCCATTCCCTTTTTGATTGTTTGCTTTCGTTCGTGTTTTCTGTCTCCTCTTCCTCCTCCTTCCCGCCCTCCTCCTTCCTACCTCATGTACACAAGATATTCGCGGCTAGTCATACACGCATTTATCACTCCAGCTCCAGCTTCTATTTTGTTGTCTCTCCTCCGTAATCTCTTTACTTATTGATTTTTTCTTTTTTCATACCTATGAATGGAGATACTCCACGCCACTGGTGTCCCTCCTCGCATCCTTTCTTTTCTTCTCATTTACCACTCACAATTGACTAAGTTCTATGCTGCGGCCAAATTAGCAGCCGATTCACCTGCCTTCTGGCTCATCCCAGCAGCTGGCGCAGTAGGAGCAGCACCATGAAGGGCAGCAGCATCATTTACAGGTGGAGCGGGCCCTGAATGGGAGTTGCGGATCTTCCAGACAAAGTATCCGATGCAACCTGTGAATAATAGCATGCCGAAGACGATCCCAAATGTGTCCCCTGCCGTATGGGTGTTCCATTTCGAGGCCACTTCCTGCGGGCCAGGGAAAGCGTTGATGGTCAAGTCAATCGAGCTCCTGCCATCCCTCAGCACGTACGAGTAGCTCTGCTGTGTGTCCTTTATCAATCCAAAACCCCCACTACGCGCCTCGTCACTCAACGCCGGTTGGGTCTCCGTGAACACGCCCTGCCGGCCATACGACCAATGCTGCACCATTGTAGACATGCACGTCCGTCCCGTCGCAGAGTTCACAACCGAGACTTCGAGCGGCTCAGAAATATCGTGACACCCCAACTGAAAATTTTCCAAAAAGACAGGGAACTGCTGATTCTCCTCTGTCCAGCTCTGGATAGTCTTTCCGCTCATCTTGAATTGCACATATGGGCTAACTTTACCTTCGGTATCAAAGCAAGGGAGGCCATCGGCCAGAGTCACGGCAGTCAGCTTCAAGGCGACCGACCATTGCTTCAAAGGGCAGGTGGAGGGGTCCACAATAGCCTTCCAATCCTCCACGTCCTCCAGGATATCGGCGTTGCTATCAAATTGCATGCGGCGTCGGTTCTAAGGGAAGGAATATTTTGGCAGCGGAGCAGAGGACAAAAATGAGTGAGAAAAGCAATACACGTCAAGAGATAACAGCATATATGGGACCAGTAGATACATAGAGAGGTGGAAAATATGGCAGAACGTTGTGAAAATTTCGATCAACAAGGGAGGGAGGGAAGGACATGGGAATTGACAGAATAGTAATGGTAACCCTTACCAAGGCAAGAGACATATGGCAATCAAGACATAAGCGCGTCAGACTTCAAGGAGTGTGGTTAAGACGTCGATGCAATTACATGGACTCACCTTGGGATTGCCTGCCTCTGTGCTTAACGCTAAGAGCAATGTTGCCATCCCTGACAAGACGAGAGCAGGCCGCCGTTGTTGATGAACAGGCATGGTGGTCAGGTACTTGTGTTGTACAGAACTACGACTGGGAGGGATATCTGGGATGCGTGGATACTGGTTTGGTATAGAGCCTTTAGCTTCCTTCGTCCTGGGTGTTTGGCGCCCTGTGTATGTGCGTAGATGACGGGAGGGGGGGGCGCGGAAAAGAGTGAGTCGCAGGCAGAGATGGAACGTGTGAGCTTGTTGGTGCCCATGTGAACGATGCTACGCAGTAATATTTTTTCAGCTCGATCACAATATGAAATAACGCGAGTGGGTCCTGGACGCTGTGGATATATGGAGGAGCGGGAGGGCCTGCCGTGTCGTCGTCTACGAGAGCAGGGAGAAGAGATGTACACGGAATTCTTTCCTATGGCTGTTTATGTGCAAGCACACCAATTCTCTTCTCCGGACAAATAAATGGGGAGCACGCTCTTGCTACCCTGCATGTATATGTTCACGATTGGAAGTGGAGGCAGGAAAAAGCAGGCAGGGCACGGCATAAGCCTTTTTTCTCAGGGAGCAGAATGCCGTTGGAGTCAACAGCAGCCGTTTATGCCCCGGGGCCCGTTACTGGACCTCCTCCCTCCCCTGCTTTCCCTGGAGAGGCTCCTATCTACTCTCTGGTGCGTCATGCAGCGGTTCATAGTTTTTGGCCCATGCAAAAATGACAAGGTTCTTCCTAACAGCAATCAAGTAAAATACATTAAGGTTTTTCCTAACAGCAATCAAGTAAAATACATTTACCAGACTTCTTAGCAAGTCGATTTCATTATTCTTGGTCTCTTTTACTACACCCACATCCCGAATCCACTCAGACACAGACTACCCTTTTAATACTTCCTCATCATCCGCTACACTGTCTTCTTGTTGTACTAATGATGGGAAGACCTGGGTTAAGGCGACATCCCGGACTCCATCCTCCACGTCCTCCTCCTCCTCTTGCTCTTGTATTGTTTCTGCCTCGGCCTGAATGGCCACCTGTTCGAGTGATGTCCAAGAGTGAAAAGTACAAATATGGACAATTTGGGATCTTTGAAATCTTTCGTGATTTTTGGAAGTACGTACTTTGTCCATCGAGAGCCTCAGTTCCACCTCGTCATCGTTGTCATCATCGCTGCTGCTGCCGCTCCCCTCGCCGGTTCTTTTGTTTACAGCCGAGGAAATACTACCATCCCCTTCTTCTTGTTCATGCTGCCCGCCATTCCTGGTGTGTCAATGTGCGCGGTGTTTGCATCGTTACATTTTACATAAGACTCAATTGAAGTAGATGCATTGCCTCCAACCATTCCCCTACAGTTTCCCTCACCCAAGACACACCTGCTTCTACCCTCCTCTTCCTCCTCTTCATACGCAATTGCCTCCTCCACAGCTCCAGTTATTTCTTCGACGCCGTTTTTCTCTACCATTTGTTGCCTGGCGGCCAAAGCCTGCTCTTGTCCCCCAGGTGCCAGCATCGCTTCTTCTTCTCCCTCCTCCTTCCTTCCTTTTCCATCCCCCTCTTCTCCCTCCTCCTTCGCCTCCGACTCACTCCTCAATCGCTTCTTTTCCATCTGGCGGCGCATGAATTGTAAGAGGAGAGGATCTTCGGAACCAGTATCAGAATCCAACTCGAGCGTTTCTACGACTGCTTGCTGCAGCGACCTCCAATGCGAAGGCGGATGCTGCTGTTGCTGCTGCTGCGGCTGCCCCTCCCCCACTGCTGTACCATCGTCGAGATTAGCTTCCGGTAGAAAGATGGACAAGCTGTGCCTTAAACCTAAACTATCAAGCAAGTCGGCGACCAAGCCTAATGCGAGTCGCCCTTCTTCTGTTTCTGCTGCGGCCATCGCGCGTTGATTGGGGTGTAGAAGCCGTAGATGCGTGAGGCTGGCCTCGGGTCGCTGCCCGTCACCAAACCTATCCGTGACCAAATGGACCCCGGCGACAAGCAACGCCTGTTTGGCGTGAGGGGTGGGGGTGCCTAGAGTTAGCGTACTCGTGATGGGCGACGAAAGTCAGGGAGAATTGCATTGCTTGACGAAAACGTACCCTAGCGTGGTTTAGGATGCCCGCCCCTCCCAATGCCTGCTTTAAAAGCTGTTTGACCTCCATCATTTCCTTGTCCGGCCCCGCACCGGTCTGCTGCTGCTGCTGGTGCTGCGGCGGGGGCATGTCCTCCTCGGCCCACTTCTGAGGCGAAGTGCTTGTCATGGTCACTCGTCTCGGAACGTGTGCCCAGCGCTGGCTAGTCTGCTTATGGGACGAGGAAGAGCAGCGTCGGTGTGAGTTATTTGTGTACGCGAGGGCTCGTTTCCCGGGATCAGGGCATCGAAAATGCAAGGAAGAAAAAGAAGAGCGGCTTTGCGTGACAGGTTTCAATCCACTGATAGCAGGAAATTCCTTCTTGGAGACGACGGCAGTTGCTGGAGCGAGGGGTGGCCTTACTGTCACCGACTCACACACTCTTTGCGCACTCAACCCCACACATACAGGCAGCACTTTTACAAGTGCACAAGGTAGACGCGCTAGATCCGACTCGTTGGCTGGTCGCTTTTTCGTTAGTGATCCCGCCTCTGGACAACTATTGCTGGCTAGCCTAGAGCGCGCGCGCACGCCGATACCATCAACATCCACCCCAGCCACTCGCCCGCATCACATCGCATCATGTGCAGGTACTCACATTCCTCGCAGCTGCTCGTGGTCGCACTGCTTGGGACGGCGCAACTTGCCGTCCACGGGTTCCTCTTACTCAACAAGTCACCACTGGTACAAAATCAGGACGCCCGGTGGCGACCCAGTCCCAGCAGCGACAGCCTCAGCACCCGCCCCACCACTGCTACCATGCACACGGAAGGGCGGATTTGGATGCAGTTCCCAACCTTGTCTGACACGCTGCGCGTGAGCAAGGGCCGCGAGGTGGTCATCGAGACGACTGCCACCGAGCATTTGGAAGAGGCCGAGATCGAAGTGGACGCTCACGCCTTTCAACTGCAACAAGAGCAACAGAGGATACGGGAAAAGTCCCAGGCTCAAGCGAGAGAGTACAAGGTGGGCGTGATCGTCGTGGATCATGGATCGCGCCGCGCTGAGGCCAATAATGCGTTGGCCGGCGTTGTGAATGATTTCCAGGCCCTGAGTGGATATGAGCTGGTGGAGCCCGCCCACATGGAGCTAGCAGAGCCCTCCATTGCCACAGCTTTTGGTCGATGCGTGGAACGTGGGGCCACATTTATTATTTGTCATCCGTTTTTTTTGTCGAGGGGGCGGCATGTGGCGGAAGATATCCCAACGTTGTTGGAAGAGGCGGCCTCAATTTTTCCTGGGGTGGAATGGGCTTTGTCTCAGCCCCTGGGATCGCAGGCGGAGATTCCTCGGTTGATGCAAATGGCGGTGGAGGATTGTGTGGTGGAGCAGAACATTAAGAGTGAGGACCATGCGGACGGGTCGCCGTTGCCGGAGTTCAATATTTAGGAGGGAGGGATGTAGCGATGATTTGTTTCTGGCGTAATGGATGATTTTGATTTTGAAGGTGCGGAAAGGAGTATATTTTTGTGGTAAGTGTTTTATATGTAGTTTATTTATGCTCTGTGTTGCAGAAGCTAGCAAAACGAAGTTACCTTTTAGTTTTATGCTTGCGAGGATTGGAGCGGGAGGGAGGGCGCGTCCCCTACCACTTAGCGTAGCACGAAGGGGAATGACGAAAAAAAGAATGTAACGTGTATATAAACATTATAATAAAGAAAAATGTCGCGGTCAATCCGTCCATTTAACAATGTAACCTTGTTTTTACAACCAATCGTTCGTTGCAGTTATCCATTTACCTCTTGTCTGCTAGACTAAACATCTTTCTGACATCTAACGCCTTCTACCCCTGCTCCCGCATTACTAACTACTACTACTACTGCTCTTATGCCCGTTAATCTCATCTTCCTCCCTCTCTTCCTCTTCTTCCTCCTCAGCCGCCAACCGCCAAACCTCCTCCATTTCACTTATGTCTACATTGCCACCACATAAGACAATGCCCACTCTCCGACACTCCATCCCCAGCACCGCATTTAATTTCTTGCAACTCAAAGCCACAGCCACACCCACCCCCGCACTCGGCTCAATCACCAGCTTCATCCTCTCATACACAAGACGCATCGCCCGGGCGATCTCCCTCTCCGATACGGTCAAAATCGCATCCACCTTATCGGACGACACTATCGGAAACGTTTTCTTTCCCAACACCGTCAACAGCCCATCAGCAATACTCCGTGGAGGCGGCGTCGGGTGTAAACACAACACGCCCGTCGCCTTGGACCTAGCCGCATCATCAACTACTGCGGGCTCTGCACCTATTATCTTGATATCCGGCCGCATGGTCTTAGCTGCCACGGCCATGCCTCCCAATAACCCACCCCCTCCAATCGGAATGATCAACGCGTCCAGTTCCTCCCCCCCCGTCTCCTCCTTGACCTGCTCTAAAAATTCCAGGGCTACAGTTCCTTGGCCTGCCATCACATTGTAGTCATCGGAAGGATGCACCAATGCCCCGCCTGTTGAGCCCACTAGCTCGGCTGCCATGGCCCAACGGGCCTCTACCGTCGGCTCGCACAGATAGACCTTGCCCCCGTACCCTTTCACAGCTTTTACCTTGACAGCGGGGGCTGTCCGGGGCATAACAATGTGGGCATTAAGGCCTTTAGCACGTGCTGCCCATGCAAGAGCTTGAGCATGGTTTCCGCTGCTGTGAGTGACGACGTCTGTGACAGTGGGAGGCAAGTGGGCCACCGCGTTGAGGGCCCCGCGGACCTTGAATGACCCCGTTTTTTGGAAGAGCTCGCATTTGAAAAATAGCTCCCGGTGGGTGACTGACACGGAATGGGCAGCAGCAAGGCTTTCTGTCTCAATGGCTTGGCACCGTAGGACGGGAGTGCGGTGCACTAAGGGTCGTATGGTCATGGCTGCGTCTTGGATTAGGGGGAGGTCGAGCTTTGTGTCCAAGCCCGAGCAATGGTCAGTCTTGCGCGGTGCTGCCATCCCTGCCGAGTGTGTGTAAATGGGCTGATGCCCGAGCCTAGTGCGCTTTTGTCCTCAGACACGCTGTGTGTGTGTCAAAGTGGAGGGGACGGGAGGGTGAGGGTGAGAAAAGCAGCCACACACAGTCAACCACGTACATATGCTCTCTTAAAGAAGCGATTCCCCATCATGACGATCCAAGTGCGTTGATTTTGCTTTGCCTGTGTGACTACATGTGATATGTCATTCACACTTATTCATTTCGTTGACCGATACTCCCTTAGCAATGCCCCGCAGGATCATGGTCAGTGCACGTGGCGGGTGGTCTCTTCGAAAAAATGTCCCCCCAAGAAGTTATCCCCAACGACGCATCAAAGCGTGAGGTGGTCTTCTGGATGCCACCGCCTGCGCCACGTCTTTAAGACGCCCCCATCACCCACAGCCCTATTTGTGTATTCAAACTAGCAGTAAAGTTGCTGTGCAGGATACGCACCTTTCGCGTTTTATCTCCTCCGAGCCCTGTCTCTTCCAAGCCCACCACTCCTCTCACACCATCCCCGACACACCCAACACGATGCACAGTACACATGGCCTTCCTCGCACAACAAAGACAATTCCTCCTCTTGGTAGCAGCCTGCCTGCTACTGGCTGCTACCAAGACCCACGCATTCCTGGCCCCCGTCGGCCGCCTACCTGCCTTGCATGCACGTGCTCCTTTGTCAACACAACAACAAAACCATATGCAGCAACTGGCCGCTTCCACCTCATCTACGCGCAGACGGGACCTCCTAAAAATGGAGGTCGATCCTGCGGTCATCGGAGGTGTAATTGCGGGTGTTGTTGGCGTGAGTTTGGGGGTAGGTGCCATGATATTCACAGAGAAGCAAACCGTGCGACGGGAGGAACGAAAGGCAGCAGATAAAGCCAAAGCCGCACGGGCTCAAAGGGCTCAAGCAGCAGCCTCGGGGACTGCGTCGGCAACAGTGCAGTCTTCGGAACCGACGTCACAAGGAGGACAAGGAGGGTTGACAGAAGATGAGGACGGCTGGTAATTTTGAAAAAGGGAGTTATTGTTGGGGAAAGGGGCGGGAGGGAGGATGGGGAGGAGAAGTGAGGGAGATTGTCGGGCTGTTGGGAGGGAGGGACGGGGAGGAGGGTGGGGAAGGAACGGATGAGGTAAATCATCGAGTAGGAAGTCACTTGTTAAATTGTGGTTATTTTGTCACTTATCTCAGTGCGGCTTTGATTAACAACGCAGACTGACAACGATAAGGAGGCGGCGGCAGATGCAGGATGTCGCGCTCTAAGGCAAGGCAAGCAGGAACAGAGGGATAAAGGACTCTGGAAAATTGAAGAGAAATTTTTCAGAGCGACGGAGGAAGGAATGATTAGGAAGAGAGCAAGCGATAGCCCAGCGCCCAATCTTAAAAGAAGGCGAAAAGACTCAGCCGCAGAACCGAAAAAAAAGAAATTGAGTCACGCGAAAATTACAAAATGACTAGATTTCCGCCGGCAAGCAGGGACAGCGAGGGGATGGGAATGCACCAGTAGCAACTCTCTCCATTTTTTAGTCGTCTTCCTGCTACTTCAGTTGCTGCTAATGTTGATATTGGTGTCTCTCTCTTTTGTGTCCTGCCGACTTATCTCTCTGCGAATTAACTTTTCCTGTTTTTAAGATTCTGCTTGTTGGCTGGCCCTGTCTTCCACTTCCTTCTTCTCCTCATCCTCCTTCTTCTTCTTACTACATACACATCGTCGTTTTCCTTCTTCATATATCTTCCTCTTCTTCTCTTTTTTTCTTCTTCCTTTCTTGACACTACTCAAGGTCTCATGTCTTCATCGCCTCGCCCAGTCCTGACGGCCCGGCTCTCTTCTTCTCCAAACTCCTGCTGCTGCTGCTGCTGCGAAAAGCTAATCAAAACGGATAAAAACCACGACAAAACGTCGTCACAGCCCTCACAAAACCATCTCATTTTCAACCCGTATGTGCGTGTCTGCGTCTTGTCATCTTCTTGCTTTTTCCCTGCTCAATATCTCTCCGAATCTATTCCCTTTTTCGTGCATGATGTCACTCCTCTCTTCTTTATCGTTTTCGACCTTGTGTTATTGTATACATCTCACTTATGAACTCTTCCTCCTCTCCTCCCTCCTTCTCTTATCTCCTTCTCCCCCCTCTCAATCCTCCTCTTCCTCATCTTCTTCCTCCTCACTACCCGCCTCCGCCGCCGCCCGTTCCTCCGCTTCCTCCTTCGCCTTTACCCGCGCCTCCTCCTCCATCTCCTCCATGGGCCTATCAATCACACATTGGGCTCCCACGAAATACACCACCTCCCCATTCAAATCCCTCAAAGGCGCCACAAAAAATTGATTCCAAAACGCCGTTCCGTCCGCCTTATAATTCAACAGGGCCACCGACGTATCTGACCCAGTCGCCACTCCCTTCCTAATCTTCTCCACCGCCGCAGGGTCCGTGCGAGGCCCCTGCAAAAAGCGACAGTTCCGCCCAAGGACTTGCCCCATGCTGTAGCCCGTCATGTCCAGGAAGCCTTGCGAGGCAAATACGATAGCTGTGTTTGAGGCGCGTGGGGGGGGGATGTCGAGGTGGGAAGAGGGAGAGAGGAAAGAGGCAAGGTAAAATAAGCAAAGGGCGAGCAATGGGGCAAATCATAAAAATATGACATCATCCCTCCCTCCCTCCCTCCCTCCCTCCCTCCCTCCCTCCCTCCCCCACTTACGGTTATCAGGCAAGCTCGGGTCCGTCACCACAAACGACTGCTGGGCCGTCTGTAACGACTTGACCAAATTGAAATCTCCTCGCTCCAGCAGTGTCGACGCCTCTGCCATGGACTCAGTGACGATTGAAGGCAGACGGGCCGTGCACGAACCGAGGACCTCCGGTGCTTGCTCCGCCATGTTCACCTTCACGATCCTCTTGAGCTTCATGTTCTGCCGTTTCAAATCCATAACTTGCTTCTGCAAACTCTCAAAAATAAATTTCTTCCTCAGACGCGTCCGACGGGCCAAAATTCGATTCCTTTCTCTTCTACGCTCCATCTGCTCGTGACTCTTCTTCCTCGGCGCCCCACTGCTACCCCCACCGGCGGCCTTGCGCTTCTTCCCTTTGCCCGTACCGCTGCTGCTGCTGCTGCTGCTGTTGCTACTGCTACTGATTTTACTTGTCTTTCCCCCTAGTCCTCGTCCGCTTCCACCGCCGCTCGCCATCTCGTCCATGTCGTCAAACTGTTAATTTTTTTAAGGTTGTTGGGGTTTGAGAAAGGAGAGTTGAAAAGATGTGAAGATCGTCGAAAAAAATTATGGAATGTTCTGATCCCGCTCCGGAGTCTTTCTCCAAAACTTAAGCAATTGCATACTTTATCCTCTCGCTTGACAAATAAAATTGCTGAGGAGGAAAGAGGCACAGGCACACGTACATCGCTGATATTGTTCGGGGCCGTGTCTTTGCTCGTGTCCGAAGTATTGGTCCCGTCCCAAAAATCCATGCCCATATCATCGTCATCCAACACATATTCCTCCAACAGAGTCTCCATGTTTAGGTCCTGTGTTTTTGAAGAATGGCGAGAGAGGAGAGAAGGAGGGAGGGGAGGGAATAACGATGAGCCTAGGCATGCGTCGTTGACATACGTGTCTTAACGGGACTAAAAAATAATAGATAGGTGGCCTAGGGGTGTGATATCTATCCACTCGTCGTATTGCTTATCACTACTATTACCTCTAATCCTGCTGGTGTTGCTACTCCTGATATTGGCAGAGGGGCTTAGTGGGTACGTACCAAGTCTGCTACTGAACTCTCTCCACGAGCCCGGGCATAGACCGGGAGTTGGGAGGGGGCCACCTTGCATTGAGGTTGTCGAAGCACTGCCGTAGCCATGACGACGAGGGGAAGGGTGGGGAGGGGCGCAGGCTTTGTGGGAGTTATTGGAAGCCTTGCTCTTTTTTGGCGCTGCAGGCACTTGGGAAAAAGAAAGCTGTGCGTTGGAAAGGGAAGGAAAAGAGGTCCTCGTGTATTAGACATGCAGCGGATAAGGTCCTTGTCGACATCAAAATCCTCCTCCTTTTTATCTTGCTTGCGGGGTGAGAGGGTGGGGGTTGTGGTCATGAAGCAGCACCAAAGGCCCTTTTTGTGCGGTATCATATGGTATTGCAGCATTCTGATAGTGCGAAGCACTCGCCAGAGCTGCCAAGACCACCGCGACCTCCCCATCATGCAAAAGCTCTCATTCTCAAACCCGATGTTCAGCGTACTTGCCGCTCCTGTGGTCGTGGCACTGTGAGATGAAGGAAGGCTTGCGGGAAGGCCTTCACATAAGAGCTCAACCTCAAGTCGTTCCTCCGGGTATGCTTATCACCCCAGAAATGATGCACTACATTCTGGGTACAGGGGGAAGTTATTGAGTTTGAACATACCTTCGGGACTCCATGGTGCCCCCAATAAAATATCATTTCCATGTTTTGGCTCCCTGGCGGGCGGGAGAAAGGAGGTACGCAATCACTGCATGTCCGTAGAAGGGTTTTCGAAGAGAAGCAAAGCTGCCCCCCCGACCCACAGAACAGTATCTTGATGCCTTGAACTACATGACCTAAATCTATATCCCTTCTTTCTTTGTTATTTGGTGCTCTTACTATGCGAAAGATGCACTCTCCTAAAGTATTTCCTTTCCTAGCTATTTCCCTCTTTGACCAACAGCCGCTCAGTTTTCCTCCTTCTCCCTTCTTCTATATGTGTATGCTGCCCTTGGCGGAGTAAATTGAGACTCAATCGGAGATTTCATTTCATGTACTACCATCAAGGTAGCTTGGGAGAGAAGATAGAAAGACGGGGTTAAAGAGCGGAAGAGATGAGGCTCTCGCTTCCAGTTTACTCTGACTATACCTCCACGCACTCAGGCACACAATGTGGACGCTACAATATAAAGATACCGGCATGCACGCATGCACTTTCTCTCCCAAATTCCTGTCCACACATGGGACACATCGTGGAAGGAAGGGGGTTTCAAACGCCCCCTTTCTTCCTTGGCCTCCTTCCTTTCTTCTCTCTTTCCTCTTCTCTCTTTCCACCCTCTTTCCTCTAGCTAAAAACGCCTACCTACTGGTACCTACTTGCTGCTAATCTGATCTTTTTTAATTTCTTATCTGCATTTATCGTGGGGAGGTTCCTAATACGTGGCAGCAATGCAAACGCGCAAACCCTCTTCATCTTTCCTACTCTTAAAGTGTCTAGCTTGCGCACTCCTCCCTCCCTTCCCTCCTTTCTTCCATCCTTCACCCTTCTCACACGTCGCCTTGTCGCGACCGTATCTTCTTTCCAGGCATTTGTATCTTCAACGTATGATTCAACAGGCTGGCCCGAGCGGTCTTACCAATGGAAGAAGGAGGAGCAGGCACAACAATCTTCAGGTTTGGCGGTCGGTCCATCACGTCGCTCGCCGAAAGACTCCGCTGAAGCGCCGAAGGCTCTTCAGCAAGCAAATGACCATGAAGTCTTCTCTTGGCAGCTGCGAAAAGTCCTCCTTCACCACCAGAATTATGTTGTTCAGTCGTCGTCGTCGTCTCTCCTCCTGCTCGCCTCCCCGTGTTCTTGAGGCTGTTAAGGTTCCCGTGGCTGCTCCTTCGCCGGTGGTGGGTGCCAGCCAAGGTGGAGAGAGGGACCTGACGAAGAGAGGGAGAAGTCTTGGCCATTTTAAGAGCAGGACGCTGCACAGGCTCGTCATCATGGAAGGCATCGGTGGCGGAGGAGGTGATTGTGGTGACAATATCTTCCTCTCTCCGTTCCTCATCCGCTCCGTCGTCCATGCACTGCTTGCCAGTCTTGATCTCCAGCTGCTGCTGCTGCAACTGTTGATTTTCTTGACAAAATAAATCGCTTGATCCGCGCCGCCTGCGTCCCCCTCGCCCGTTCTCGTTTACCCTCTCTCCCTCCTCGTCGCTTGAGAAGCCCTCCCTCCCTCCCTCCCTCCCTCCCTTCAAGACTCCCGCACCGTGTGAGACCGGTTCAATCGTCATTCCCCCTTCATACAGCTGTTGTTGCTGCTGTTGCTGCGGGAGGTGGCGGTGCAATTTGTGCTGCAGCATCTTTCCTGTCAGTCGTGAATGCTGCTGCTGCTGCTCTCGGTTGATGGCCACCTTGCTTTCTCCCTTTATCTCTTCTACTTTTTGCTGGGGCATCAGCGCTCGAGGAGGGTGCTGTTGGTGGTGCTCTTGCTGTTGATTTTGGAGATAGTACTGATACTGCCGCTGCTGCAGCAGCTGCTGCTGCCGAAGGTGGTTGTGGTGCTGCGCCGGTGAGAGCAAAGGCAAGAGCGCATTATTGGTATTAGTCGCAGCAGTCGCCCCAGGGGTGACAAAAATCGACCCCCCTCCCCCCTCTTCGCTCCCCTCTTCTCCTCCGACCAACATCAGATTTTCCCACGAATGCATCGACGACGTCGCAGGCGCCGTCGCCGTTGCTCCATGTATCCCCTCAGACCCTTCTCCCTCTCTTCCTCCTCCTCCCCCAGCACCAACCCCCGCGATAAGCGCGGAGAAAACGTCATCCTGCAAGGAGTGAGCTCCCAGACTGAGTTGTCGATGGTGGTGGTACTGGGAAAAGGTGAGAGACGGATTCCTTGAATGAGAGTGATGGAGATGCTGGGTGACGAGTATGGGCAGGTCTGAGGCTAAAATGTCGGCTAGCACGTTATGGGAGGCGGTGCGGTGATGCTGGTGGTGGGGGTGAGAGGGAGGGTGAGAGTGGAGTAGAAAGGTGGAAGAGTGCCCCACAGAAGAAGGGCCCAGCGACGTGTTTAGCACGTTATGGGAGGCGGTGCGGTGATGCTGGTGGGGGGGGTGAGAGGGAGGGTGAGAGTGGAGTAGAAAATTGGAAGAGTGCCCCACAGAAGAAGGGCCCATCGACGTGTTCAAGTGTGCAAGTGCCATGGCATCCTCCTCCTCCTGCTGCTGCTTCTGCTGCTGCTGCTGCTGCTGCTGCTGAAGAAGAAGAAGGTACTGCTGCTGTTCTACAGCTTGTTTGAGGAAAAGCTGCTGCTGCTCTTGCTGCTGCTGCTGGTGTTGCTGCTGGAGCACGTGTGGTGGTAAGATGCCCAGCCGCTGAAACATAAGGGGGTCTCCGAAGGTCATGCCTGACCCCTCAGCACAAGAAGCAATGGGAGACGGCAGGGCTTGTGTGAGGTCCTCGAACCGCTTCCCGTTCACAAGGAGCTCGTATACAACCCCTTTGGTGGCACGGATGGTAAATGCCATGCGGATGTTGGTGGTGCCGAGTTGGAAGTCGACCATGGGCTCGATGTCCGAGAACTCCTGCGGGTGGGGAAAGGAAGGATGGAAGGGGGAAGTAGGTGTGCATGGGGGGATTGAGACGGAGATGAACGTTTCCTTTGTATATGCCGTGAAAAGATGGCAGCAGTGGAAGTAGACAAGTTTACCCATGACCCTCTCTCTCTGTCCCCGTTCTCACAGTCGGTGACCCGGCCACTCACACGCACCACGCAAGTATATCCCCACTCCCGCAAAACGTACCGCCACCGGTGTCCCATTCAGTGCCAACCGCCGTAACCGGGTCCGTGTGCTGTAATATTGCTCAATTAAGAACATCTCTCCATGCAACTCAAGCAACCAGCGGATTGACTCCTCCGTCAGAGGCTCCCCGCGTTTCAACGCCTGCGTGGGTGCGGATGGAAGGATGGAGGAAGCGAAGAAAGGGTAAGGAAAACACATTTCGGCTTGGGTCGACTGTCTTATGTGGCACTTATTGCCCATATCCTTATCGTACCTCTGGGTCGAGAAGCTCATGCACCTGCAGAAGAGAAGGAGGAGGGAGGAGGAGAGACAGGAGAGTTAGCACGAGGCCTCACTGTGACGCAGGTACGCCTGCGCTTTTGAAATTGGCAGCCGCAGTATCACCTACCTTGCCGTGCGAGACTGCATTGTCCTTGGGGTAGTAGATGTCCATGTTTCGTTCGTTCCTTCCTTGTGCCGCCTCCTTGCCGTGCCGCTCTCCTCCTCCAGTCCAACGCACTCCTCCGCGCGAGGTTTGGCTATCGTGCATGTTTTGTGTGTGTGTATATGGTTGATGGGTGAGATTGTGTGTGTGCGTCAATGCCTTTTGAATTATGATACGATGTTCAAATCCTTGGCTGTACACCAGGGCATGTGTCATGCACAGACGACGTGGATTGAGGGGAGGCTAGAGGCTGCACAGGGAAGCGTGAGGGGGGAGGGCGAGCGAAGAGAAACTTGAGCCGACCTTTGCGCAGGCAACAGTCATAAATAATTATAGGTGCTCTTGGGGGGCCTTGATTGCTATGCACAACCATTTCTGTGCCACTTTATCATCTTTGGGGGGGCTTAAGGGATTGTCTCTCCTCTCCTGCTTCTCTGGCGCATGGTTCGCGCGCTGCTGCTTGCGACATGCGCTCTCTCCTCTTTCTCTCCTCTTTGAGTGCGGTCAAGTCGTTGCTTCCGTACTAGCATCAACAAACCGAAGTCTACATCCTTAAATCGGGTTATGAGCATAGGGAATGGGGCCGTATTGCCTTGGCTGTCGTCTGCCCTGTGGGTTGAAAGGTAAAATCGACTCTTTTCTCTTAACTTCCCCCATTCAAACACTCAAATTTGAATCGCGAAGAGGCGTGCGTCCCAGCAAAAAGTGAGTCCGAGCGGGATGTTGTCGATCTGTACGTAAAGTTTTTACTTATGTATGTATGAGTCATACATACATAAGTAAAAACATTTCGAGGCTTATGCGGCTCTGATACATGTAAATTGTTAAAATATCAATATGATCCTATCTGTATCACCCTCGTCTTCTCCATCTCTCTTAGTATGCTTACCTCCCTCCAAGCTGGGCTTTCCGACATGCTCCTGAGGGTGTTTACTGGAGAGGAAGTCATGGAAATAATTGTGACGGTGGTATTCAAAGTGGAAGAGAACCCAGAAGAACTCCTCGAGGCAATTTCATATGAACCCGGGTACACGCGAGGAAAGCAGGCGATGAGGTGGTCGGTCGAGGTTTTGGCAAAGGATTGAGGAAAAGGAAGAGAGGCAATTTTTGATGTTTGTGACAGGGAGTCCCGGCTGATGAGTGATAATGAAGCTCTCCGTCGCGCTCTCCGCCATCCATTTTCTTGGAGCGGAAGCTCTGTGATCGATGATGCCCTCTTTTGGTCGCCCTCATTCCTCTCAATGCTTCTTGGTGAATCATGTAGCCACCTAGTCTCCCTTCTGAAAAGGGGTGTATACAGGCTCGGAGTCCGTCGCGACCTCCATGCTTGCACTGTTTCTCCATATGACAAAAGGGAGCGGGATTTCATGCTTTCGTATCGCGGTGCTGCTGCTCTTGCATCGAGAGTGTGTATGGCGGCATAAGGGAAATCGAGTCCCCAAGGACTCCATGCTCTCGCCTATGCTTGGCTTGAGAAAACGCTGTCGGATTCACCACAACTTACTAATTGTTGGGCAAAGGCTGTTTGTCGGACACGTCGCAATATTGCTCTCTCGCATAGACTACCGAGTCGCGAGCGCGTGCGAAAGCAGGAGGACTCTTGGAATGGCTCTGATTTTGGAATGTGGAATGGTTGGCATATAAGTGAGGGGGTTAAAAAATCGCACTCTCATCACGAACTCCCCCCTCTTCCTGCACAATAATTTCGACGACCCGGGGCTTGCTCCACCACCGATGGAAAAGGCATGCCTAGCAAGCACCCCCGGGCACGATAATGGTTTTGGATTGAGAGAGTATGCGTGAGTCGGAGACCCGACGTCATCTACAGCATCGTTATAGTCTGAATAACACATTTTACTGACAAGAAATAGAACGTACCGCTCCAACAGCTCGGACGCCCGCAGAACATGGCCATGCTCATTTCTAATGAGGTAGCGCTTGGTGAAGAGGTTGTTGCAGCAGATGCTTTGGATAATGTGATGGGAAAGAAATAGTTTTCCGTGTGCGTAACGAGAGTTGAAGTGGTGTGCAAAAAGTTCTTGTCACGTGGCCCAAAAAGGACGGCATACCTTCACTATCGCCTTGACCACTGCCATTCCCGTCGTCGGATCACGGGGCAGACATGGCATACAGTCAACCTCCGGGGACCGGAAGAAGGGGCGGGATCGCGGGTTGCAGAGTCGTGAGCAGTCGGTTTGCGGACGCATCGGAGGGAGGAAAATACCCCCATCGGTACACTACGTGTCCATAAAATCGGGAGTAGCAGGTGGAAAAGAAGGAAAAACTAGATTTGAACGGTTGCTGAACTTCGAGGTTTGGGGGTATTCAGGGGAGGTTGACTATTTCGGAGGGGATAAGATTGTAGTGTGATGCTCTGTATCACAGCCTCAGTCCAATGTGGAATCGATATGCGCTCTAGTTCATCAAGGAATAGGGAGTACTGGGCACCATGGCTTTCCAAAAGTCGTAGGGTAAAGCTTCCGCGGCGCCCGTCCGTTTGGAGCGAATTAACGGGGATCATTGATGCTTTCGGGGCCGTCTTGATTGTCCTCACCAGCACACGCTTCGCTATTCATAATGGACTGATGCTTACATCACGTCCCATATACACAACACAGGCACGCTACACCGTCATGTCGGTGCTGCTGGAGACGACGCTCGGGGAGTTCGTGGTGGACCTGATGTGCGAAGAGTGTCCCTTGGCGGCGAAGAATTTCCTTAAGCTCTGCAAGGCAAAGTACTACAACAATGTCCTCATCTACAATGTGCAGCAGAACTTTATGATTCAGACGGGGGATCCCACGGGCACAGGCCGCGGGGGTACGTCGATTTATGGCTTGTTGTACGGGGAGCAGGCCAAGTTCTTCGAGGACGAGATCCGCCTGCCCCAGCTCAAGCACAACCGGCCCGGCTTGGTGTGCATGGCCTCGGGTGGGGAGAATAAAAACACGTCGCAATTCTACATCACCATGCGGGGTGAAGATCTTGAATTTTTGGACGGGAAACACACAATATTCGGAGAAGTGGCTGAGGGCCTAGACACGGTCCTCAAAGACATGAACGAGCTGTACTGTGATACGAACGGTCGGCCTTACCGGGACGTACGCATCCTTCATACCTACGTGCTCGAAGATCCGTTCATTGATCCCCCAGGCATGGCAGACTTGGTGCCTGCCGCCTCACCTTTGCGGGAACGGCCGATAGCAGAGACAGTGAAGCCTCGGCTGATCGATTTGGTGGACGAAGAAGATGGGCTGACAGCCGAGGCCTTGGACGAACGCATCCGAGAAGCGGAGGCAAAGAAGCGGGCAGTGGTCCTGGAGATGATTGGTGACTTACCCGACGCGGAGATCAAGCCGCCAGAAAATGTGCTCTTTGTGTGTAAACTTAATGCCATTACCACGGACGAGGATTTGGAAATTATTTTCAGCCGGTTTGGGCCGGGGGTCAAGGCAGAAATTTGCCGGGATGCCATCACTGGTGACTCGCTCAATTACGCATTTGTCGAATTTGATGACGTTGAAAGCTGCGAGGAGGCTTATAAGAAGATGGATAACGCTTTGATTGATGATCGGCGCATCAAGGTGGACTTCTCGCAGTCGGTTGCGAAGCAATGGAATAAATACACGATGCGGCCGAGAGGGAGCACTAAAATTAAAAGTCGCGGGAAAGGGTTCAAGGAATGTAGTGAATCTATCGCAGCTTTGCCGGCATCGACGAAGAGTCGATGGGAGGGAAATTATAGTGATGGGCGTAGCAGTAGAAAAGAAGACAGGAAGCGCTCCCGCACATCACCTTCTCCGCCTCCTCCTCGCAAGCCCCGCTCTCGATCACGCTCTCGTGAGAGGTGGGATAAATATAGCGAGCGACATGGTGGTTATGGTGGTGGTGACCGGAGAGAAAGAGGTAGGAGCAAAAGCGGCAGGAGCCGCCGTCGGTCCTCTTCAAGGTAGGAAGACGAGGGCAAGCAAATGCTAATTCCTTGTATAGAGAGTGGCACTGTGCAATCCATGTGTATGTACTGTCCAGGCACGGTGTTACCTGTGGGGATGCGAGAGAGGCAATGCTGGGCCAGGAATGTGAAGGAAAAGATGGGTCAGTCACACTGCAGATGCGAATAGTGGAAAGGTCCCGTTGGCGTGCTTGCGCATCACCGGCGTTGTGTGGCATATGATGCCACATCTTGGCACCCGTATTCCTCTATAGCTCTTCTTGGCTGGTACGAGATATTATTGCAGGTACGTGTCCGTGGGGGCTGGCGGGGGAGGGGGGTTATCCTGCTCGATTGTATGAAACTTTTGGGACTGCCGCATGATCCCCCTTCTGAAAGTAGAGGAGTATGCTTCTTAAAGGCAGAGAAGTATGCTTCTTGAAGGCGAGGATCTGTATGCCCTTGACATAGCACAAGCCTCCGGTCCCATAATCGAAAGATTTACCAAGGGCAACACTTTCGTTTTCAGTACCAATCTTCCACCTTTCCCTACCTCACTCCCTACAGGATGGACGCAAGATTACAGCGACAAAAAAAAAGAGCCTTCTTTCTGCGCCTCCATTTCTCTCCCTCCCTTCCTGCTGACGTCTTTCGGGGAGAAGCTACAGAAGGAGGAGGGAGGTTGCAGCTTAGCTCCAATGCGTGACTGGGTGACCCTCTGGCTTTCTCTCATGTCTTCTGGTGTTTCCCTGGAGGATTACCACCTGAAGGAAACGAGAGTCATGTGGTCCAGCCTTAGGCTCACCGGAAGAATGGAGTAGAGCAGTCTATTTTTTCTCCTTTCTTTCCCTCCTCCCTCCCGCATTATTTCCCTCTTCTTGGGACATAAGATTCAACTGTAAACAAATAAGAAGAGCATTCGACGATGACGCAAGAAATTTTTAATAAGCACTTCCTCGGATTCCCTGTCGCTCTGATTTTTCTTTACAGATCAAATAGTAAGGCTGTATCAAAAACAAAAGTCACACACAGCGTTACCCCTTGGACATCTTCTCTCTCTCCCACTCCTCCTCTCTTCACTCCCCGTACACTCTCTCGTTATGACCCCTTATTCCATGCTTTAATCGTTGTACTACCATCCGCCCGTCGGCGGAACACAAAATAGGAATCAGACGACTGCCCTTTCATCACGCGGGTGTCTTGATCCAAATACAACAGCTCACACCGATTCAAAACCCTTACACCTTTCCACCCCGTCTCAATTCGTTCATTCATAAAGCCGTACTTGATCGTCGCTGGCAACACATCCATGATCAAACATAGCTCTCCATCCATGATCGAAACGACGTCTTTCAATTCCCACGCACCCTCCACCACCACGTCCAACTCCCTCCCCAATGTCTTCAGCTTCTCCGTATACACTGTCTCAAACGCATATCCATTTACCGCAATCGACTGCCGAAACGCCACAAATTCTGCCTGCGGCAATGACTTGCCCAGCCCGCTCAATCCCCGATTATACCTCATTGTCCTCGATGTGCTATATGCCAAATCCCAATCCCCCTCCATCGCCTTCTGCAACTCTGCAATCTCCAACTCGTCCTGCACAGCCAAGTTAGCGTCTTCTTCTATCATGGCCTCCACCAACGCCGCCACATATTCATCTGTCGCCTTATCGTCATCCAACAACCCGGCAAATTTAATCGACCCCAGCACTTCCAAGAGCTGGGGCTTCGCCGGGCCCACCACCTGCATCGCCTCCGGCTCCTCCGCCTTGCTCTGCGCCGCCGCCGCCGCTTCGAACATCGCTGCAGCCGTCTGCCGAGCCGGCGCCGATTCTGGGGCCACTCGTGCTGCCTCTGCTGCTGCTACTGTATCCCAATCTTCTTCCTCCATGAATAAGTCATCCAAGTCAGAAGATAGAGCTTTGAAGCCTTCGAAATTGATAGCGAGCTCGCCTCGTGCGACATTGTCCCACATTGCTTTCACCTCTTCTCGAGAGATGAGCTCTTCCGCCATCAATGCAGGGAGCTCGTTTGTCTTCAAAAAGGTCATGTAATCCATTTTACTATTCAAAGGCCCGCCCATCGCTGCCGTATACTCTGCCCAGAGTTCTGCATCTTCTGCAGACGCCGCGGGGGGAGGAGGGACGGAGGCACGCTCCGCTGCTGCTTCTTCGATCATTTCTGGAGAGTCCTTCTCCTCGTCCTCAAAAAGTTCCTCGATCTTTGCATATACCCTCAGAGTGGCTTCGCGGGACAAGCGTGGAAGCAAAGGGCCACCACTGGTGCTGATAATGCTGCTGCTGCTGGTGCTCGATTCCACCCCTGCCTCGGCCCGCCAGAATCCGATGACCTCCTCTTTGGTGACCAAGTCCTCTTCTAAGTATCGAGCCACGTCTGCCGAGGCCATAAATTCGTCCACCAACATCCCTCCCACAATTGGTGCGGCTGTCGCAGCAGCAGCAGCAGAAGCAGCTGCTGTGGTAAGAGACTGCACCACCGCCCCAACAGGCGGAGCCGACTTGACTTGGTCAACCACCTGCTGCTCTTCCTCTTCTTCTACCTCTTCTTCCTCCTCACCATCCTCAAACAATGCATCAATCCTATCGTAGACTGCAAGAAACCCCTCAAGGTCCGCCATCTCGTCCGTATCCCCCACCTCTCCCATCCAAAACGAATCCACCTCCGTCTTTGCCAGCAGCTTCTCCTTCAACAATTCCGCGACCTCTCCACTTGTATAAAAGGCAGATAAGGACACAAAATATAAGCCTTGGGTCTTCAGTGCCAGTCGTCGGAATTCAGCCTCCAGTGCACTTCTTCTCCGAGGACTCATTGTGGCCTTGTTGGCTTCCTTGGCAGCGGTAGCATGCAGGAGCAGAAGAGAGGGAGGGTGAGGGGCGGTGATTGCCGTCGTGGTGGGACAGGCTACAAATATAGATGAAGAACTATCACGACATTTTATTCCGCCTGCTGGTGATAGCGGTGAGGAAAATGATGCTGCCGTCGTCATGGGCCTTGAGATTGCGGGTTTGGAGGAGAGGAAGAAGGCTAGAGTAGTCGAAGGGGCGAAGAGGAATAGCGCGGCTGCCGTAGTGACGGCTGTGCGGATAGCTAGTCCGGCCGCATCCATCGATGCACGCCGTCTGCTGTTATCCATGTTGTCCCTATGTGCGTGTGCGGTGGCGTGAACGGGGTGAAACACTAAGGGTTTGGATGAGTTAAAGATAGGGTATAAAATGACAAAATGGAGAGAAGGCCAAAATCCAGCGGCAGCACCCAGAGGATGCATATCCATGGACAGTAGAAAATCTGGCTCTTTCAACGATTTATTTAGGCAGCAGTAGAGGCTTCTTCCCCCGCTGCGTTCATGCAAATGGACGCAGTCACTGCTGTGGATACACGGATGGCGGCGTGTCCCGCAAACTTTCAAGGAAAGCGCCTTGCCAAGCCAAATGCATCATTCTGTCAACATGATGATGAGAAGACGGTCAATCTCAAGGGGGAAAGAGTATGCGACGCCGCAGTGGAGGGGGGCTCGGCAAGCAGGAATGCTCGACGAGGCACGCAAAAAAGACTCAATGCCGGCCAGTGCCACCGATTGCGGTGATGCCTATCACGCTATTGGACTTCCGGTCGCTATGGCATGACATCCGCCTATTCGCTGCCCTTTCTCATCTCATAAGCCGTTGTGTGTAGACCAGTTTTGAGGGGGCCGTGGCTTGAAGAACATTTTGGGCAGCATCATCATTTGCCTATGTTGCTGCTGAAGAGCGTCCGCATGCGATGCTGGAAACAAACGCGTCGAGACGCGAGGAGGAAAGAGGGCGCAACTTATTTGCACTCCACGTGGTTGACTTGGTACCTGTTATTGTGCGGTGTTGTTATGCTCGTGTCGTTGCTTTCGTGTCGCGCTACTGGATGAATATCATTTGTGGGGTCGTTATTGTATTTCGCTGACTTGTTTTTGTTTTGAGTGCATCCTCCTGGAGCATTTCTCCCAATACCAGCCAAAGCAGGTCGGCCCTCTCCTGTGCAGGGCAACACACTGCCATGGGCAGGGCGCTCAGGTCTTGTGCTTTTGAACCATTTCGGGGCTCCTGCGGCTCTGACACAATATCGTGACTTTCAATCGACCTCCCCGCAGCGCACAGCCAGTTGTGTGCATTGCTCTGAGCTAATTTGACTCCTTTTTTCACATTCAGGCCTCGCCACTCGTCTGGAAAATTCTCATAAACTTTATTGTCACTATAAACATGCTTTTTGTGTCTGGAAACCTAAGCACAAAAGGCGTTCCGTATGTAGAGGAGGCAGGAGGTTGTTGAGAGAATTCACAGCAACCTACTTGCTTCGAAAAAAGCTATGGATGGCATGAACGAACAATTAGTTTACAAGTCTGAACATCTTCAGAATATTTGGTGTCGTAAACATGGCCATCTGCACCAGTCTGAAAAGAAAAAGATGCGTTCGGTATGTCCATTTCTCTTTTTATTTACGTGTGCTTGTGAAGAAAAGCGGGAGTCAGGAAGGCCGCCCGTGCCCAAAAATATATCAAGTGAGAAAATGTTCATTGAGAAAGGTATAGATTGCACGTATCAAGCACGTATCAAGCATCAAAGGGCATCTGCAGCGACACAGGTGGTGGACAAGGCCTCGGTTGAGGTTATGCAAGTCATGGAACTCCCTTTATGGTAAGGAAGAATTCCGAAAGTAGTGTTCTTCCGTATCCCTCCACTGCTCCTGTAGAACAGTTGGTAGTTTCGTCGGTCTCATAATCCACCCTGTCAGGGGAGCCGAGTCATCCGGAGGTCATGAGTTCGAGCCTCATCGGGAGCAACGAAGGTTACTTCAATCTTTTTAGCTTGTGGTTGTTTTGGGGGCGCAAAGGTCGGGCAAACCACTCGCTGGGTCTCAATTTCGGTCTTGCCTAAGTGGCACCTATCATTCTCCATCGTCATTAAAAAGTGGGCTCTTCCAAACTTGTTTCAAACATTGTTATTTTTTGTGTGTGTTAAATAGTCTAGGTCCGGCTGGCCGAGCGGCTCAAAGTGGCCCATGTGCTACCTGTGGTTCAATCGCAGGGCATCTTGTGCCCCCTATCCCGAATGTTAACGTGGCATATCCCATGTTCATGGTTTCCCGTCCACACTTTAGCAAAAGTCACATCAGTTTCTAAATAAAGCAAATGAACAGAGTGAATAAAAAGGCAGAATGTGAGTGGGTCAGAGAACCCCTGTGAGTTGAGTATGTAACTGGTCCCAAGGGAATTTAGCAAAAAGCTGCTTTCAAAAGGCAACAATCCATTAATGGCAAGAGCGCTGCCGTAACTTTCTAATGCCATCGGGAACCGTCACTTTCCAATTAATAAAGCCCTACCCCACGGCGGTGCCTGATGGCGAGCATTCAGCTCTGTTACCCCCCAAATACCCCCCACGAGAAGAGGGAGGGGAGGGGACGTGGACAATATATAACAATATAATACAATCTGCTGCTTAAAGCACGCAGAGCTTCTTTTTTCCTGATTCACTCTTGTGCCGTCGTTCGTTGGTATTATTTTTGATCGAGGTTGGACTTGGAGGGGGGGGGCTCCGTTCGGCCCCCGCGTCTTCGGGTACGTATTCTTCTCTCGCTACGTGAGCGCCTGTGTAGATTTCTCTCTTTTTCTCATCCTCCCATCTTCCCTTCTCCCTCCTCTACGCCTGATTAATCAACCTTGATAGCCCCGTATATCTTCCGGGTAAACCATAAACAGGAGAAAAGACCGATTGCGCCAGTCATGAGGGAAAATGCCATGGAGATCATGCCCATGTATGTGAAGTAGATGAAGATTGAAACAGCAGCATCAATGTGAAGCTTGCTCTCGAAATACCAAATGGAATACACGAACAGGTACATTGCTGCCGAGCCTGAAGAGAGGAATGAACGCCACCACCACCGATAATCCTCATTGCATAGCTGGAAGTACGTCATGACGATTGTAATCTCTGCGCATGTCGCCACTAAGATGAAAAATACGCACATGAGAAACCCAAACACGTAATAAATCTGATGCAACCACAAAGCAGACATAATGAAAAATAGCTCAATGCACACAGCGCCGAACGGCAAAATCCCCCCAAGGGCAATCGAGAAGAGCGGGCGTGTATACCACATCTGCTCAGGGACATGCCGTGCTATCTGGTTCGTCCGCACCGGCACCTCCAATGCGTCTTTCTTAAAGCCGAAGTAAGACCCCACGAACACAAGAGGGCTCGACACACCTAACCAGAGGACCAACAGGCAGAGCACCCAGACAAAGGGCACGGCCGTCGAGGAGTTCTCAACCATCGCCACAACATTCAACACGGAAAACATCGCAAACATCACCCCCGGAAACAAGGTTGCCGTCAAAATGGTGTTTCGCCGCCAGTCCTTTCCTCCGAAAAGCTTGTAGAGCCTTGCAGAGGAGTATCCAGCTACCGAGCCCATGAACACGAAGAGGAGGAGGAGGGAGGTCAGGAGCCCCCCGCGGTTCGCCGGAGACATGAATCCCAACAGAGCGAAAGTCAGGGTGGCTGTCGCCATGGCCAGGAGCTGGGCGCCCGAGCCGGCGAGAACCGCGAGGAGCATGGGCGAGGTTTGGGGTGGGCGGAAGACGTCTCCGTGCACGAGCTTCCAACCACTCTCCTCCTGGGCCTCCTCCAAGGTTTGCATCTCATTGTAATTGCTGATGTCGCGGCGCAATGTCCGGAGCATGATCATCGCTACAACACCCGTGAGGAACAGGACAATCATTAGTGAATTAACGATGGAGAAATAGTGGATCTCATCGTCAGGGTTGCCAGTAAAATAAACATCCCACCTGTGGGACCAGGGCACGTCCGACTCCTTCCACTCAACATCATAGGTGAAAATGACCTCCCCCTCGGCCTCAACCGTTTGGAACCCTTCCGACTGGTACTTGACATGATTCATGTCGTTACACGTGTCCAGGACGGTGGTCTCGGGGTTGAATGTTGCCTGAGGGGGGAGGCAAGGGAGGGATAGAGGAATGGAGGAAATAGGGTAAGTTGGGATGAATGTTTTCTTTATAGAGGTTTGGAAAACCGCGATAGCAGGGATAGAAGCTTGCTTATTCGAACAAGAGCGAAGCATCAGTATATTCCTGGCTCTGTCTAGGCCCTTCGCTCCCCTCCTCCCTCCTCCCCTTCGA
The DNA here is from genome assembly GCA_004519485.1 of Nannochloropsis oceanica. Classification (NCBI taxonomy): domain Eukaryota; class Eustigmatophyceae; order Eustigmatales; family Monodopsidaceae; genus Nannochloropsis; species Nannochloropsis oceanica. The sequence continues at coordinate 1,013,077 of CP038128.1, forward strand.
CCCCAACCCAAAAACTCACCTCCCCCTTATTATCCCACCTATGCTTCACCGAGAACGGCACCACCTCAAATCCGACGATCCTAGAACCCTTAAACAAGGCTGGGTCCTCATTATATTTAATTATGATTCGGACGTGGTTGTAAAGGCAATGCACATTAGGATCTGTATACGTCGACGGGGTCACAAAGCCAATCGGAAACCCCCGGGAAATGAAATTGAAACGATCGTTCCGCACCGCCGCTGGCAACGAGTCCACCAACCAGTGTACGCGATACTCCTCATCAATCAAATCCCGGAACATCCTCATGTCCTTGTCGGAATAGAACTTGGCACACAGCTTCACACATGCCTTGGGCACCTTCATTTCAAGCTGGTACGGGCTGTTGGTAATAGCGTCCCCTGCCAGGACCTCTCCCAGGTTCTCCAGTTCTCCCCGACGCTTCGGTGGGAGACAGAAGGGAATGTCGTAGTATTCGTACGGGATTTGAGTTTTGGTTGAGGTGACTTTGTTCACCTTGAGAGGCACCTATGGGGTTACGAGGATGGGGTGGGTGAAGGAGAAAGGTGCTAATCTGAGTTTCATTTGAGCTATTTGTGGGCCGGGGTCTGAAAGGAATCTATATAGTTGTCATGTGTGGATTCCCTTTCGCGGCGGCTTGGGCCTCGATGCAGCCTTCTGGCGTTCTCACTTTTCCACAAGGCCGCAGACAGGGTCGCGCCCATCGCACCCAGGCCCTCCCACCCCTTACTCTCACATACATTTTCTCTCAACTCGTAACTTTTGGGTGCCACACCAGGCAAGTAAAAGCCAGCTTGGACCGTGCCGGCGGCACCAAGGGCGAAGACCACGAGGCTGGCCTTCATATTAGTTCACAGGCAGCTTGAGAATATGGGCAGATGGGACAGAGTAGACCAATTTGCGCGGCTAGACAAAAGGCGCACGAAACAACTCAGGGCCTGTTTAGTGGGTTCGAAGGTGCAAGAAATAGGACGACGGTGAGTGTAAGCGCGCGCGTGGGATTTTGACTCGGGCCTCTCCCTGCTTCATTTATGGGCTTGGGCAGGCGGGATGTAGAAGTGTGCTGCTCCGACACGTCGGTTTTTGGCGAGTGGGAGCAGCAGTAGATCCCTTGGATCACCCACTGAGCGGCCCAACACCCATCACCAACCCTGCAGCCTCACACTTCCCTGGTCGACATCATTACCAATGACTCTTCGTCGAATGAATGGGAATGAGGGGAACCTGCAGGTACATTATTTGAACCGAGAATTTATTCTCTCAACCAATGGTGTTTGTCCGCCCGAAAGGCGCATCAACATCAAATCATCATATTATACAAAAACTACGGCCCTCCTCGACGACGGTGGCTTCCCTTAAACAAGCTCCAGGGGAGGGTGCAATCTATTGCTGACAATTTTTCACCCTCGCCAGTCGCTGCATTCAGATTAGATAATAACTCCATCAGATCTTCCTGGGAGTCCGCACAAAACTCACAGACATAACCAGGGGAAGATCATGGCCACCGCCAGCGCAAACGACAAACCTCCACCCTTTGACTTTGCGGCCGCGAATGCCTTCAAACTCCAGCAGGCCAAGGAGCTTTTAGAGCAGGAAGAAGCCAGGAATCCACCTCCCGCTGACGAAGGGGCAGCAGCTATCGCCTCTGGAAAAGGATACAGTCTGAAGCCGGTGGTGGGCAACGCGCCGGGGGCAAGTCAAGGCCTGGTGCTGGAAGCGGCGCTCTACGACGGAATTTTGGCCGCGTTTCAATCCGCGGGCGCAAATTTTCTCCAGCCACCCAAGGTCGAGACGCAAGAAGGCAACCTCTCTTACATGGTTCGTGCCCGTCATGGCCTGGACTTATACGAGCTCAAGCTCTCATCACAGCGGCATTTTGTACTCGTCCGCGCGGCGCGAAGCTTGGGCGCATTTGGCCAAGGTGGAGTCGCCGCTACAGGACAGACACACGCGCTTATGGATGTCTCGATGCCTTTGATTGGGCAAGTATACACCCTCATGCTCGACTTAAATCGCTACGTCGTGCGTTTGGCCGACGATTCGGTTGCCTTAGTAAATGAGACTGTGCTGTTGGGTAATTTGAATGACAATATTTTCGGTAAGTACGGTTTAGAGGCTCACACGACGATGCCAAGGCCGATGGATGCAAGGGGAAGAGGAGGAGGGAAAAGAAAAGTCATTCAACACTGGTTAGGCAACCCCACCACTATCCTCTTTGCCTCTGTGGTCATGATCGTGGCCGCTCTCGCCATTGTCCGAAGGCCAAGAAAGTAGAAAGGGTAAGTAGTATCGTGACGCGAGTTAAAGAACAACTATTTAATGTCGGAAGTGCTGTAATACTCATTCTCTGTGATTTCTCCCTCCCGGCTTTACACTCACATACGCTCTCACGCTTTTGTTGATCGCTATCTATCAAGCTGAATGGTGTGTGTGTGTGTGTATATATATATATTTATAATTCTTTTCTATTTAAAGTGCCCTCATACACACCGAAATGACATGCAATTATTCACATACGCACGCATCCTCTTCATTCTTTTTTTTCTTCCTAATTTCTCTCCTAGTTTCTCCACCTACTCGTCCCATGCTTTCTCTTTTGTCCGCTGCTCACTTAATTTGTTACCCTATCTATCTTCTTCTTCCTCTTGCGCCGCACTCTTACATCTCCTGACGCTCAGCGTTTGTGCTGTGCTAAATCTATCCCCTTCCGCATGCCCACGAGTTATCTTGCTTTCATCCTGCAATAACCCCCTTCCTCTTCTCCACCAACGCCTTCCCCTTCCTTTCATACGCCCCCCACTGCCGCCAACCTCGACAATGCTCCCTCACATCCTCGCAATCTCTCACATCCTCCAAAAAAGCCGCAATCACATCCAACTCCTTGTCCATCGTAGCGTCAATATACGAGCTACACCCAATCGCATTTTCTGGCTGAAACATGTAAGACAATGGGCTATTATCAACCAAAATACACTGACGCACATCCCGTCCTAGCTTCGTCAAGTCCTTCACATAGGACCCTTGAAAGAATGTGCAACTCTCCCGATACAGCCGATGCCGGATCACATTGTGTAAATCCAATTGATCAAGCAAAGGATCTGCGTACAAAGCGAGGGAAGCTGTAAAAATTACAATCTCGTAATCCTTTGCCACGCGCCGCATAAATTCATCGACCCCCGGGCGTTTTAACACGTACACTTGGTGCTGTGTCCCCTCAATTACAATTGGAATAACGAAGTCTGCGGCTTCCACAGGCTGAAAAGATGAGTGGGCCAATGTCTCATCCAAGTCGAGGACCAGGCATTTCTTACCCACATCATCTGGGTGCAGCTCGCCTAAGAGACCATTTCCGTTTCGCTTGATGCTGCCCAAAGAATAGGTTGGAGACGATAAAGGCTTGATGGACTGCTTCTTCGTCCCATCAGTGGGGGAAGGGGGGGAAGTACCGGTAGGAATCGAAGTAGCGGTCTCGTTGTCCGAGAGGTGTATTGAACGCAATAGGCGACTTAAGAGGGAAAGCCCCGCGACAGGTGCCTGCTCGTCTTGCTCGTGTTGTTCCTTATGGAGAGGAGATGGTGAGAGAGCTACGTGCTGGGATTTACCGTCCTTGTCCGTTTGGTGCATGAGATTGGCCAGCGCCCTGGGGATAGAAGCAGCGGTTATGGTGGCGGTGGTGGTACTGCTGCTGCTACTGCTGCTGCTGCTGCTGCTGCTGCTACCGCTGCTGTTGCCAATCTTAAATCCATCCTCCTCTTCCTGTCTGCTCATCAATTTTTCCGAATGGGGCAACGAATTGAAATATGCAACCATTTTTTTTGTGTTGGGCGTGGCGTTACCACCTTGATTCGTAGGGGTTCGATTGTTTGCCCATTTGCGAGGTGACTGCAGCCAGGAGCGGGGATCTGCGAGACCTGACGACGTCTTTCCAAACCAGTTTCTCGGCGTTCCATTTGGTCCGGTAGGGGAAGCAGCAGCGACGTTGATAGGTGGGACAATGACGGGTGGCATGGCATCAGTATCTATGGTCAGTCCTCCAGCCGCGCCTGTGTGTTTGTGTGTATGATTCTGAGTAAGTGGAGCAAAGAAAATTAAAAAGCATAGGGTATAAACCATGGGAGTGTGAGTGAAGGGAGTGGGGGTCAAGCAAAGAGGAGTGTGGAAGAGGCAGGGGAGTGAGAGAGGTGGATCCTTGCCTGCATGAGGGACAAAGGGAGATAGATGAGGGGCGCAGCAGACACTTACCCTTGGCACTGAGCCGCCTGACATCTGACATGGCTGTCTTAAATGTAGCCTGGGAGTGAGATTGTGTGCGGGCAGTCGACACGAAGGTGTATAAGTTATTATTTCCTGCTAGATGTCGTCCCGCGCGAGTTGGGGTGGAGCAGCCAGGGGCTAGATCTTCACAAGAAAGCACAAAGATAAGGGAGACGACTTGTTTATTTGACTTGTGAACTGTAGTGAACTTGAGGCCTATCTGAGTGTGGGTAAAACAAAGATGTAGGACGCGGTCGACACCAAGAGAGCATGTCGTCGCTCCGCAACTCGAAAATGGTCCACCAGCCGCCACCAGCCGTTTAATCATTCACCTTTTCTTTCGTATGCTCAATCTACGATTACGTTTAAGTCGTGCTTCGTGCGACAAGCTGGCAAAGTGAGCCGTCAAGATTTCTAATTGGTCCCTTTTTGTTTCCCGGATATCTTGCGGCCTGTACCCCTTTTTCCCTACTCCCATCAGTTCCATCCCCCTCAGAAAGACCTTCAAAGCGTTCCCGCCTACCCCAGTGCCCACAACCCGCCATAGAGCACTGCACCCAGCATCACCGAGGACAGATACGCAGCGCTACTACGACAAGGCCCAGCCGACGTAGTCTGAAGCGCGCACTGGTCGGAGTGGCATTTAGCCTTGGTGCATGCGTTAATTGTCCAACGTAAGACCGCCTCAGGGCATTTCTGCAAGCAACCCGAATGCAAAACGTAGGCAGCAGCCGCACAATCATCCCCTTGTTCATTGAGATTGCCGAGACATGTGATCAAGCATTTCGACTGCGCGCCTATTGCAGTATTTAAGTCCGACCACATAATCTTAGAGCCAAAACCACTCGCCGCCGCGGGATTTGACTCGGGAAGGTCGTCACCTGCCTCGACCGACGATTGCCTCGTTCCCGGGGGGGGCACGATTTTGTCTTCAGGCAGGGCTTTGAGAGCAGCATCGCAGGCATAGAAACCCATTTTCACATCCACGGTCGGGTAACGGTAAGAAGCTGACGAACCGGCATTCATGGGCAAGATCGCCGTGAAGGGGAAGTAGGTTCCGGATTTGAAGCTTTGTGTCTTGGGGTAGTTTGGAAGCCAGGCGGGATTTTTGTATGTGGCGGTTTCGAGGGAGGAGATGGAAATTGTCAGGTTGCAGATGTCTACTTGACCCACGTTGGTCATGGAGCCCACCACTTGCACGTATGCCTTGTCTGTATGTATTGGAGTGAGCCAGATCGATGAAGGGAGAGAAGGGGGAGGATGTGAGCATCAGACGGGGGGTGATTTCGCACGGTGAGAAAGAGGAAGAAGGGGTCCTGTGAAAAGACAAGTGCCTACCAAATGTGCAAAAAACACGATTCATGCTTTAATGCAGGATGTTTCTAAAAGTCTATTTCACGACGGGATCGGCCCACCAGCACAAATGCCGGTCTAACGCTACGTTCCACAGGGCTTGAAATCAACGGATCGAAAAAGCAAGGGCATTGACTTGCAACCTCTGCCACGAGACAGAAAATAACCCCGCTTTGAAAAGAAATCATTCCCTGCTGTCTACATGTACCGTTTGCCGTATCGTCATAAAAGTTCACGCACATGGCCAAGCCCAAGTACCCGTTGCGGTAGTGGTCGCAGCCAGCTTGAGAGCCTGCGGAGGAGAGCTGGGAATTGTCCGGTACAGCCTGGATGGTCGTCGACGACATGGTCGTGACGCCAGACATGGAGGAAGACTGGGCATGTGTGACAAGTGTATGGTAACCAAGAAAGAGGGCTGTCAAGACGAGGGCAAGCGGAGCAAGCGAGCATAGGAGACGGTAGCGGTGGCTCGAAGCAGCAGTATGGCCCATGATGGTGGTGACGGAGCAAGTCGCGGCAGGCCAGGCACAAATGCCAACGACGATTTTACTGTGTGTAGTTTTCAATGAGTAGCTAGTGAGAATGGGGTGTGCTGCGTGGCAAAAGGCTGCACAGGAGCACAAGAAGATGAGGGGACAGCCCGCGAATTAAGTTTTTTCCAAGCGCGAACATTTTCTGTGCACTGCAGCGTCGGCGTGGCTGCCCTCATTTTTATCTCCTCCAAGGAGTTTCTTCCTTTAAGCAGCCATTTCCGGCTTTCTTGCTATACATTGACCAATTGGCCTATATTTAGCAATATAGCACATCCCATAGTCCGTACGCGTCGTCGCTGAAAGGAAGCATCAAGCGAAGTTGAGCACTGCTACGCGTCACCAAGAACGCCCACACGCAAGCTTGCTCTTACTCTCAATCTCAAGCAAGCTCTAAAGTCTCGATCCACCGCACAAAAACTAAAACAGGGGATGTCTGTGAAGGTTATTTTCTACCACTAGGTTGTCCAGGGAGAATGGGACCGGCGCGTCAATAATATTCTGGGGTGTTTTACTGGGTAAGCTCAGCTCGTTCGTGACACTTCGTATGTCTCCCCTCCGACGAACACCATGTAGAGACGCATGCCACACTGCCAGCCTACGTGCCTTGGCACCACAACCTCCCCTTTTCACATACTCACGCATCCACATATGCAAATCCCATGATGCTCGTCGACCCGCCCCTCACTTAACCCCTCGTACGCACAGAGAGGAAAGGATGAGGGAAACGCAAGATCGTGGCGGCCGGAATCTCCTGGTGCGCCTTGCCAGCTGGTGGGCGGGATGTCCCTTACCGTGGAGGAAAAAAGACGTACCCACAGCAACACTATCAACGTATGGCGTCGCCGCTGGTACGTTTCTCGCCTGGAATGTATATCGTCGCAGGGAGGGAAATAGTTGACACGATGAATGCCAGAGGAATCTGACGCCAAAAAGGAATGGGGTGGGAGGGCAGGGCAGGATTACTTGTTGGGTCCTGATACTGCCTGATAATTGTTTGTTATAATAAGAGACTCTGGGTTTTGTCCGATGTCTATGAAAGCACTGGGAGACTCACTTTTCCTGCTATCTCTTGCAGATTTTGTCACCATGCGGCTCACTTTCATAAGGTTCTCCCCCCTAAATACACGTATGACAGCCCTCATCCCTAACTTCATTAAATTGACTGTTTCAACATTCGTATCTATTTCTTTCTATTCAGACTACCGGTCTGTAGTAAAAAATTTCATCCGCTCACTCTTTATTTATCGCCCTCCCACCAGGTTTAGTGGCACTTACCATCCCCGAAGGGTCACCACCACCACCACTTTCACCATTCAAGCAGCAATATACGAAGAAGGCAGATGAAGCAGCAACCACTGTTGATACGGCTCCTTCCCCACTAGTTACCCCGCTGTCATTGGCGGGATCGGCCTCCTCGTTGTCTTCAGCATCGTCTCCTGAGTACCGACATAACATCACCACAGCCATGGACCCGGTGCGGCCACCAAAACCAACCCAACCACAAGCAGGGAAATCAACGATTATGCTGGTACTGCTGCCTCTTGACAAGAAAGAGTCTACAGCAGCCATACCTGTCTTCGCTGCGCCCACGGCCGCGGGGGCAGCATCACCGCCCTCTTCCCCAACACACATAACAGCAGCAGCAGCAGCAGCAGCAGCAGCAGCAGTCGAAGCAACACCAGCAGCAGTCGAAGCAAAATCAGCAACCACCTCCGGATCGGGCATCAAGGAGAAGGGGGTAACAAATCCTCATTCCATTTCCAAGTTGTCCCCATCTTCCTTGTCCGTCTCCCTCCGCCGCCTCGTTGTGATGGGTCTGCGTCTCTTACCTATCCTGCTTGGTCCCTCTATTTTCGCCGATGCCAGCCCCACCACTTCCCCCGGACGTGGCAACCCATCTTCGCCTCCCGCCACTGCTAATGCCAAGCTTGCCTTTTCTGCTGCTGCCCGCGTTTTGGCCTCCAATGCGCCAGGTGGCAGTACGAGCAGCAGCGGCAGCAGTGGCCTACCAGTTGCTGCAGCAGTAGTGACAACAGTATCAACAACAACCAATGCCGTGCAGGTTTCAGCAACGCAGAAGATTCCGTTGCCACCTGTTCCGGGTAAGAAGAAGGTGGTAGGCAGCAGTAGCAGCAGCAGCAGCAGCAGTGGGGGGAAATTGATGGATGACCATAGTCTGGTGAAGCTCCTCTTCTTGATTGTGGGACTTTTTTGGGTGTTGGTCGTTTTGGCCTTCCTTTATTGGGCTCCGGTTGTCTCCTTTTTCAATTTGCTGGTGCTGGGGATAATAGTTTGTTTTATTAAAAGCGAGGGGAGCTCGTGGCATCATGCGCAGGAGTTTGAGAACCGTTTCTGGACGGTGATGAGTTTCATCACCTCAATTGTGTTGGTATTCTCTCCGGATTCCCCTTTCAGGATCGGGACGTACTCGAAGACCTTGGGATGGCTGATTTGTTTCTGTGTGGCGTATGCTGTTCATTCATATGATCGGCATTTGCACCGTGTGAATATGTCGCGGAAGCCTGAGTTTGTGAGGGCGAGAAGGGGAGGGTCGAGCTTGCACGCGCATCACCGCTCGAGAGGGATACCTTCAACCGGGGGGCGCATCAACAACAGCAGCGCTAGCGCTGGTAGTGCCAGCAATCTGGGCAACAATGCGAACAGCAGGTTAAGCAAGGGAGGGATGGTGCGGCTGTCATCAGGGGACCGAGGAGCTGCTACTCCTTCTCCTCCGGAGTCGCCTCCTCCCTCTGCTTCTTCAATGGATGGGAACAGACCGAGGGTGATGTCGGGGTCAGGGGATGGGGCGGCGGATGCCTTGACAATTTGTAGTAGTCTGGGGAGTGCAGCGATATCGACGGCGACGACGACGTTGACGAGGGGTGGGATTGCAACAGCAGAGGATTCAGCAGGAGGGGTAGGTGCAAGGGCGCAGCGGGCTTCGTCGTTTTCGGATTCTTTCCCCTCCGCCCTGACCACGGGAGCACCAGTGGGAGGAGGCGTAGTGCGTATGCCTACTGTTCAGCAGCAGCAGCAGCAGCAGCAGCTCCGCCTCCCGTTACAGTCGGCAGGCACGCGCACGGTCACGGACAAGTTACTGACGTCTGAGATCTCAGATTTGGATGAGAGCTGGGAAGGAGATACTACAGCGGCAATGGCAGCAGGAGGGGTGATTCTGCATGATCAGCAGCAACAGCAGCACCACTACCAGCAGCAGCAGACCTTGAGTCATAGTATCAACAGCGGTAGCAGCAGTAGTGGCAGCAGTAGGAGTGGTAGCAGCGGGGGGTACCTGGACGACATACGTCGCGGCAGCTCTACAACTACAGAAGGCTTCGGCATTGCCACTTCTGCTGCTCCCCCTACCCCTGCTTGTCCAGTGCCTGTACCTGTTGCCCGTCTTCGCCTGCTTGACATTTTACTCCAAGCACAAGCAGGGGACGGGGAGCGTGTGGCGGACGCCGTGGTCAGGTCACAAATGGAGGAGAAGCTGGAAGTGATTGAACACGCCCTTCAAGCTGTCGACCAGTATCTAATCAGCAGCACGGTTTCTAATTGGTTCAACATGCAGAAAGTTCTGCGACTGGAACGTACCATCATCAATATTTTCAACGTTGCCCGGACCGACGAACTCAACTACCTCGTCTCGCACATCACCCTTGCCCTGCTTTTCTACAAAGTCAAAGACCACTTCCTCTCCTCTTCCAAGAAGTGTCTCAACCGCACGGATCTCATCGAACTCCTCGCCGTCACGAGAATCTCCGAACTAGGCATCCACGAGCGAGCCATGGTCCTCGATGCCCTCCAACAAATGCGCTTAACCGCCCACCCACGCTCTGAGCTTTGGGTCCGCAACATCCTTCTCTGCACCCTGGGCGATAGCCTCAGTGAGCTCAAGTCCCTTATGGATGCTAAAGGTGATTTCCAATCATTGCATAAGCTTGTTTTTGATGACATTCGTACAGAGAAGATCAGGAATGAGATTTTAGTGCACATTAGGAAGCAGGCATATGTTCAAGCGGCGCACATGAAATTGGGCACGCGCCTGGCGAGGCAACGACGAGAGAGGCAGCCCTGGAGGAAGGTCTTGAGTGACGTAGATGATACGTTGGCCTCGTCGGGAGGGAGATTTCCTGCCGGGATGGATCGAAGGCTGCCGAGGCATGCCCTGTACCCGGGGGTACTTGCTTTTTATCGAGAGTTGGACTTGGGAACGACGGGACCTGACGAATGGGGCTCAGATCGGGATCAGGGGAACTTGGTGTTTTTGAGTGCGCGGCCGCATTTGTACAAAGATGTGTCGGAGAAGCATAGTTATGCTAAATTTCGGAAGTTGCAGGATAACAGGGGAATGCACACAACGCCGACGTTGTTGGCGGGGTCTTTGGATTCGGGGTATAGTTATGTAATGGAACGGAATATTGAGGGGCTGGCGCAAAAAAAGGTGGAGAATTTCGAGCAGTTTGTGAGTCTGTATCCTGAGTATTCGTTTGTGTTCATTGGGGATAATGGACAAGGGGATTTGCGGGCAGCGGAGTTGATGGCGAAGAAGGCCAAGCTGCCGATGGGTGGAGGAAGTCATCCGCGCATCGATGCGTTATATATACACCGGATTCAGCCGCTGGATCAGGGATATGGGTACGATGAGCAGGCCTACGCGAGATGGAGGGAAATGGGTATTTGTTTTTTTGACAATTACATCGAGGCGGCGATGGATGCGGCGGTGAGGAGGCAGCCACCTTTGATCCGAATGACGGGCTTGCAACGGGTTGTAGAATCGGCGGTGAAAGATTTTTTCAAGATAGAGGGGTGGCCCTCGGCAAGAGAACAGGAGCTGAGAAGGGTTGAGTTGAATAGGAGTATTTTGAGAGCGAATGACATATTGGCGAAAAATGGTTTGGCTGCTGTGCCACCTATTCCTTCTCAGCAGAAATCGCGTTTCGAGGTCGGGGCGCGGGTGATGACTCTTTACGGTGGTGGGCTTGTCAAGCGCTATCGCCCCGAAGATGGGGTCTACGAGATTTTGCTCGACTGGACCGCCTCTACTCCACAGCAGCAACAGCGGGAGCGGGAGCAGCAGCAAAAGGGAGGATCGAGCAAGCTGAGGCCCAGTCTGGGGACAGTGGGAGAGAAAGAGCCAGCGCCGCTTACCCCTCTTATGACCACACCTCCTCGAATTGACCAGTATCGCTCTCGAAGTGGCTCTGTGTATTCCGAAGGTGACAATTTCAATCGCCTCCTTATTGCTGACGACAGCAGCAGCACCCCCCCTTCCCCTCATTCCCTTTCTTCCCCTCTCCCCACATGGGGAGGGACGCCTTCAGCGGAAGGAGGGGCGACCACCGAGCCGAACAATCACCAGCAACAGCAGCAGCAGGTGAGACAGTTGATGTTGACGTCGGATTTGAGAGGTGGCACACCCGTGACTCGCTCGGCCTCGGCGAATATGCCTTTGTCTTGTCCCTCGCCCACTACTCAAGGGAGAGGGATCACGCGTGGGGTATCTCCAGGGGTTGTTGGCAGCGACAGTGGGAGCAGCACCAGCAGCAGTAAGTGTCCGGCGAGTGCTTCTAGCTTGACGCCCGTTGAGGCTTTCCTCCAGGACTCGGCCATAATGTATGCGGTCCCCACTGCAACTCCCACCGCTGCCACTGTTACCTCCGCTACCACTCCCACTGGTGGCAGCAGCAGCAGCAGCAGCAGCAGCCGAGCAGGCCTTTCTTCCTACATCTCCTTTTTTCCCGGTGCCTCTTACCTCTCCAGGCTGCGGTCGGATCGCGGCCCACGCTACCCGCCAGGAACATACGTCATCACTCCTTACGGTGCGGGCGTTGTCCTCTGCCATTGCCCAGCTGCTGCTCCCTCACCTGCACCTGCTGCTGCTATTTCTCGCCTTTCCACGCCCAAGCCGTCCGTGGCACCACCAGCAATCGGCGTCTGGCCGCCGGAAGCACCGAAGCAGACGGCAGGCGAGGAAGGAGCAACAGCAGCAACCCCGGCAACGATAGCAACGGCGGGCTTGGCTTCTCCCAATCTCTCCTCTTCTTCCCCCCCTAATCTACAATCTTCCCCTGGTACATCCACTCCTGCACCTGCTCCTTGTTCTCCTACCCACCCTCTTTTGACCCCAACTACTGCATCTCGCCCTCCTTCCTTGCAGCGCAAAGGCACGCCGGAGACATACGTCATTGCGCTTCGATGGGGTGCCAAGGCCTACCTCCCTCCTTCTGTCCTTTCCCCCACAACAGCAGCACCAGCGGCAGGTAGCAACAGTACCACCAGCTCCGCGACTACCTCTCCTAGAGGAGGGAGGAGGGTGGGAGGGAGACAGGACTTGGAGCCCTCTGCGGGTATTCTGGCGGGAATGATGAATTTATTGAGCTTGGGAAGTGGGCGAGGAGTGGGTTTGCGAAGTGGGGCGGGGGTTGGGGGGGGGGGGAGCTCGGGAGCGAATGGTGCCACTACTATTATTCTGGCGGCGGGTATGAGCGTAGAGACGAGATATGGGCAGGCATTAGTGCAGGAGAGGAGGGAGGGGGATGGGCTCACTATTCTGACGTTGCCCGGCGGGATGACGGCGTATGTGCCTGCGGTAAGTTTGGCCGAGTTTGTATTGCCGAGGAGGAATAGTAGCAATTACAGTAACAGTGGGAACGGAAGGAGACCACGGAGTTTGTCAGCTTTGTCAGGGGGAAATGTGAGTGTTGGGTTGCCTTTGTCTTCGGGAGGAGGGGGGAGAGGAAGAGGAGGAGGAGGAGGAGGAGGAGGAGGAGGAGGAGGGGAAGGGAATGGGAGGAGGAGTCTGTCGCCTTATGATGTCACAGGAGGAACATCATCTTCTTTGCTGGGGTTTCTGAAGGGAGCGGTTTCGAGTGTGGAGCCAGCTGTTGCCACTGCAGCTGACGGTGAAGCGGCTGCAGCAATAGACGAGGAAATCAGTCCCGAGATGAAGAGTGTGGCAACGTCCACCTCGTGTTCTCCGTTCCGCCCGCTGGTGTCACCTTCTTCTCCTACTCCTCTTCAGCAGCAGCTCGAGCATCATCAGATGCGTTCCAATAGCGTAGATTCCGAGTCAAGCATTACTAGTACGACCAGCACGGCGAGTGCGGGCTTGCGGGGATGGTGGGCAAGAGCAAGCAGCAGTCGAAGGGGCCCAAGGCCTTTGATGGTTGGCGATCGAGTCTCCGCGGGTAAATGGGGGGAGGCGGTGGTCTTGCGGGTGAGGGAAAAGGACGCGATAGTGGAGGTGGCATTTACTCGCTGGCGGGGTCGGGCTTTCTTGCACAATAGTGGTGACGGGTTCTTGAGGGAGGGAGAGGTGGGGCGAGGGAATGAGGGAGGGAGATGAGGGATTGTGGTTTACATCTTGGCACAGAGCCGCATCATGCATAGATCGATAGTAATGATAGGCATAAATTTCTTTTGTTCAGATAAGGATGGGAAAGAAGAAGAATAGGACGCGTGTGTGTGTGTAGGTAAGTAGGTGGATTGCGAAGAAAGTGGTAGAGGGGGGACCCCGTAACACAGAAATATACAGGGGAAGGGAGAATGATAGGAAGGGAAAAGGCGCAGATGGAGGGTGAACAACCGAATCGAACTGTAATGTTGATTCAATTTAATGTAACACTCTGGGAGTGATTGATGGGGAAAGAAGAGACCAGGTCAGACGGAGAAGAACAAAAAGCTTAGGGCGAAGAACGGAAACAAAATCAAGGAGTGAAAGGAGGACGACGACGAGAAAGGTGAAGGAGATCGATGGATAGATATAGAGAGAGAGCGTGACACGCATATTGGATGGGAAAGTGAAAATATGTATAACAGGTGCATTTGCATAATAAGGCCCGGAATAATAATTATCTTCTCCGACCTTCTCCTTCCCTCCCTGCCTGACCTAGCTCCGCGCTTGTTGCTGCGACTGCGGTTGTGCTCCGCTACTTTAAATAAAACAGACAATAACGATTGCTTTCGTAGTGAACTGATACGCGAAAGACAGATGCAGAAAAAGTTGAAGACTCATACGTAGAATATTAGAATAGCAGCTGATAACGAAGGGCTGAAGAGGCCGGGAAGTGGAAGAAAGAAATGAAGGAACAGGGAAGGATGGAGGAACACTCAGACCTTCATGATGACAACCCAATTAACGAAACAAATCATCGCCATCTCCATCTACCAAACACAACAGATGAAAAAGAATGAAATAATAAGAGATGAGGAAAGAACCCTGAAAAACAGAATTCGTTTAGGTATACTTCTTCAGAAGTCTGCCGAGGGGAAAGAGAAAGACGAAGGAAAAGGGAATGCCACACATGCGAATTATATCCATCCGAATCAATCATTGTACGTGCACCCACGTCTACTTATCGTTCCCCCTTTTCTTGTGTCGTGTGTGAATGTATGTGTGTCAGTGTACGCGTGTATGTGTGTGTCGTCGTCATTGTTGTGGTCGTCAATGTCGTTGACATTGTGTAGAAGCTCGATATTGTGGAAATCTCAATCTTAGGAGCACCAAAAACAATGCGGGGCAAAGGGGTATCCAAAGAAACAGACTGACAGACCCAACCGACACACTCGCACACACGCACACACGCACACACATCTCTACTTCTGTCATCCAAAGAAACTGTCGGCATCGGTGCCCTCATTTCATCTCTCTCGCTTTCTCTATCTCTTAAATTTTTTTTAATTTGTGCCCGTCCAAAATGATTTTCCCCTCTGTATACATAAATTCTCTCATTTTCATATCCTAATTTTCAAATTCCCTCTTACATACATCAACAGTCCGTCTCTGCCTTCATCCCTTACTTCATTCACACGCATCCCCCCTCCAGCCTCCGCACCGCTTCTTCCTCCTGTTGCACAATTGCTGCTGGTGGCTGTCCCTCCCCCTCCCTTCTCCTGCCTCTTCTTGAGGTCCCTTCACCCTTTCCCGCTTCTTGTCCTCCTCCTGCACCCCCTGCTTCCCTATCCCTACACAAGGACAACGTCGAAGAATTCGGAGTATTCAATTCCCCCACACCCGAAAGCGAAGCTGCAGCTGACAGCGGCGGCACCGACAAAAACGTGGGCGTCGGGGGCAAGGGCAAATGGTCATCTAACTGCAAATCGGCGAGTTTGATACTCGCCGCATCCCGTGGCAACAGCCACCAAATCATGATGTTAACATAGATTGCTACGAGAACGTCGGAGGAATAATGCGCCTTGAATGCAAGCAACGACGCCGCTAGCAACGTCATCGATCCAACCGCCAAGACCTTCGCGGCCCTCAGATTGGGGGCAAACTTACAAACAACAAGCATCAACACCATCCCATGAGAGGTGTGCCCCGAAAACATCAAATCCCCACAGCTTCCCGTAAACCTAACTCGCGAAAATATCTCCCCAACATGTGCAGGAGGGTCCCAGCTGCTCCCATGACAGTACTCCGCAGGGTTAGGAATTAGTGTAACCAGAAAGGTAATTATTCTTAAAGTCATTCCCACGCTCATTGCTTGACACGCACGCCGCATTACTAAGCAGACAGGCATAGGTAGTGTTGTCTTGACCCGGCCATCGCTCGTTTTGACATCGATCGTAGGCCCCCCCCAGTTGACGTTAGTGAGTGTAAGCCGGAGAAGGCCCAGGGAGAACATCAGCCCACACAACAACGCAGTCGCAAAGCCAATGATCCATTCAAAGCTCTCCGGCAACCGGTCAGCAAGGAGCATCAAACCCAAATCTTGCAACGGGGGAGGGGGGCCATCAGCACCCCAGAGTTTACCTTGAAGGTAATAGACGTAGTTGTGGGCAATTAGATGGACGTACTCGACAAAAATCCAGAGGATGAGGAAGAAGAGCGGGGATTTCGACGGAAGAATGCCACGTTTCATCAGTGCCCACTCAAAGGAGAGCAAGGCGAGCATTTCACGTTCGGATTTGACGGCGACGCGCCCGGGGGGGGAGTGGTGGGAGGTGGGATGATACTGGGCGTGGCCGCCGGAATTGCTTCTCTCCACACCGCCATTGGGCACGCCGCGTTGTCGCACATCTTGCTTTGCGCCCAAGCCTGCTTCCAGCTCGCTCTCTTGACTGTCTGCGGCGGTGCTGGCTGGTGGGAGGCGGCGCGCGGGCGAGGCATCGGCGTCATGGTAGTTGGATGGGGGAAATGGTGATAGGTCGCGCTTGCTTCGGCGTGTTTCTTCAGTGGAGGTTGCCGGAGTGCTGGTCCCGTCCTCGTCCTCTTCCATGAGAAGATGGTAGTCAAAATTGAGGCCACTGCTATCGGTGCTGCTAATCCTCCTCTTTCCACCGCGACAGCGGTGTCCCGCTGCAAATTTTTATCTTGCCGCGTCCCTCTCACTATGGCACCACCAACTAAACAAGCTGTTGATGCTGCCAAGAATGCGTGGTTGCCGGGTCCCCCCCGTCCCGCCTTTTATGGTCGGGCGAAGAACTGACCTGTGTGGTGGGTGGCAAGGATGATCAATGCTGGTGACGAGATATAAACGTATCAGGACGCAGCCATGCCAAGCCTCACGGGGAAGTGTTGATGAAAAGGAGAAGGCTGCCTGCTGGCAATGTTGAACCCGTAGGTCCGGATGCCGACAAAGGGGCTTAGACCACGGCAGCCTCACTTGGCTTTATGACACTCACCGCCCAAGTAGTCTGGAAAGCTGGATAGCATGGTTGTCGCGGGCACGATGCTTTGCTGGTGTCATCAAATTGCCAAGCAGGGTAGAAAGCATCACTGCACGTACGTCTCCAGGAAAAACACAAGATGTGTCGGTTCGTCAGTGTCCAAGCCCCTTTCGGACACACGCAAAATGAGAGGCAAAAAAAGTCGAGAACCACTTTCTTTGTACGTATGTTTTCAATTTATATGCTTATATTGCCCGATGAATATTGCTAGCCTGCTTTGACTTAGGCTGCTGGCGTTCGTCCTCCCTTGCTTCCCCTTGGCCCATGCTCAATCTTCTGAGAATTCCCAGGGCTATCTTCTTTCTTTCTCACTTTCCCCGAAACCCTCACGACACGTACATACACACAACAATCACCAAAGTCCTTCGCCTGGTTCATGTCGCCTTCTTTGTCAGTAACACTGCTCCCATTTCACACATAACTAGGCTATACTTCCCTGCCCGCTCCTCTCCTCTTGTTTTCTTATCAACACCCATGGCGTGCACTCACACTTGTGCCGCCCATATCTCTCATAAGGCTCATAGTGGGATATCTCCCTTCACTTGTATTTTCTACTGTATCATTCATTCTCGGGTTGAATCTCACTTTTCTTTCCAGCGATGCATCACACAACATACTTCTTCCGTCCCTCCCTCTTGCCCTCCCTCCCTCTCTCCCTAAAGCTTGCTCCCCCCCCCATTGCTTCCCTTCACATCCAAGCTATGGCTATTCTTATTGTCATTTCTCTCCGCCATCAACAACCCCTTCTTCTTCATCAATCCCTCCTCCTCGCTGTCCCCCCCCTTCGACATGGGACTGGCAATCCCCTCCTCCTTCGCTTCCTCCCCCATCTCCAGCTCCTCAGTGTCCTCCGCAATACTCTCCAACAACCCATCACGTGTGATCGCAAATGGCTCCGTCAAAGGCTGAATTGCCTTATGCGAGAAATTCGTCTCCTTTCCATCATCCTGGTGAAGCTTATACGCTTTTTTCAACCCCTCCAACATCGCCGATGGCATATCCGTCGCATCCGTGGCCAGCAAATTCTCCAAGGTCAACGTGTTGCCCACGAACCTAAACTGTCTTGTCATTTCATTTCCCCACCATGCCGTAAAGGCCATCAGAGGGATCATCAGCGCACTAGGGATCGCCATCCGCTTCAACCCCAATACCCCTGTGACCAATGCCTGGCTTATAATCAAGGCCACAATCGAACACCGGAATACTACCGGGAACTGCTTCCCCCCCGTGTGGAACGGCACGTTGTATATATAGACCAATTGATTAAGATTCACAACGTACCCGATCCCATAATAAGCAATGACAAACACAAGGAGGAAGGGAGCGAGGGTTGCATACGCGCACATAGCCAAGAACACGAGCATGGGAAATGCATACAGCTGATGGAAGCCGACATCCTCTGTCATGGCTTGTAAATGATCATAGATTGATGAGGCTAGGAAATGACGCTTCAACTTCGTCACGACCAGGGCCACGACCCGTAAGAGCAACAGTGGCTGAATAGACAAGGCGGCAAGCATAATAAGATTCATAAAGAACGTTGACTGCGCAGGGAGGGTGGTGGCGAAGAGGTTAATGATGTCCGCAGGGGTCTCTGCGTAGTGTTTGAGTAGGCTCATTTTGGCAGCCACGGAGCCAGCGAAGGTGTAGACAAGGAAGTAGTCGAAGAGGATGAAGAGGAAGACCTTCCAGATCGCACTGGTTTGGGCGTCAGACTCCGAGATCAGTGCTTCTTTACGGGATAGGATCACCATGAAGGTGGGGACGAGAGAGAAGAAGGTGGAAGCGACGAGGGGGGGCACAAAACCTTGGAGGAATGCCGTGAACTTGGGGTTATAATCAGCCAGCGGCTGCAGCCAGGTGAGTCCCTTCGTCTGGGCGAGGGCGTTCAGGTTGGCCAGGGAGGCGACCAGGGAGATGGGCACGATGTAGCAGAATATGATGAAGAAGACGACGCCTGCCACGATGAGAGTGCGGATCCAACGGGCCATTGCGGGTTCGCCGAGGTTGCCCCAGAGGACATCGTTCCGGGAGGGCGCGGAAGATACTGTCATGAAGCGGACGTGTTGTTGCAACTATTTTATGCGTGTGGCGTGGGCGTGGTGGAAATAAGTTTGTGTTGGGCTGACATTCATTAAGAAAAGCGGCATTGGATTGTCTACGTGGAGACCTATTATGACCCCTTCACCCACTCCCGCGCAAACAAATTCAAGGGATTCATTCGCTCACATGTCGCGATCGCCGCATGCTCAAAAACCTTCCCTCCCTTCCCCCTCCCGCCCTCCCGCCCTCCCACGCACGCACCGGAATATTCTGGAAAGCCGTCGCCACCCGAATTGTCTCGAACGTGACAATCGCTGCATGTGCAAAGCCTTCCTCCTTCCCCCGCAACTCCACAATCTTGCTATTCACCTTCTCCAGCTCCTCCTTGTAATAATCCAAACTATCAACTCTTTCTCCCCACAAGCCCATAAACCCCAATTTATGCGTCGGTCTTACAGCAGCACCCTCCCCTCCGGCCTTGGCGAATTTCGCCCTCGCACTCTCCAGACCGAACAAAGCCGTGTCCTTTTCTTCAATCAACTTGTCATAGGGTCCGGCATCCTCCACCAAATGGATAGCCACCGATTCACTACCCAATAACTCAACCAAGTATCGCTCCACAGTGTCCCGGTCCACGTCCTTGGGGATATCACGGACGACGATCGAATACGATTGCACCGTAGGGCTTTTCATGAACTGCTGTCGAAGCTCCACGTATGCTTGGTACTCTTTAAACAACAAATACATGAGCAAGAACGTGAACATGTACGCGCCCACAAAATGCGCCCACAACAATTGCGATCCGTCTGCGACGTTCGAAGCAGAGTATTTCTCGAACTCTGTCTGCATGTTCGCGCCGATGCTGTTGATGGGCACCAAGACACACAACCCATACACGAGCATCACGCACGCCGCTTTGAAGCACACCCGGAGATATCTCAAGAACATCAACGCGTCCGCCCCGACAAACCGCAAAATGTCTTCGTCGTTGAAGGACCACAGGAGCTTGATCCAGTCCAGAGTGAACTTGGGCAGCTCGGGGGGCATGCCCACCAGATCCCCACGTTGGTGCGACGAGCCCCCGAGTCGGACACGCTCGCGCTTAGCGTCGTAGACATCCGGGAAATGAGGACGCAGCAACGGGAAGGCAATGAGACAGACGACAGCCGTGCCGATGGCGGGATAGAAGGCAGCCAGAAACTGGGAGGCGGAGGGAATCTCCAAATCCTCGGGGAGGGGCTCCAGGTCCATGGGTGGTGGCTGTGCGAGGAGACGTTAAGATTGGAGGATGAAGGGAGAGCTTCAGTTATTGTGTGCTTGCAACTACATGCTACTTAAACTACCCGAGCAGATCTGCTGGCAGCACATGAAAGGTGAAAAGAGGGGATCAATGATATCCGGAACGTGGGAGGCATGCAAGGTGAACAAGGCGGGAAGTGGCTGCAGGTGGAGGGCTTTTGTATACGTGTACGCCCTCTTGTATATCGACATAACGACCATGCGGGCGCGCATGATGCCCAGGATACACCTGTGGATATGTTGGTACAGCGGTGATGCTATCGGAATCGCGCCCGCATGTGGTAAAGCGAGTGGACAGGTATCAGGTAGGGCAGTGGCACATCAGTGAAAGAGTATGCTGGGTGACAGCCAAGGCACAGCAAGCGAGTGGATAAAGGTAGAAAATCGGAAGCACAGAGAGGGGCAAGAGGCCCACATCGTGTTGGTGTCTTGCTTAGAAGAGCGTCCCACAAAGCCCCTCTGCATACACAAGTAGATGATATGGCCTCTCACAAGGATGTTGGATGCGCAATGACGGGGAAATAGGAGCACAGGATCGACAATATGATTACGCTGAGGCTGATACGAAGCACCTCAAGATGCCTTCTACCTCACCATGCCCTTGGCGTGTGACGTTTGGGCCTGGACAGACAATAATGCTCTGCCTTGCCTTCCTCAGGCTGTTCGAGCTGCTGCTCTCGAGAGTCACTTGCGGAACGGCGTCCGACGAGGAGTCCTCGCTGGAGAAATATCTCGGCATCGCCGCAAGCCCTTGCCCCCAAACACACTGGCCAAATCCTATATTCCCGTGGAAGCCCAAAAAGACAAGATGGGGTCTGCAGGTGAGAAATCAAATCATCTTACCCTCTTTCTACTCTCCAAATATACATTTTGTCAATTTTAAATACTTCCCTCACGTGCCTCTCTTTCGCCATCCTTCCTTCTCTTTTTGGTTTGTGATGGTGACATCGGATGGCGCCGCCTTTCATATGCTTTCAGGCCTTTGTTACAATCGCAAAATGTATGACACGGCTTGCCGAAGCCCCATCTACAAGAAGCTCTCACGTTGGCTCAATGCACAATTTATCCCACTCTCACCGTTGCTGGAATTCTTCCATCAGACCCCTCTCCCCAAGCCCGGAACGCTTTTCCCCCCGTCTAACTCTCAGCTGGAACGGGAAAGTCATAGCCCCTCGATTATTGATGTGAACAATGGATAGAAATACAGGTGCTGATGGTGGGAGAGGCCGAGAAGAAGGAGGATGCACAGAGTTGGATGGAATGGTAACAAGAGTATGTGATTCACTTATTCATTTGTTTTCATTTTTGGTCTATGCTTTGATTTAATTTACATGCAAGACTATTCGCCGTCGTGAGATTTCTCGTTCCTGCCTTCCGT
The DNA here is from genome assembly GCA_004519485.1 of Nannochloropsis oceanica. NCBI lineage: Eukaryota > Eustigmatophyceae > Eustigmatales > Monodopsidaceae > Nannochloropsis > Nannochloropsis oceanica. The sequence continues at coordinate 1,034,630 of CP038128.1, forward strand.
TGGTTTGTAAACATGATTTCCTTTTTCTCTTCCAAGCAAGCACGCTACCCATTGTCGTCCTCTGGCCGATGGATGCGCACGACCTTGTAGTTACTCTCTGGATTCAATCTAGCCATCATTTGCTTATGCTCCTCCTCGATGCTGAATTCTCGCTCACTCTTACTTTGAAGGCGATTATCCTTGGCTTCCACTCGACCTTGAACAAACTGTTGATGAGAAAGGGGGACATGGAGGGAAGGTGTGACCAGGGGAAAGAACTAGAGGCAACGGTTTCATGGGTGCGCTGAACTAAACGAAGGATGTCAAGTGGCTTGCAAAATAACGCTGCGGTATTAACTAGCCAAGAGGGGCGGGGAAGGCAAGGGGCAGGATTTAGAGGGCTTGAGGGTCTTACAACGACACTCGTACCTTGGCCAAGAAAACAGAGCCGCCCGCCAAAAAGACAACCAAAGGCAAGCCCGCGCTCATCTTCTTCCACAGTTGGGGCGATAGCATGGGTGGACGTGCTTCACGCAACGCGCCTGTACGTGATGTGTGCGCGAGTGTGATGGTGGTCATTTGAGTGAGGGTGTTGGGTTGGGAGGTTGCTTGGCTGTCGGTCCACGCTCACGATAGCAAGCCAAGACAGGCCCTCCGTCACCACAAGCAGCAGCAGAATCAGGTTCTTTGAACTCGTCATGGTAATTCGCCCATGAGCTTGTGGGTGTGGGCAGGAGCGTGTGCATGGTACGCAAAATGCGCTACAATCATCGCCCTCGTTGAATCATCTTGCCCAAGGCCGTTCAGCTTTATTCAGCCTGCTTTTTACGCCCCCCATCATTCACTGCGTTCTCTGCGAGGAAGAAAAACAGGCAGAGTCCTCCAGTTCTTTACATTCTCCAGGATAGACGCTGACGATAATCACATTCCCGCCTTGCGAGCTGCCGTCCGGTCAGCCCAGCCTCAAGTCGCCGAAGCCAGCACAAACAAGCTCTCTCCTCACCCCATCGTAGCCCTGGCCGCCCTGACCCAAGTCGCCCAAGCGAGCATGCTGACATCATGAGTAGAATTGGTGGATCAAGGCTGTCAGTGACTTCTAGACGAAGTCAAGGGCCTCGCATAGATTGTTGATCTAGTGCTCTCCACCACCCGCCACGAATCACGTCGCATGCCTCACAAAAGACTCACACCACGCCGCACACGTGCAGGCACTCCTCTGTCAACATCGTCTTCTTCATTTGGAGGACGCTTAAGTTGTGGTTGCACAGGGTCTGAATCCTTGAATGAGCCATCGTCTCGCCCGTCTCCCGCAGCATTTTTTGTTCCGCCGCCCCTCAACACTACCCCTCGAAGCAGGGGCCTTCATTACCAAGGCTGCCAGCAGCATCATCATTACGCGTTTTCTTTCCAGTGACGGAAAATATAAACAGATGGTTGATGAAGTCGGAGAAGCTCGCAAGGCCGCAGCCAGGCAGATGGAGGAAGCGGCAGACGCTGGCTCGGTAAGTCACAGCTTTATATTAAACCCCGTGGTCTCAGGGAAGGAGAGAGAGGGAATACGTGAGTGAGGTATGCGTGTAGGTTCAACGAGCTCAAATATCTCTTATATGGCTTGAAGGTAGTTATATTCTTTCGATAACTGTACGTCTTGCAGCAAATGATTTGCCTATGCAGGGCGATGGCTTTCACTCTCAAAAGAGACATATGTTCTCTCCCCTCCTGGTGCTCTCGCAACTCATCCCGCACCTTTATCATCTATATTTCGCATTTTCTATTGGCTTGAGGTGTCAAATCATAAACGTCGTATTTCCCTATTCTTATTCCAGTCCATGGCACAAACACACAACACACACAGCCCACTATTTTTGACAAAATAGCGAAAGGGGAGATCCACACCGATTTTATTTACGAAGACGATCTATGCGTCGCCTTCAAAGACTTGAGCCCCCAGGGCCCCGTGCATTTCTTGGTAATTCCCAAGGAGAAGCAAGGTTTGACGCGTTTGAGCAAGGCAACGGAGGGGAATAAGGCTTTGTTGGGGCATCTGCTTTACGTCGCGCAGCATGTGGCGAAGGAGCAGGTATGTCTCGTCTGTTTTTGTTTTTATTTTCGTATCGTTGCCTACTGCTTCGCACATTCAGAGTTATAGATGTATGCACATACACACATCGATGCAGATCTCAGCAAGTCTTTACTGTGCGTACCGTGCGGAAAGCTTAACTTTTTAACATTCCCGTTTTCTTTTCTCTATTAAAGGGTTTAGTGCCAGGAGGCTTTCGCGTGGTGATCAACGATGGAGTTGATGGGAGTCAGTCAGTGTATCATTTGCACTTACATGTGATCGGTGGGCGACAGGTAAGTAGATATTGAAGGGTGAGGTTGAGAGGGGAGCGTGAGAGGGTGGAAGTAGAGGTGGAAGGCCGTTTACGGTGAAGGTTTGTGTGAGCACATTGACTCATTTCTTCACTTTGCACGTGTACACAGATGCGGTGGCCGCCAGGATAAAATTTAATGGCTTGCTTTCGAATGTAAGAAAAATGTGTTGGTTTCTCTGTTGCGGAGTGGCAGTGGAATTGAGGAAAAAACTCACATCGATGACCAGAAAAAACATGAAAGACGGCAGTAGGGAGTGCAATCAAGCTATCGAAGAACAAGTATGACAATAACAGAAATAATGCTGTTACTATCAATTATTTTTATTTTCCTTTGCCTCGCCCTAGCTTTGCTGGCCGCCACTGGTAGTGTGTGTCGAAAGACTTATAACACGATTCACAGATGGGCAACGGTTGCTTGAATCGCAGACGTTGGAGCGAGCTGATCGACATCGATGCCGCGTCTTAAACGTCCCCCAAATAGCAAACTTTTGGCATTGTCACCTACTTCTCATCACGTCTTAGAAGTACTTACTACAAAGCAAACGCTTAGGCCGGTGCGAGGCAAGCGCTTAAGCTGATTCGACCGTCCATAGTCCTCGAAACGTCGAAGGCTTGGCGCTTGCTTCGACACGATATTTGTTCGGGAATCTCTCACCACCCAAATCCAACACATACGCACACAGTCGGGCCATTTACACCCACGCGGTATGAATGGTGAAGACGTACAACACCCTCCCGCTGCCCTTTCCTTCCGGCAGTGAGGAGAGGAGGCCTACGACCGCCCCAACATCAGCGAAGTCCCACCTACACCTCTTCCAAACCTTGCCAGCCGAGACCGACGACAGCGATCTACCCATTCGAAGCCCCTATACTCCTGTCGACTACAAAATTTTGGCCATGGAGATGGCGTACCTGACACCACGGCGGAAGGGGATCTTCTCTGTACGCAGCATGGGCTCTGCTTATGGTGGTAGTGGAGGGCTGGGGCCCTCTTTTTCTAGGATGGACTCTCAGGGCAGCACGAGGAGCACAATGGGCGCCAGCGGCACTCAGGAACAAGACATGCTTCTTGCTATTGAAAATAATGGTACTGTGTCTCCTCGACCAATGATCGTGCATCGCCAGAATTCATCAACACGTACTTTTGCTACATCGTCTTCGATGTCCTCCTCCGCCGACACCGCCGCGTCCCCTGGCAAGCTCAGCTTGATTCTCTTCGCCGCCTCTATCCTCTTCCTCTTTGCGGATCAAAATCTCCTGGCACCCAACTTAACGGCCGTTGCCCATGACTTTGGCTTTGATGATGCCCAGCGGGATATTAAGTTAGGGGGACAGATCCCATTTGCGTTTTTTGTGGTAGGAGGCGCCGTGTCAGTGGTGGTGGGACCGTTGGCCGACGTGATGAATCGGAAAAATTTGTATGTTTGGACATGTTTGGTCGGGACTATCCCTTGTATCTTGACGTACTGGGTGCAGACTTTCAATCAATTTTTTGTTCTGCGGACCTTGACGGGGGTGGCGGTGGGGGGGGCGTTCCCGTTGATTTATTCCTTGGCTGCTGATATTACCACGCCGGACCAGCGCGCATTGGCGTCATCATTGATCACGATTAGTATGGGCTTGGGAAGTACGTTAGGACAGGGCGTAGCCGGGTTCGTGGGGCCGACATATGGATGGAGATTACCGTTTGTAATCATTGCGATCCCATCGATTCTTGTCATTTCCCTGGTTGTCTTAACCATGAAGGAGCCGCCACGGTCAACTGGACACCAACAGCAGCATGAACAGCAGATAGAAGGTGATGCACGGATTATTCAAGTGGAAGAGGTGGGGATGTTGGGTGCCGGGGGAGAAGACGGCTGGGAGGAAGTAGAGGAGGAGGAGGAAAAGGAGAGGGGACCGAGCCTCGCTCGATTGCGTGCAGGGGCTTGCATGGTGCAGCTTCGCAAATTTTTGGATGTTTTTATCGTCAGGACGAATTTGTTGGCATTTTGTCAGTCCATGCCTGGATGTCTCCCCTGGGGGGTGATTTCCGCATTTTTGACTGATTATTTGCATGAACAACGGGGAATGACGGTCGAAAGTGCTACAAGTCTTATGTTCGTCTTTGGCCTTGGTTGTTTCGCCGGTAACCTTGCTGGAGGGATTTTAGGACAATGGGTGTATAATCGGTCGAAGGAGGCGGCTGCTGTCTTGATGGCCGCGACAACGGCGTTGGGGTTTTTGCCGATGGCGTGGTTGATCAATGCGAATTCGGATACAATCAGCACACCGGGGGGAGGGTTTACCCTTATTGCGGCCGTGGTTGCATTTTCGGGGGGCATCGCTGCATTTACGGGTCCATTGGTCAGGGCGTTTGTAATGCAGGTGAATAGTAGTAGGAATCGGGGTACTGTGTTTAGTGTCTTTATGGTGGCGGATGATTTGGGGAAGGGGTTGGGACCGGCGATTGTGAGCTTATTGATACCGGAGTGGGGGAGGCTGACGGCATTTAACATTTCCCTAGGGGGGTGGATCTTATGTGCCGTCTTTTTGGGACTGTTGGCTTTCACGATTCGACCGGACGAAGAGGCGCTGCTTGAGCAGTTGGCGGAGGAGGCCAGGCAGATACAGATGCGGCAGAACAAGCAGCAGCAACAGCAGCAGCAGGGGGTATTGTCGTCGCCGGTGGTGACAAGAGTGAATGGCGTGCAGAGCGTACATATCTAGAGGGTCAGGTGGGGAGGGATGAGGAGAGCTACGAAGATATATAGGGGAGAGAAAGGGGGCAGTGACTGCTTGTTGTGTTAGTCGACGACCAATGGTTTGTAAATTGAGAGTGATTGGAACGAAAAGAGCGATTTCAAATAGGAAAAAGGTGCGTATGTGCGGAATTCTGGTGTTTCTTTCGTGGCCCAAGCGGAAGGCAAGAGAGGGGAAAAAAGTCGTCTGACATGGATTACAAGCTTGCTGCCCAAATAGAAAATTTTCTTCCCGCTGGAATAGTGAATAGAACCCGAGCACATTGCGGCCGATTGGTGTGAGAGTAAGAATGCGACGGAGTGGAATGCAGCGATCGATGCAAAGGAAAGTGAGTGGAGACTTTGCAAGGGGGAACACATTTCGGGCACGTCTTGCAACAGCACGCCCTGCGCAGTCGCCACTTCAATCGGCGTACTCGTTGACCAAGAGACGATCCGTCAGATGGAGATGATGGTTGTAGAGGTTGTGCTGCAGGATGGAATTTTACAACGCCTAAACAGTGTCCGGGTGGAGCGCTGTTGGAGAAAGGAGGCATATTTTCGACGAGTCGCTGGAGCTTCACAACTGTACATGATGTGGAGCTGGGCAAATATGGATGGTACACGACGTTGGAAATGAGGATTTTCATGCTTTCGAAGGCGGTTTATCGCCCCACGACTTACAAGGCATGCTCAAGAGCAAGATGCGTTGCCAGGGCAGGGCTTGCATGGGAGAAGAGGTCGAGGGATACGTGCCACGTACTCCTGTACTCGGGAGTACTGGGGGGGAACGAACGGCAAGAGTGCGTTGTGGTCAAGCAACGAAGGGATCGGAGGGTCTAACACCCTTACTTAAGCCCTCAGATGGCCTGAACAGGCCTAATACCTGTGTCATCCCCCGCCAAGGAATCCTAAGAGGGGGCAAAAGCGGAAGAAACTGACGACAAGTTAGTACGTAATAGTATGGGTGGGATGAAACGACTGAATGGTAATGCAAGATAAAAAAGTTTAATGAAATCAATTGAGAACGAATTTACAAACACCAAGCTCCTGTTGTTGTCTTTACGCTACTTTTACACTTTTTTGATGGGACTTTTCATTGACCTCTCTGGGCAATTTTAACCTGCCCACACTCGGTCTCGACCAACTGTGAAGTTTCAAGTCGTCCTTTTGTGACACTCGACAAACTTATTGGTTTTAAGAGTCCACTTATAATATTATAATAATCTTCTCAGTCAGAGAGGGAGACATAGAGCTCAAGCACGCATCATGGTTGAGTGCTGCTTCTGGTGCTGGTATTGGTGGTGGGGTAAGTAGCTCATGGGCGTGGTCAACGCTGATTCTGACAAAACTTGGTATCCTTGGAGGACGTGATAATAATGTTGGTTGCCATTGATGTGCCGCTTAAAGCTACGATGGAAATGAGGAGGATAGAATTTAAGGCATTCAGTAATAGTTAAGGCGGCAGCATGGGCCGGAGAACACGAAATACCCTCGAAATCGCTGGGTAAGAGCGAGCTAGGAGCAAAGCTAAGAGCGCCTGCACAGCTCCTCGAGAACTAATGAAGGAGTATCGAATGAATCAAAGAATGTGACCAAAATAACACAAAAAGTACTCATCAAAGACCTCACAAAGACTCGTTCAAGAAAGTTTTCAAGAGCAGCCTCCTTTCAGCCGCTTTTTGTTATCATAGAAGTGGTACTCGAAAAAATCAGAGAAATGTCCCGCCGATACCACCCCCCTCCCACCCCTCACAGCCGAAATACCCTACCCTTCCTCCTCCCCTTCCTTTCCTTCTGCGGAAAGATGTTAGCTTGGACCATTTCACAGGGGCGGGAGGAGGGGACTAAGAAGGAGGGAACGAGGACGGCACAGACCCGCTATATGCAAGCCAATTCGAAACAAACATATGAGCGATACGACGACTTCCTGCACGGGTACCAAACCTGAAGGCATTCATCGAGACCCTCACGCTGGGCCACGAGGGGCATGCATTTCTCATGCGTCTGTGAAAGTGTTCACTGCTGCTTACCAGTTCAATCACTCCTCACTTCCCCACATCACTACCACGCAGCTACAGCAGTTAAAGCCATGGAGCGATTGCCACCATTACACTCACCAAGAATACCACAACGACGAGATGCTTCAAATGTATTACATTCCTTGGTCCTCTATCCCGCCACCTTCCTCCTTCTTCTTCTTCTCCTGCCCCATTCCACCACGGCCTTCACAGTCGAAGTCGCTCCGGGGACAGCAGAGTGCTTTGTCGCCGTGGCGACGGAAGGCGACGACTTCTTGGGTAATTTTGAGGTGCTGACCGAGGGGAGTTACGCCCCAGTGGAAGTGACGGTGGAGGGCCCAGACGGAAAGCAGTTGTGGCGCGCGGCGGATAAGAGCGAAGAGACGTTCTCGTTCGAGGCCAAGGCGAATGGGGATTATACTTTGTGCATTGGTAATGGTGCGAAGGGGCGGGTGGACGACGGGACGACCCGACTGGTGGGTTTTTCGTTTCGGACTGACGTGTTCGTGGACGAGGATATTGCGAGCGAGGAGAGCATTCGACGACTCATTGAACTTGGGAATTCGTTGACCAAGGGTTTGACGAACGTAATGGATCATCAGAGTTATATGCGGCAACGCGAGGATTTGCATGCATCAACCATGGAGAGCATTGGCTCTAGGGTTTTGATCTGGACGGTGGTGGAGGCTGTGGTGTTGGTGGGTATGGCGGTTTGGCAGATCAGCATTATTAGCAAGTTTTTTGAGGTGCGACGAGCAGTGTAAGAAATGTATAAGTAAGTGAGCAAGGAGGGAGGAGGAGATTGACCGGACGATGAAAGAGGGAACAGGAAAAGAAAGACTCCTTGCACCGAAATGATTGAAATTGGTTGAACAGCCACACACTGTTACTTTGGCAGTAGAAGGACAGACGAGAGCGTTGTGCACCAACTTTTCTCATGATTATATAATCAATAGAGCGGACTCTCATGGCCATCTTCTCGCTTGCCACAGCAGCGAATCACAACAACTTTCCCAGAGATAGGGGAAGGAAAGACACCCTCCATTTTTTTATTTGTCATGATGCGCAATCCTGGTTCCATTTTTTACTCTCTTTACCATTTCCCGTTTCCTCTGCCCTATCTCTCCATCCCTCCCTTTATCCCTTCCTCCTCCCCTTCCTTGGGAACAAGTCATGATGGACAAACTCCGTGCCTCTCTCCTCGAAGTGAACGACGGGATCTGCCAGCTAGGGACGTGCACTGGAGTCAAAAGTCCTCCCCGAGAGTGCACCCTAAAGAAAGGCAAAGTTCGATGCTTCAAGGTTCTCCAGCGTAAGCGTGGAGCTTCCCCGCGATTTCCACCGATGGGCTTCCGACACGGGGCTTATACTATACGGCCTTGAGGGGCTTGTCGTAGGTGATCTGGGCAGGAGGGCACGTGAGCCCGTTGTACGACTTCTAGCCCCCGGTCTCCCCCCGCTCCTTCACGCGGACTTTCCCATCAACTACCGGATGCCTCGACGCCTCGTGGGATGAGGACCACCAAGCACACACCACCAAGCACACGTACTCAACAAACTTACCATTCCTCAGCATAATTATTTGCGGAAGCGCTCGTCCACTATGCATGGGCCGCATGATCCGCCCACGAAACATGGCGAATGGATAGGGAAGGAGGGATAGGTAAGTCAACTCGTGAAGCCTTGCCAAGCCAATGGTGGAGAGAGCGCTTGGAGGGAGGGAGGAAGGGAGGAAGGGAGGGAGGGAGGGAGGGAGGGAGGGTGGATGACCATAATTCTTGTCAGTTGAGCTTCGTCTTCCTTCTTTCCCTCCCTCCCTCCCTCTCCATCTCCCCATCACTTTCGCCTCCTCAAGTCCGTCATTCCAAAATTCATATATGAGATCTCCCATGTATGGATACTACGAGAGTCGAATCGTTTTTCTCAAATGTCCCCCGTCGCTGGGTGGGGAAAAAGGCGATCGTGATTTTTTCGCGACGGGTTGTGATTTGCCCAACGTACGTGAGCCATGCAGACATTTCAAGTCACTTCACGCAACTGTTACAGTCCAACGATACCCATTTGGCACTGTTGTTTGTTTGTCATGCCGCATATAGCCTTGGAATCCTTGACGGACAGTGACAATGTGCCTGGGTCGCTCCTTCCCGATCCATCTCCTCTCCAGCGGGCTATCGCCTATCGGCGTACCCTCCCTCCTCATCCACTTTCCCTACGCATACACCAACACAAAATGTACGTCCAAAGTACGAGGGCGAATACGCGGTTTCTATCTCCAGGGGGCTGGACAAGGGGGTACCGTGGCAAGGAGGTGTTGTCTTGGATACTTCCTTGTCTGGAGCAAGCACGACCACGGGAATTCCTCCTCCTCCTCCTCCTCCTCATCATCATCATCATCATCATCATCATCATCATTATCATCATCATTATCATCAGCATCGTCATTCTCCTCTCCTCCTCAACATAGACTCATTCAAAACACGCTTCAGGCCCTTTAGTCCTGGCACCTTCTTCACGAGATCAAAGTAAAAGACGCGCTTTGCCCGGAGAAACAGGGACTGTTTAAATTTGAAGTATTTCTCGAGCTCAACAGTCTTGCTGTTGTCGCTCTGGAAATGTGCATTTACGACCATTTGACGCGACGCATATATGCACAACCCAATGCGGCTGTCCGGGTGGTAATTAGTGGCCAGGCACCGATCTGGAAACAGAGTGCAACACAGCCCCTCGCGACGATTCCCACCACCGTGGGCGACGCACATTCTTGGCTAGCCTGTATTCTGGCTGTTGTGTTGAGCAGACTGCCCACACTCTGCTGTCTTGGACGGAGGCGCGGCGAAGAAAACAAAGATATGACGTGCTCACGAGAGTGGGGGTGGGGATCGAATATGGAGGGAGGGATGGAGGAATGGATGGATGGACGGTACAGACAATGAGTCGACGAGCGACGGAAAATGTTGAATAGACTGTGGGAATGAGGACGAGGAATGGAAGGAGGAAGCGGATAGAAGGTTAAGAAGGATAGGGTAGTTCTTTTTAGTTCTTTTTTTCTGCCGTTCCTACACTCCTATGTTACCTGGGTCACTTTTCAAATACTTATTATTGCTCAAATTGGCTTATCACTCAAATTGGCTATCGATAGTCGTGTTTTTGATCAAAGAGGGGTTGTACAGGATGACTATTTTCGTCTGTTTTCATCAGAGTGACGCATCAAAAGGCGCGGTCACCTGCAAGAATCCGAAAGTGCGTCACGATTCGCGCGATTCTGGCTGTGTGTTCCTTGCTCCTCGATGCCGTTGTGCGCCAATGACCATTACTCATCACACTCAGGACCAAATCAGCTGAAAATACCCCCATATCGTAGTCTTGACTCTGTCTCTATCGCTTTGGCCCTATGCTGCTTGATTTTTCCATCTAGCCTTGCTTTGACCCAGCAGTCCTTCTCATTATTCATCATCACCAAACGGCTCCGCTTTCGCGCACTTAAGACGCGGTTGTCGGCGACTGGATGCTGGCATGGACTGAGGAGCTTGAGGCTCTGTGTGTGAGTGTGTGTGGGTGGGTGGGTGGGTGGATGTCCATCACGCCACACCACTGCATGGGCATTGATCTCTTTGGTATGGAATCATTGTGGCGTGCAGGTGTGGATGATCAAAGCTCGGACCGACACATCGGCCGGGTTTTAAATCTCTCTTTCCTGGTCACCTGGCCCAGCACATGTACAAATACCCATCGCCACACCCCTCACACGGACATAGGCTTTAGGACTCGCAGCTGGACCGTCAGACGCCTCGCTCCAATCGTTCAAGCCTCCGCCGCGCTCTTCTGTTAGGGTTACGAGACGTGCGCACCTCATCTGATCTCCGGAGTATTAAAACCAAGCAGTTTCCCTCCACGACCTACAAAGGTAAGGTGTGAGTGCTGTGCTGGTGCGACATGGGCGAAAGGATGACATGATGCAAGGGCTAGCACTCGAAATTGGATAGGCCCATGCCCACACACTCAGCGCGCAGCGGGCGGCGTTCGATGATGATCGTAGACCGTGCTTACTTGCCCTCCGGCAATTTGGCTTTTGCCTGCTCCCTGTATACCACAACGCAGATCTCACCAGCCCTTTTTGTGTTTTTTCCTTCTTGCGCGGCCGAGTCCGCGGTGAAAGACGTTTTCCTTCCTCCACGCTCTGTGCCCTCTCACGCAGACAAAACCATTCAGGTCCTCCCTCCCCTCCCTTTCTCCCCTCCTCCCCTTGGCGCAGATGTTGGACATGACCACTGTGTTCGCCATGGTGGGCAATGTCGGCTCAGTTGTCGGCGTGGTTATCATGAACAAATACATCGTCTCGATCGACGCCTTCAACTTTATGGTCTTTCTCTCCTTCACCCACTTTGTCTTCACCTACTTCGGGTGTTGCGTCCTCCTCAAATTCCGGTTCTTTACTTACAAACCGGCTCCGCTCCGGGGTGTCCTCCCCGTGGCCCTTGGCTCGTTGGGCAGTGTGGCATTTATGAATCTGAATCTCGCGCATAACTCTGTCGGGTTTTATCAGTTGTCGAAGCTAGCCTGTATCCCGGTGACCATTTTTCTGGAACGGGTGTTCTACGGTAAGACCGTGCCAGGACCTATTCTTTTGACGCTGATCCCCATCACGATTGGAGTGGGCATTGCCACTGTGAATGATGTGACTGTTAACTTTGTCGGGACGGTCTTCGCGGGTTTCGCCGTGCTTTTTACTTCCTTGGCGCAAATTTTCACGTCAACGTACCAGAAGCAACTGGATTGCGATGCCTTGCAACTGCTCTATCATTCCTCGCCGCTCATCGCGGGGGGTATGTTTTGCATGATCCCTTTTTTCGACAACGTCAGGTATCTCGTTAAAACAGAGTTTTCCATCCCTCTGGTGAATCATGTGCTGTCCTCGTGCGTGCTTGCTCTCGGTGTGAACATCTCGAATTATCTCGTGCTGGGGAAGACGTCCCCTCTAACCTACCAGGTGCTGGGGCACTTGAAGACGATTTTGATTCTAGTGTTAGGCTTTGTGGTGTTCCATTATGAATCCAATTTGAGGGCGGTGATTGGGATTGTGGTTGCTCTTGGGGGAGTGATCGCCTACACCGAGTTAAAGCGACAGGTGTCGTCGCAGGGGCTTGTGACGGTTGTGAATGGCAGCAGCAGCAGTAGCAGCAGGGGAGGGATGCAGTATTCCAAGCTGGAGACACATGAGGACATGATCCCTGATGGTGAGGTAGGGGAGGCGAGGATGCTTGAGATGTTGTCAGGGCCGATGAAGGTCTAAGAGGAAGGAGGGAAGGAGGAAGGAGGGAGGGGCAAATATGGTGACGGGGGTAGGGGTACAAATCAAGCTGGAAACGCAGGAAGTGATGATGGGGTGTGGAGGCATTAAAGCAGGTATGTATTGTCGGGGCCAATCAAGGTCTCGAAGACGCAGCAGCAGCGGCAGTAGCAGCAGTTATAGTGGTGTTCGTGGTAGTGGGAAGGAAGTAAATATGATGCGACGGTTGAATAAAAATGTGACCAGTGTGAGTGAGGGAAGGTGGGACGGAGTGGTAGAATGGAGAATCGAAACGAGAATGGCAGATACAGATAGGCACAGAGACAGGCACAGAGAGAGAAAGCATGAAAAAAGAACCCTTTAACCGTCATTACTTAAGAGCCTCAAGAATGCTTCCAGCGAAGCAGGATAAGCAGCAGTAGCAGCAGCAGCAGCAGCCGTAGGAGCGGTCTCTTGTCTATCTGTCTGGGCATGTCTGTGCCTGTATCCACCATAGAGAATATGTCTGTCAGGAAATGTCTGAGAAAAGGTTCGGCACTGGTTCTGTGTTCGAGACTGGAAAAAAAGAAGGATAGAGAGACTGAAACTAAAGGGTGGGGGAAATGGAAGGAAAAGTAGGAGAGAGAAAATTACTGAGCGGAAAATGGAAGGACTGGTCAAAAGAGCAGATTGAAAGCGTAGGGAGAGAGTGTGTGATTAAAGAGGGGGTAGAAATAATTTCATCGTGTACCACCAGAACTTCATGAATCAAAGAGTGGCATCCGTCGACCCACCAAAAAACACCCCTCCGGGTGCTATGAAATAAGAAGAAGAATAAGAAATATCCCTGGGAAGACAGAAGGGGGCCCAGAAGAAAAACGTAAAGAGAGCAAGAGACAAAAGGTGAATGAAAGGAAAACAGGAGGCTGTAGACTGTGCGACTCTCCCCTTCCTCCCACCCACCCCCCCAAAAAAAGAACCAGAACCATCCAAAGGGAGGGACAACATTTGAAGACAGGGAAAAAAGAATAATCCAAAAATGTCCAGCATGAATGAAATTATTCGTCCTTTTGTTTGTTTCGTCCTCACATATGAATTTTTGCTTTGCTATGGTATCTCTATTTGCACCCTTCCGTTGGTCAGCTCTCAAAAAGAGGCGAGGTCCAACCTGCTGCAATTCTTCCTCAAACCCTCGTTCTCCCGTTATCTAAAGCTTGACACGCTTCTGCTTTTTGGCACTGTACGCCTGTCCAGACTTCTTGAACCGTGACATGACGCGCGCCTTGCCCGTGGCCCTCTTACCAGGCACTACCTCCATCCCCTCCGCCTCCTCCTCCTCCTCCTCCTCCTCCGATTCCTCCGCTGCCGGGGGCATCTCGACATCCTCCTCGGACGCTTTCTTCGCCACCGCCTCCTTCTTGTTGCTGCTGCTCTTCTTGGTCTTGTTGTTGATGGCCATGCGACGTTGTACGGACATGGCTTGTGCTTCACTTCCCGGTAACCTCCTTAAAATCCCTCGTAGCTTCATAATGGAGGGCTGGTCTGTCTGAGTGGAGAGGCTCGCCGCAAGCCGCTCGGCTTGCTCCTTTAGCTGCTTAGTCTCTGCCGGCACTCCCAGTGTCCGCCGCCGCTCGGAGGCCCAGTGTTTGCGGGTCTTGGAGCGCGCGGATTTGGCCATATCTCTGAAGCTTTTTGTGGGTGATATGGTGGTTGGGTGAAGGGGTGGGGAGGTCGTGAGCTTTGATGGTCATAAAAAGCGCTGGAAGAGATGATCATGGTCATAACTCCGCGTGGCTAGTTCGACAAGTCCCTCATCTCCTAAGACTATGAGCACAAGAAGAGAAACAGAAATCTGCGGGGCATATGGCCTGGGCCACCCAAGCAGCAGTCGCCCAAAAATATCCTACAGGCCTTATGCATTGAGCAGATCGATTCTTATTGACATGTGCGCAGCTCTATATTTCTCGCAACCAAGCCAATACAAATTTTGTGAGAAATTGACAGGATAGCTTGGGTATAATAGAAATTAGGGCATGATAGCATGTGGTCGCGTAAATGTGCGGCACTTCATTAAATGATAATATGATCAAGGTCCTTACGTGTCGAAATTTTTAAGTAAATTTACATTTTAAAAAATACGTAACTTCAGCTGTTTTGTGCCTTATCGATATTGACTATTCCAACATCCACCCTCCCACCGTCTCGCTCACTATTTCGGGGTGCTCTCCGGAAATTCCTTCCTCAGCCTTGCCTTGACCCGCGCCCTCAACTCTTGGTGAGGCATCAACCCCGCCTTCGCCTTCTTACTTCCCTTCTCCTCTTCGGCCAACAACCATAAAAAACTTGACGCCGCGGCAGCCTGCGAATATAGTACCGTCTCTTCCAGCTCGTGATAAAGATCCACTGACCCCCATGCAGCCTTCTGGTGCATCTCTTCCAAAGCACTAGCCTGACAGGCCTCCTCAATCGTCACGTGCCTGAACACCACAGCCAACGCAGTGATCACACTCTTGAGATCAAGAACAAGAGAGAGGAATGCTGCCAGGGTAAAGGGGTCCATCTCCTGAAGCATTAAGCCTACCTTTTTTAAGGTCTCGGGGGTATTATGACACACACCCAACATATGCGAGGGTTTCGCAATATGCACCCCATATTCATCCTTCAACCAGGCCAACAATGGCTCCCAAGCCTTCTGCTGTCGTCGGAGGAGCTTGTGGTCGTCTTCCTCCTCGGGAAAGCAGTAACAAACTGTGTCCGTGGCAAGGTACCGCAAGCACCTATCTATGGTCGATTGCCTACTAAAAATAATCTCGTCCAATGCAATGGTAGCCATGCCCGTTAAAGGCATATATGTAGGCTCTATCCCTTTATACGTCACTTGCTGATCCCACTCCAAGGCTACAGCAAGGGCCAGACCTTTGGTCGGGAGGCGGTAGGGCTTTTCGGTGCCGGGTGTTTTGAGTGGATACCCGTCAAGAGTGACTTCGTAGTGCTGGACATGCTTACCAGCTTCATCGAGGGAGGGGCGGACGCCGACACTTTTATAAAACCTCCTCCTACCCATAAAGCTCGAGGTGGCCATCTTGATAGCCAGTCCGTCCTTCATGTGACTCTCTTGGGGCTCCGCTTCGGCCGCCGCGTCCTCTGCTGCCATCTCCTCGTCCGTCGGTCGCCCTCCCACGTGCGGAAAGGGCAGGACATCCTCTGATTTGTGCGTCGACGACGAGGAGGAGGAGACAGAAAAGGAAGCGCGCGTCGGGGTGCTTGTGAAGGCAGTACTGGTGATGTTGTTGAAGGGAGCAGAGGAGACGAGGAGGGTATGAGGATTCTGTTGCTGCTGCACGAAGGGGGCTGGTGAAAGGTGATGAGTCTGGACTTGTAAGGCGCGCCGCAGCAAGGCCGAGAAGCGGCACGTTGCTTTGAGGGTAGCGGACATGCTTTGTTGTGTAGAAATAGGGACCAATGTAAGTGGGTGCTCAAATGATTTGAGGCACAGGCACGGGTAATAGATTTATGATGACGCGGTTGTGAACGAGCGGCTTGTAGAGGCCACGGACTTCGCATTTCGCTCTCTTTGTCCACACTTACCCCACCACCAATACCGGCACCAGAAGCAGTACTCGACCATGATGCGATACTTTCCACGTGCTCTTCCCTCCTGAAAGACTTATGCCCATGTCCCCACGCTTACACTCACAGGTAAGCAACGGACACAGCGCACGACTACCTCACGATCAGCATAGGCTTCCGGCACGTACTACTGCCACCAGGAGGACGAGTACATGAAGATCATCGACAAGATCAAAGACGTAAGCAGTCCACGCCGTGATCTCTTTGCATCTCCCCCGGCCCTGAGTCCTACACTCGTCCTTCCCTCGCCCGGCTCGTACCATGCTCCCTCGCTCACGCATACCAATTACTACCCACAATTTCACAGGCTCAAGAAGCCGCGGCCCTCCAGCCTCAACAACCTCTACCCACCTATTGTTCCTTTGAATTTTTCCCTCCAAAAACGGCGGCAGGCGTGGAGAACCTGTACATGCGTATTGACCGCCTCGCGTCCTTGGAACCACTCTTTGTTGACGTCACCTGGGGTGCAGGCGGGAGCACCGCCGATCTGACCTTGCAGATTGCTGCAAACGCTCAGAGATATTTGGGACAAGAGGTATTGATGCATCTAACGTGTACAAATTTACATGTGGATAAAATCAAGGCGGCCTTGAACGAGGCTCGGCAAGCAGGGATTCAGAACATCTTGGCCTTGCGTGGGGACCCTCCCAAGGGGGCGACAGCTTGGGAGTGTTGCGAAGGAGGGCTTGCGTATGCGATTGACTTGGTGCGATTGATAAAAGAGGAGCACGGAGACTATTTTTGCATCGCTGTGGCTGGGCATCCCGAGGGGCATCACCGGGAGGGAGGGGGAGGAGATGGAACGGGGGTGGGGCCGGCAGAGCCCGTTGACCTGGATGAGGAAATCCAGTATTTGAAGGCGAAAATTGACGCAGGCGCTTCATTTGTCGTGACTCAATTTTTTTATGATGCCGAGGTATATTTGGACTACGTGGCTCGGTGTCGCGCGGCGGGGATTGAGTGTCCGATTATTCCTGGGTTCATGCCTATTCAAAGCTACATGTCATTTCAACGTATGACCACCTTTTGTCGGACCCGTGTCCCGGCTGAGATGTGGGAGGAGCTCGCGCCGATTAAGGAGGATGATGAGGCAGTCCGGAAGTGGGGGGTGATGTACTTGACGAAGCTCTGTCGTCGTCTCTTGGACGCGGGGGGCACTTGTAATTGTATTCATTTCTACACCCTAAACTTGGAAAAATCCGTGAGATTGATTTTGGAGAGCCTGGGAATGACAGCCACGGCGTCTACACGGCGACAATTTCCTTGGCGGGCGTCAAAATTAAGTGCCAGGGCGGGGGAGGATGTGCGGCCGATTAATTGGGCGAACAGGCCTAAGTCTTACCTGTCTCGGACGGAGGAGTGGGATGAGTTCCCGAACGGCAGGTGGGGGGATGGAAGAAGTCCAGCGTTTGGAGAATTGAGTGATTATCGGTTTGTGGATACGTCGTTGGGGGGGTCGAGGGAGGATAGAAGGGCGATGTGGGGAGAGGCGCCGTTGGAGGAGGAGGAGGTGTTCGAGGCATTTGTGAAATATGTCCAGGGGAAGATCCCATTATTGCCTTGGTGTGAGGTGCCGTTGCAAGCGGAGACGGGAACGATATGCACGGATTTGATCAATATTAATAAGGCTGGTTTTTTGACGATCAATAGCCAGCCGGCTGTGAACGGGGCAAAGAGCGATGATCCCGTTTTTGGATGGGGGGGCCCTGGGGGGAGAGTGTACCAGAAGGCGTACGTGGAGTGTTTTACGTCCCCTCAGAATTTGAAGTTGTTGATGGAGCTGTGTGCGAAGCGACCAAATTTACAATTTTATGCCGTTGATGTCGCGGGGAATACGTATTCGAATGGGTCGAAGAAGGCGACGGCCTTGACGTGGGGGGTGTTTCCAAATAATGAGATTTTGCAGCCAACAATTTTTGACCCGAACACCTTTCTAGTCTGGAAGAACGAGGCGTTCCAGTTGTGGACCTCAATTTGGGCGTCTATCTATGATGATGAATCGGCGTCGAATGCTTTGATTCACTCCATGCATGACTCGTACTTTTTGGTGGCGATTGTGGATAATGACTTCTTGAGTACTGCATTGATTTGGACGCTATTTCGGGAGATTATTGGAGAGGGAGAGAAGGAGAGGGGAAGTCAACATCATCCCCAGTATTCGCTACCTTAGTTCAGCAAGGAAGAGAGGGAAGTGGAAAGATCTGATGTCTAATATAGGTGCAGTTTGGTGTGTAATACATGCAAAGAAGGAAATGTTTCAACTGGGCGTCTTTTGAGTCTATGTGATGCTGGAGGGTTTGTTCTTTAATCTTTTTCCCCCGTCGTTCCTCGGTCCAGACGCATTGAAATAAACGTGCCCAAACTTTTTTTTCCGCGCTCTCTCCTCTCCTTTCTCTTTCTCGTCACAGCACAAACTCCGCGTCAAATAGGCAGCGGAAAACACCCGGATTCGCTTGAAAGAAAGATGTCATTCTGTTAGCGGAAAATGTAATCAAGGTTGCATCTGTCATTACTACCAAATTATGTGCCTGACGGTGCGAATTTGATGTCACGAGCAGAGAAGAGGAATGAGCCAAATAGCCGACAAAATTTCGTTTTGAAAAGGACGGGGGGCAGGGACTCTGCGTGGCGTCCTCGCATTGGACCAAAACATCATCATAATTGGCGAGGCTGGGGTTGGTGGCGGTTAGTGAAAATGGAAGAGGGGAAGAAGAGGACGAGACTGCGGCATCAGTATCTGCGGCGGGGGACGCAGCAATGGCTGCGGCGCCCGAAGTCGAGGAAGATATGCTTCCCCTGCGTCGATACAAAAGTGAGCCGAGAGATTTCATAAGCTGCCCACATCGGCCTTCATAAGTCAGTAGACCAGCTTAAATGAACACACTGAAGTCAGCAGTCTGGCCCGTCGTCCAGACGTACTCGCCCGCTTTCACCGTACGGACATCTCCTAAGCTCTCAAGTTGGAGCTTTTGAGCGCCAAAGAATTGAGGGTATAGTCGAACGTAAGCAACAATTCTAGGCGCATTGAGGAGGAAGGAAAGGATAAGGACGAGGACGAAGAAAAATATCGGCATTGTAGCAGACCTCGAGAGACGCTGGGGCCATCTGCCAGCAGGTGCCGGAGCTCCGAGCCGGCAAACACAATCAGCTCCACATCTGTCAGCGCCCGCACTTCATCATGTCCCGGGGTGGCCGTGAGAGGCGCAAAGGCCGCCTCCCCGAAGTAGTCCCCCATAGACCAGTGAACTCGCTTCACCTTTTCTTCGGTATTCTCCTCCTCGTCCAAGTCGTCGAGATCGTCTCTCGGGTATGTCACTTCGAGCAAGCCAATGGACAAGACGTAAAAATTCGTCGGCCTCGACCCCTTGGGTACCACCACCTCCCCCGCTGCATAGCGCTTCTTGTAACCAATCTCAAGTAAGCCGCGCGCTTGTGGCAAAGTTAAGTCGGCTAAGAAGTGAATATCTTCTACGAGGCTTAGCACTGAGATAGCCTTTCTGAACTCCGGCACATCCACCGGGACCTCCAATGTGTTTTTCACTCCCACAGGTGCGACCTTGAGCTTGGATCCCTTTGGTACTGCACCTTCCGACACGTGCACCAGGTACATCTTTTCTTTAATATCGTCGTCCAATGCTTCAAGCGTCGCAAGAGGTGTGTGGATTGGAGGAACGCCAGCTTCATGTCGTGGTCCCAAGGAAAGTTCAGGAGCTCTGTCCGTCTGCCCGCGCTCGAGACGCCCTCGACGTGCATCTGCTCGATCCGCATTGGGTCATTGCAGTGATCTGCGCTAAATATAATACTTTTACCAGCGAAGAAGACCTCGAGCCCGATGCAGGGAATAGAGTGTAGGGAGTAGAAAAAATTGAACGAGGCACCTCGCAAGCGCATTTCTTGCTCACCGACTTTGACGGAAGTGGTGAGTGGTTTTTAGGAATTCGGCATCAGTGCCAGACAAGGCGGAATACTTGCGAATGAAAGACTCATAAATTGTCAGAGTGGTGTATAGAGTGATGCGTTTTTCGCACAAGAGCTTCTGAAAGGTTCCCGCGTCATGATCCGCACGACAGTGCGTCAAAAGGACTCCATCAATGACAGAGGGATGGATCTGCTGCTTCTGTGATAGAGACGAGGAATGTGGCGGAGGATCGATCATAATACCTCGACGACCGATCCAAAGGACATACCCACTCGTTGAGCCCTTGCTGTCGAAGCTATGCGACGAGCACAGCACCGTGACGCCAAAGGCTGGCGGAATGAATAGTTGAGCTTCTGGGTTGCTGCTAAGGCTTCCCATGTTACCGTTCTTCAATCTCAAGAAGCTAGATGGAGCAGAGTACCGCAAGGTGTGGTTCCGTACTTGGATGATGCCGGATATTGTGGCGGTGCCTGGCAGGTGGCGGGAAGGCGCTTGAGGAATTGAATCAGCGTCGTGCTCAGCTCCATGGTAGTCAGCTTTAGTTTGAGAGGGAGCCGGAGATGATGACACCGGCAGAGGTGGCAAAATCTCCTGACGGTGATACTCTCCACCATGCAAAGGAGACTTGGTAATTTTCACCACCGCCGTGCTACCATCGGCCGTTTAGTGTTTGACCGTCGCGACGCCCGCCGCATCGAAGTGCGTAAATTGCAAGATCATGTTTATTTCCAAGAACGTATCGCCAACCTTGCGGAAGTACAAAGATTCCTTCAACAAATCAGGCCGTTTATCCATCGAATAACCAGGCGCGAAATCCGCGTCGGCTTCGATCTCAATGGGGCCAAACAGAGTCTCTTGAAAAACGGCTCGAATCTTATCTTCAACCTCTTGTGAGTCCACTATGAGATTTAGCGACTGCCGCTGAGAGAAAAAGAAGTAGTATGCAGGAAACTCAAACTCACAAACGTTAATGCCCAAAGCGCTCCCGAGCTGTCGATTGAATCGGGGGCACCACGTAATGACGTGGCACTGAGAGACCGGCGTTGAGACAGTCCTTGATCGTCTCTGGAGGTATACCAACTTGGATTGGGCCTACACATGTAGCTACATATGTGCCCCCCCGCGGGAGCCTGACGAGATTGAGCTGTCGTGTTTGGTGTTGAGATACCAACGGTGTGGACGCAGTTAAGGTGGGGAGTGGTGATTCGGGGGAGGGTGGAGGGTCGTCGGGCGGACTGATGAGAGTGGGAATAGAGCCACTGGCTGCGGGGTCGTTTTTGCCATTACCGGCGCCACTGGTGAAGGACGTGGTGGGGATGACAACGTTTGCCGGCCAAGATGCGCGAGGGTGGGCACGACTGGCTTTGGCGTCCATCGTGGTGCTGGCAAAAGCGGTGATTGTGCTGGTCGGGGATTGGTCGAGCAGGGACGGTGTTGGGGACGGGGGGGCGTTTAGGGGAAGAGGTGCTAGTACGGCAATATGTGTGCTCGGGATGATAGACATAGGAGTATATTTTGTTGTTCGAGACGGTAAAAGTGCCAGAAGTGGACGTTTGGGTGAGAGAGAGGGTTTTCTGTGTGTTGGCTGGGTTGTCGGCGGAGGGGAGTTCATGAGGCTGCGCCTAGGGCTAGATACAAATGATGGAAGAGCCGGAGGGTGTACTAAAATGCGTCGCTGTTGTTGCACTTGAATAGAGAGTGGAGATATGGTTGAAGGGCGGAGGTGAGGTCTCAAGGCGGCCCTGTCATCGTCTTTGAACACTGGGTTTGGGTGAGGCATTTTTTGTACGGGGGAGGAGGCAGGCCTAGGGAGTTGAAAATGTTTGTATGTCAGTGTGGGAAGACGCCGCAGATATTACAAAGACCCCTAACGTCTAGATTTCCACTCTTTATTCTCTCCAGGTGTGTAAAAACGAGGTCAACGATGCAACAAAGATGGCCTTGTGATGCCAAAATCTCTTGGAAATTAGAGGTATGGGCCAAAAACGGCTGGCACTGGCAGGCTCCACCGTGGAGCTCTTCTCGCTCTTGCCTCACCCTTTGATTCCTCCAACCACTCACGCGGTACATCCACGGATCACTTTCTAAGCGTCTGCTCACATACCCGCATGATTGATAGAAAGTAAGCGGCGGATCCGAGCCCAGGCCATTGTGTTACCTCTGCGTCGTCCTGCCCATCCAACTTCAGCTCCAGCCAACCACCCCCTAGCTCCCCCAGCCCCCGTCTTCCAGCGGCCCTATTTCATGGCATCACGCGCCAGGGGCCCAACTTACCCGGGAACCCTAAATAGTGTGACTTTATTCGTGCTAGTGCTCACGATGGTTCTCATGCGGTTACCGCAGACCATGGCCTTTCAAGGCTTTGTGCGGGCTCGGACCTCAGCAGCAGCAGCGTCGTCTCGCGCCTCCCTCCCCTCCTTCGCCACCCTGGCCACACGGCCCTCCACAAGACAGCCCTTGCAGCAATCCAGATTAGTCCGACACGTGCGCGTGCCCACGGTCACGGCGGCTCGCAAGAAGAACGATGAAGAGGGCCGCGACGAGGCGGCAGCAGCAACATCCGCAGTGTCACCAAGAGGGAGCAAGCCAGCAGCAGACGACAAGAAGTTAGGGCGTGGGCCTCGCAACCGTCGGCACATTACCGTCAGTGCTGAGGAGGAGGAATTTGCGGCATTGTCTGATTCGCGGGCGCCGGTTTTGGGGGAGGATGGGCTGCCTCGTGGACGACCTCGCATTGCCTCTCGCTCGATGGGACCTCCGAAGAAGAGGCCCGCTATGACATTCGATCCGACCTGGACGGCCAAAGCCAGCGGTGGCAACAGCGGTAACAGTAGTAGTGGAAATAAGGCCTTGAGCGGGAGTATTACCAAGAAGAAGGCAGAAGAGACTAATCGGGTACGACCTCCGGTGGCGGCTGTGCCCACGGCGATAATTGAGGATCGGGGGGAGAACGACGGTGGGGACGAGGAGGAAGACGAAATGGACGGGGAGATTTCAGATTTACCGAAAGGTTTGATACTCCGGGCGTTAGATGGTGAGAGTTATGAGGAGGCACGTCGATTGGCGAATTTGAGTGATGACGAGGGGGAGGAGGAGGACAACGACGAGGACTTGGAGGAGGAGGGGGAGGAGGAGGAGGAGGAGGAGGAGGAAGAAGAAGAAGAAGAAGAGGAAGAGGAACGAGAGCCCTTACCTGACGATATCGTGTTTGGCGACGACGATGACGATGATGATGAGGATGAGCTTCCTCCTTTGCCCCCTAACAAGGTTTTGTCGATGGAGGACCGGTTGCGGATGGCGGAGACAGGGAATATTTTCAATCCCTATGTCGCGAGGATGCACACCAAGTCAGGGCCTAGCCGGAGCCAAATTGGCAAGGGGGAGGACGACCTTTTATTTGACGAGCTGGACGAGAAGGAGGGCGAGATGGAGGACGATATGTCTCAAGGTGATGCATTTGCCTTTGACCGTCGGCCGATGCGCCCTGTGAAGTACCACTATAAAATTGTTATGGACGCCGGGACCTGCCCTGGGTGTGGAAATTCCTTCCAGACAAAGAATGACTCGTCCCCGGGGTTTCTTCCCTCTGATGTTTTCCAGCGAATGCAGAGTAAGATGATGGCCTTGAGGAAGACACAGCCTGTGAAGCAGCAACCTGGTGCGGCGCCTCTCTCTAAATCTGCAGCAGGGGCTAGGAGGAAACAGCAGCAGATTGAGGCGGTTGCGGCGGCGCTGGCCGCGGATTTGAAGGAGGGAGAGAGGGATGATGGAGGGGATCTGTACCAAGGTATGACGGCGGAGGAGGAGGTGGAGATGCTCTTATCGGGGAAGGACAGGGATGAGTTTGAGAAGGACGCGGCGGGGAAGGAGGGAGGGAGAAAAGGAGGGAAGGCGATAATTGTTGTGGAGGAGGAGGATGAATTAGATGAGAAGGAGGAGCAGCAGCAGGAGGAGGGAGGGAGGGAGGGAGGGAAGAAGGAAGGGGAGGAGGATGGTGATGACCGGACGGTGATTTGCCAGAGGTGCCATAAATTGAAGCATTACGGTGAAGTGGAGGATAGCCTTAGACCAGGGTGGACTGATAACGAGGCCTTGACCCCTGAGAGGTTTAGAGAGCTCGTGAGTGTGGTTAGGAAGAAGAGGTGCGCGGTTGTGTGTTTGGTGGATATATTTGATTTTCACGGGTCGTTGCTGTACAACCTGCCGAGGATCGTGGGAGAGAACCCTGTCTTGATTGTGGTAAACAAAGCGGACTTGCTACCGACCGATTTTTCGGAGGAGCGGATCAGGATATGGGTGAAGCAGGAGCTCGAGAAGGTGGGGATGAAGGAAGTGAATACAAGGCACATTCACTTGGTGTCGTGTAAGACGGGGGCGAATGTCAAGCCTTTGCTAAGAGCGATGAAGTTGCTGGCAAGGCAAAGGAAAAGGGATTTGTACGTGATTGGAGCAGCTAACGTGGGGAAGAGCACGTTTATCAACCGGTTGATTGAGCTGGGGAGGAGTGGGGGCGATCAGGGGAGGAATGCGAAGAAGAGCAAGAAGAAGAAGCAGGATCCGAGTAAGACGGTAGGAGCGTCTCTGGTGACGACGAGCCCATTGCCGGGCACGACGCTCAATTTTATTGAGGTGGATTTGGGAGATAAGGTGTCTTTGTATGACACTCCCGGACTGATTCTACCGCATCAGATTACCACGTTATTGAACACGGAAGAGCTTAAGGCAGTGATTCCTCAGAAGAGGATCAACCATGTGACGTTGCGGTTGAAAGAGGGGAAGAGTGTGTTGTTGGGGGGCTTGGTTAGGCTAGACATGGTTGAAGGGCGTCCATTCCTCTTCACTTTTTATGTCTCGAACGATGTCAAGCTGCACCAAACAGGAACAGATCGAGCGGACGAGTTCTTGGAGAAGCACATCGGAGACCTTGTGTTTCCACCCTTCACGCATGAAAGGCGGGAAGAGATGGGACCGTGGGTAGCAAGAGATTTTGACATCGAAGGGACGGGGTGGAAAACTTCGGCGATTGATATTGTGATCTCGGGTTTAGGGTGGATTTCAATTACGGGCGCCTTGAATTGCAAGGTTCGTGTAATGGCGCCGGAAGCGGTGGGGGTGAGGTTGCGTAGCCCGTTGATGCCCTACGAGACATGGGCCACAACGGCGAAGTGGACGGGCTTACGGGCCATCAAAGGCGACAGGCAAAAGGGGGGTAGTAGATAAAGACACTTTAAGGAAACAAAAGTACACAATAAGGAGACCCGTTCAATGACTCAAAAAGCCTACTGTTTGTATGTTCTACCGGCGTTACTCCTGGTAGTGACGGTATCGTTTGGCAACTTTGATGCTTGATGCTTGGTTGACTGACGGGGAGGTTTACACAGAAGTGCTTGTTTACACGCTAATGACCTCAAAGTCAACCGCACACAAACGAGGAATTTCAAGTTTCTCCTTTGTTGACATCCTCCTATACATGTCCAGGACCGTTGCTGGCCCCGTTGGTCACCCGTTGCCTATCGCCCAAAGCATAAGGTTCCGGCGATGGTTCTTCTCTGCCTTCGTTACCTTCATATCCCACACATTCATTCTCCCCCACAAACACAACACACTTCACAACAGGTAGTCATGGCAGCACGGACAACGCGAGCGACCAGAAATTCCAGCGCCGCACCCTTTTTTCAGCTGGAACGGGAGCGAGCCTGCAAAGGCAACATCATGGCCCTCTCCATGGTCTACAGCCGACAGGTAAGCGACCCATCCGCACCACGCCCACGCGGCATATTTTTGTTAATATGGAGGATGTACATATGTGAATGAAATAAGAAATGCGCTGGGTATGGCATTTGAAGAGTGCCGCATCGTCATTCACCTCCGCTCACCGTCATCCACCCCACGCGTAACTCAGGACGCCGTCCCGGGGAAGGATTTTGGTCAAGTTTGGCGGGACCGTCTCCGCCTTGTGCAGCTAGAGAATAATGGATGGAAGGTTTATAGCTGTGACTTGGGCCATGAGGAGTCATTGGGCGAGATAGGCCGGCATTTGCAGAGTAATTTTGATCACCACCGGTTTCCTGAGGCATTCAAGAAACGGTGGCCCGATGGGCTGAAGCTTCGCCTGGCAAGTATAATAGACCAAAGGACGCATGCTTCCATACACATTTATTGGGGCCTTTGACATGATAATCCCCTTCTAATACCCTTCGTTCCCCATCCTCATATGCTCTCCCAGGCTCTCAATCCTCCCATCCCTCCCACCCTTTCTCCCCCACAGGTGATTTTTGATTACTTTTACATTCCGGATCACTGGGCCGATCAACGCTGGGGTTCTGGCACATTCATTACAAAAACTGTCCCTTTCCTCCGCGATTACGCCAAAGTAAAGGAGTTCTGGCTACCCAACTGTAGGGTCATGCGGGACCTGCTGCAGGAGCATGAGCAGTTTCTGAGGGCGAAGGGCTTGACCTGGTATTTTGTGGGGGAGAGTTGGAAGAATGTGTTATACGTGGCGACGGAGCAGGTGAATGGTGTGATGGAGGCAAGTGAAAATGAGGTCAAGACGAACGCCAATCAGGTAGGTAGTCAGGGATGGAGGGTGGGGGGGTGGAATGAGGCGAGGAAGGCACAAATTATTAGCAATCTGATACACTCACACAAGCATCTACCCCCTTTTCCCTATCGATCAAGGTGAAGGCCTATCTAGACCCCCTGCACCCTTTCATCCGCATCTGTGACGTGCGTAAGCGCCGCCTCCGACGCCACCTGCAAGAGGAGGCGAACCAGCGGGAGCAGCAGCCGCTGGAGCAGCAGCAGCAGCAGGCAAGGAAGGAGGAGGAAGGTACAATAAAAAAGAAGCTCAAGGGTCGCCCCTCGCAGCAGCCAGAGCAGCAACTGCTGTTGCTGCTGCAACAGAAGGACAAGAATGTGCAAGAGGAAAAAGACGGACACGCGGAGGAGAAGGGGGAGGGGAAGGAGGAGGGGGTGGAGGATGGCAGTAAGAGATGAAAATGGCGGGAGTGGAGAGATAGCATGGTCGACCAACGCTAGAGATATAAGGGAGGGATGACAGTGGAATTTGGAGTGAAGTGTAGGCATAGCGGGTAAGAATAGAGGAGAGAAGTTAAGGCACATACTTGATGACAAAGAGGCATGATGGATTAGGGATGATGCGCATGGGTCAGGAACCAAATAGAGGTGAGGTTTACTACAGCGACAACAGACAATGGGGGTGAAGAAGGCGACGAGGGAGGCGATGGCATTGTAAATCAGGTGAAAAGACAGAGAGGAGGCTGAATGAAGGAAGGAGGGAAGCATATTCCCTAGGCGAACAGAGAGGGAGACAGAAGCGATACACTTCCTTAGATTTCGTAGGTCCGATTTACTTCTGATTCGAAACAATTTTTCCTTCTTTTCCTCCTTTAGCTTTCTGATTTTTCGACTGACACATCTTGGTCCTCTATCTCTGCCAGTGCTTCTCTTGATCATACATTTTAAACAACCACAGTTAATCGACACATTCAACCCTCTCCTTCCCTCCCCTTACCCTCGCTCCCTCTTTCCTTCGCGCGGACAGGCAGTTCCACAATAGCTCACCCCCATTGCACATCCACAAGCGTCCTCTCTCGCTACGTACCCCTCGTCGTCTTGCCTTTGATCGCTTTCAACCGTGCCTTCTGCTCCTCCGTCAACTTTTTTCTCTTCCCCGCCGCCGCCTTCTCCGCTTTGGTCACCCCTCCTCCCTCCTTCTCTCCCTCCTTCTCCTTCTTATTCCGACCACCAAAGACACCGATGGAAAAAACAGATGCAATTTTGGCGGGGCGATTGACCCAAGCAGGGATTGAGGCGCCGACCAGCGTCTTGCAAAGGGCGTCGCTGAAGTGGTTGCAGTTGCGGTTGGTGATCTGCGAGGAGAGAAGAACAAGAGATAAAACAATAGTATTTCGTGTGAGAGTGCTTGGAGAAAGACATGTGACAGCATGCATTCGGAGGGTTCTGCTTTCTTGAGGGCTCTTCGATGCCCTTCCTCTCTGCCGCCACCTAAGCACTGCCTCCTTCCCTCCTTTTCTCACATTGTACGCATTCGGCCCGAATTCCTCCCGAAGCTCATTGATGATCCCGTGCACCTAGAATATGTGAATGAGTGCAAGATTATACAGATGACTTATCCTTTCTTTCATCGCGCTGTCTCCCTGGAAAATGAAACATGTGCAAGAAAAAGAAAGGAAGCAGTAAGTAACGCACCTCATTGGCGCTCCCGACGTGCTCGCCCATAGGCATGCTCTCTTTCAGCGTTATTACCTGCCCTGTCGCGACAATCGGCATCCTCGGCACGTGAAAGAAGATACCGTTTTGAGCAAACGTGTACTCCACCCCACCTACTTCAACGCCTGTATGCCATGTCCCCAAGCCTACCCGCCGCATCCACGAACCGCTGCCTTTCTCATCCGTCAATTCGTAAATATTGAGGACAACTTCCCGGCACGAGGATGCCGCCATGGCTTGTTCTTATTTGTGTGACGAGGTGCTATAATTGTTGTCGCAGGAGGTTTGCCTCTTAGTACCTTGCTGGCTGTCGTAGCAGGAGGGGAGGCACGGATGTGAGAGGGAATTTGTGAATTGGAGAGCTTCTTGCTTGAAGCCAAATCTGCATGTGCCATCGGCCAGGTACAACAATCCACATATTATCGTTGCCCTGAACGGGATCTCAGCCTTGGCTATAATTGCGTTGTTGAGCTGCTGGGTGCGGCATGAAGAGGCTCGCAGTGGGGTCGGCACTGACGAAGCCCGTTGGGCGATAATGATGATGGTGGGGGTGAGACAACCTTTTTGGCTTCCCGGTCAAAAACATACCGAGACGAACCGCTCAGAGAGACATTGGGTACACATGTTGTACTCAGCTGCACTAATGTGCTGCCAGGGTCTGCTGGACTTGGATGTTCCCGCCTCTATTTCTCGTGGCCTGCAATGCACCAAAAGAAGAAGAAGCCTCGCCACAGACAAAGTCATCCCCGGCCCTTGGTGTCACCACTATCCTGCACCCGACCAGCCATACTCACCCACCTTTCTTCCTTTTTCCCGCACACAAATCCACACAGACCTGACGCCTTGGCGTACACATATCCGAGAAAGCAGCCCACTTTTCGAAAGCGCCTCTGCCAGCCAGCACCACAGGCAGCAACAGTTTTTGCATAGTAGTCACCCTTTTCCCGGTTCTTCGTAGCCACTCCCTTGTGCCCAACCACCCCGCAAACATGGGGATTCGCATCATGGTTAAAGGCGGGGTGTGGAAGAACAGCGAGGATGAGATCCTCAAGGCCGCCGTCATGAAATACGGCCTCAATCAATGGCCTCGGGTCGCCTCATTGCTCAACCGTAAGTCTGCCGCGCAATGTAAAGGACGATGGTACGAATGGCTGGACCCGGCCATCAAAAAGACGGAATGGACACGGGAGGAGGAGGAGAAGTTGCTGCATTTAGCCAAGATCTTGCCAGCGCAATGGAGGACAATTGCCCCTATCGTCGGTCGGACCCCTGCGCAGTGCCTGGAACACTACGAGCGGCTACTGGACGCGGCGCAACAACGGAGTGGGGACATGGAGTCAGGAGAGATGAAGGACGATCCGCGCAAGCTTCGTCCGGGAGAGATTGACCCTGCACCGGAGACGAAGCCCGCAAGGCCCGATCCTATCGATATGGACGAAGATGAGAAGGAGATGCTGTCCGAGGCGAGGGCGCGTCTGGCGAACACCAAGGGGAAGAAGGCCAAGCGCAAGGCACGGGAGAAGATGTTGATGGAAGCAAAGCGCCTGGCGTCCTTGCAGAAGAGGAGAGAGCTGAAAGCGGCCGGCTTGGAGTTAAAGATGAGGGAGAAGAAGAGGAAGTACATTGACTACGGGCGAGAGATCCCCTTCCAGCGGACGGCGCCTGCTGGGTTCTACGCGACGGGCGATGAGAAATTGGAAGGGCAAAAACAAGCCTTAGACCCTCGTTTTGAAGCCTTGCGCGTGGATAAGATGGAGGCGGAGAGGAGGGACGAGGAGGAGAATCGGATGCGGAACCAGGACAAGAAGAGGCATAAGAAACTCGTCCAGGAGAGCCTCCCGCAAATGGTCCAGGCATTGAACCAACTGAACGACCCTGCCTCGATCCGTCGCCGGGTACCTCTTTCCCTCCCTGCACCCCAAGTGACTGATTCGGACCTTGAGGAAATCGTGAAGCTCGGGGGTGCCCATGGTGCTGGGGTCCAGGGGGGGGAAGGGGTAGGAGCGACGGCGGGGCTGCTGGGAGATTATCGGGAGCGAAACACCCCGTTGGCGACACCGATGAGGACGCCGAGGACGGCTCCGGGACAGGATGTAATCATGCAGGAGGCGAGGAATTTGTTGGCGATGCGCGCGGCGGAGACCCCGCTGAAGGGGGGGGAGGCAGTGATGGGAGGGTTGGAGGAGGGGACGGGCTTTGAAGGTCATGAGCCGCGGAGTGTCAGGGGAGGCGGGAAAGGAGGGAAGGAAGATGGAGGAGGAACGATGACCCCCTTGAGTAGTATGGGTGGGGGGGAAACCCCGCTAATGGGAGGAGGAGGAGGAGGAGGGAGGGGGGGAGGAAGGGGGCCAGGGTCTGTAAGCTCAGCGTCGACCATGCGCAGTCGCGCGGGGGGGATGACGCCCATGAGGGACGAGTTAGGGTTGAACCAGGGAGGGGGAGGGTCAGGGATGGAGCAGCAGCAACAGTTAATGGTGATGGGGGAGAAGAGGCGACAGAAGATGTTGAGGGCCCAGCTGGCCGAGGGATTGCAAGGGCTTCCTGAGCCTCAGTACAACTACGAAATCTCGCTGCCGGAGCTGGAGGAGGATGGGGAGGGAGGGAAGGAGGATGGGATGTCTGTAGAGGAGGATGCGGCGGACCGCGATGCACGGGAAGCTGGAGAGAAGCGGGCGAAGGAAGAGGCGGAGCTTGCGAGGAGGTCGACGGTGTTGAAGAGGGGCCTGCCGAGGCCGATTGTTGTGGACCCCCAAGTGTTCCAGTCGCGGGCAAGAGCGACAGCAGCCGCAGCTGCTGAGGGAGATGAGAAGGCAGCGGCGGACGCGCTGGTCCAGAAGGAGTTATATGCTATGTTAGTGCATGACCAAGCCAAATACCCTTTCGTTCACGTGGCGCTGGGGAAGAAGAAGGGAGGGA
This sequence comes from Nannochloropsis oceanica, assembly GCA_004519485.1. Taxonomy (NCBI): domain Eukaryota; class Eustigmatophyceae; order Eustigmatales; family Monodopsidaceae; genus Nannochloropsis; species Nannochloropsis oceanica. The sequence continues at coordinate 1,065,712 of CP038128.1, forward strand.
AGAGTAGCGGCAGCAGTGGTACTAGTAATGGAGGAGGTGTGGATCTGCCTGCACTCCCTTCTAAGCTTTTAGAGCAAGCCCGGGCGTTGGTCGAGGAAGAGGTGGCGGCTTCGCGCAAGAATAAAAACGAAATGGTGAATGGGGGAGACGGAGGAAGAGAGGGAGAGAGGGAGGATGACGACCCGGTGGTGGTGGAGGAGGCTTGGTTGAAGGCCTATCATGACCTTGCTTATTTTCCCAACAGGCAGACGTTCGGTAGGCTGACGGGTGCAAATAAGCAGGATCGCTTAGCGGCGCTTATCCATCAATTTGATTCGTTGCAGGCCCAGGGAGTGAAGGAGGGGAAGAAAGCGGGGAAATTGGAGGCGAGGCTGAACTTGGCCACGGGGGGATATGGGAAGAGAGCGTCGAATTTAGTGCAAGGTGTGAGTGATGTGTTGAATCAGATTGATGAGATGCGTTTGGAGGTGGGGTGTTTTCGACGGTTGGCTGCGATTGAGGAGTTGGCGCTGAGGACACGCTTGGCCAAGGTCCAGGGAGAGGTGGAGGGATTGGAAGGGAGGGAGGAGCAACTGCAGGTAAGTTATGTGGAGTTATTGGACGAGAGGGATGGATTGTTTGCGCTTGTTGGTGGAAGAGGGGAGGAAGGGATAAATGGTAGAGAAGAGAGGATGGAGGAATAACGTAGGGAGGGAAAAGGAATGTGGAGAGAAACTAATACGCAAGAAGAAATGAAGAGACTTGAGAGGTTGATGGTGTTGACAGTATGTTTCCTTTGAAAGTTGTTTTCTATGTTATTTTTTCATGTCAGCTTAATGCGAAAATCAAATCGGTAAAATTAAAAATTAAAATGTCAATTAAAAATATGTAAATGATTAAATAAATAATAAATAGATAACTGAGAGAAAGATCAATGTCATGGGAAAGTCGCACGAGGGGAGAAAACATGCAACAATGACGAGCCCCACCAAGAAACGAAACGCTCTGGGGTTTAAAGTCGGGTCACAAGCCACCCTGAACTGTGTTCACGCTTGTTTTCTTTCAAGCTAGTGAAGCTAAAGCTAGCTAGTAGTAGTAGTGCTTTCTTTTGACTAGTTCTTTTGAGTTGCGTTCCTACATCTCTCTAGAACTATCGCATGCAACCTGACGTCTTCGAGGACTTGCATACGAGGGGGAGCCTTCCAACAATAAATTGTTGTCATCCCTTATTTCCTTGTCCGAGTTTTATTAGCGACTTTGACAGGTTTTTTGACCTGGCAAAGTCCCCGGACGGCCCACACAGGGCCAGGAGGAGAGGGGGAAGGAGGATAAAAGAGGAGGTCAGCGGGAAGGCTACACATAGAGTGTCCGCATGTCCTGCCGCGGTTGACTAGGGTTTTGACTCGGTGGGGAGGTTGACAAAAGAGGTAAGGGGGGGGGGTCCTACTTGACAGGAAATTGTTATGAACATACCTCACGAGCACGAATAAACAAAGAGGCGTATGTCATTGTTGGCAATAAAGAATGAAATTGTGCGATGCGGTTTGAGCGGCGAAGCGTAAAGACCGCCGTCGGAGGAGCTTGCGTGGCCGAGCTTTGTTCTCGTTGACAACTGATGCGCTTGCAAGAACCTTGCCGTCCTTTTTGCCTGCTGAGTCAGTGGTCAAGTATAAGGCTCCGGCTCCTATAAAGCTTTGCCGAGTTTGATTAAAAGCTGCATTGATCAGCGGAGGGAAGAGCGCCTGGTGCTGGCCATCAGTTGGTTTGATGGCTGAGGCGCAGTGAGTTCAGAAAAGTCAAGGGCTTTCTCCTTGCAGTGGACCACGTCCCGCGTCCTGCTGAATCATCAACTTTTATACTGCCAGCGCGACTAAACACCTCCATAGGTATATCAGCGCAGGATTTATTGTAGTGCTCGTGTCCTACGTACTACACAGAGACAGCTCAGGCCGGGGAATGCTCGGTCTGCAAAGATCATGTTTGTTGCCTAATTAAATTCGCGAGTGCGTGGCATTTTGGATGGGGCTGCCAGCAACGCAAGGAGCTCCCTGTTGTTTGCATATTTTCCCAAAGGGCTAGTGGTTTGCTTTTTTCCTTTCGGCCCGTCCACACACTCCGCACACTCTTTCAACTCCAACCCGCACCAGTTTCTACCCAACCACACACAGTCTTGTCTGTTTCTTCGTAGAGGAGCCGCACCCTCAGTCTGTGCATCGTGCGGCTCTTCCTGGCTGCGATGTTCCCCCTGCACGATTCCACCTCAGACCCTTGTTGTTCTGACAAACACTTCCCGCGGACAGCACGCCCACCCACTCATCTACTAGACACATCACAACACCCCAGAGTGCTGTCCCACGCCTCAGAACACGTGCGCCCTTTGGTGCCCTTCTGCTTTGCCGCCCTGCCGGCTCTGATCTTTCGATCTTGATCCTGGGTACGAACGCACGTCCCATTTATGACTAAGCCAGTCACCACTCAACCCAATCCACATCACACACACCACATAGCAAACAAGCTAACACTCGCACTAGCCAGCCAAAGCCGTCTTCTCGACCGCCTTCCAAGCGCCGCAACACCACACGCCAGCAAAGCTCAACGCCACGCACGCGCCCCCCTTCGACACGAATCTCTTGAGTCCCTTCTGAACAGGGGACATAGAGGTTTGTCTTGCACATCACTAAGCACCACGGCTCGCACCGCCTCCGCTTCTTTTACCTTAACCGTTAATCAACAAGCTTCTACCCCGGAAGGGTCTCGTCAAGCAGTCCTCCCCATCGTCAGCAACCCTCCCAGACTCGCATTCACACACTCTGCCGTCCACGGTGGAACCACTGTTTAAAAAAAGTAGCAGCATTATCAAGAGAAGCAGCAGCACTAACAGCAGCAGCAGCAGCAGCAGCAGCAAGCCCTCTCCAAACATGACGGGCAGCACCAATAACAACACCAGCCTAAACAGCACCAACGACGCCGCACTCCTGGTGCCGGACCTCCAGAGCATCCCCACGCCTCTTCGCGCCGAATCTCTGCGCCAGCTTGAGGAGGTGGGCTCTTGCCGAACCAGCGTTACCCCCGCTACGCATGATGGCAGCAGCAATAGGAGCGGTGACGGCTCGTCGGCGAACACGAGCCGGGAAGGCAGGACGTCCGGGCCAGGTGACGAGTTGGATGATCAATCCCGTGCTTCCGGATCCGATCTGATGCCTCCCACCACCACGGATGAAAGTGACGAGGAGGATAATTCTTCCCTAGCGACGGACGAGACGGGCGAGAACATGCCTCACCAGCAAGCCGATGCCTTCCTGAGCGTGGGGCAGGGGTCGTTGCTTTCCCCTCCGGTGGAGGGAGGGAAAAAGGTCTTAGTGACGGGGGGAGCTGGATTTGTGGGATCGCATGTGGCGGACCATTTGTTGACAAGGGGGGATGTCGTCATCTTGGTGGATGAGTTTAATGATTATTATGACACCTCGCTGAAAAGATCGAATGTCGCGTATTTGTTGGCGAAGCATGGCTCGTCGAGGCTGAGGGTGGTGGAGGCCGATATTTGTGATGCGCATGCGATGGAGCAGCTCTTCATCACAGAGAGTCCTAAACATGTGGTGCACATGGCGGCACGGGCGGGGGTGAGGCCCTCGATTGATGATCCATTTGTGTACATCCATTCAAATATGTTAGGAACGACGCGCTTGTTGGAATTGGCGCGGATCCACGGGAATGAGTGTTTTGTCTGGGCAAGTTCTAGTAGCGTGTATGGGGGCTCGAGCCTGGAAGAATTCGGAGAGGACGATTACGTGGATAACCCCGTCTCCCCCTACGCAGCCACGAAGAAAGCCTGCGAGCTGATGACTTACACCTACCACTCGCTCTACAAGATGAATGTGTCGGGTCTGCGCTTCTTCACGGTCTACGGACCGAGGGGCAGGCCGGACATGGCTCCTTTTAAGTTTGTGGATCGGGTAAGTAGGGGGTTGGAGATCCAGCAGTTCGGGGATGGGAGCAGCTCCAGGGACTACACCTACATTGATGATATTGTTGACGGGGTAGTGCGCGCCTTGGATCGTCCACTGGGATATCAGATTTTCAACCTGGGCAATGGGAGTCCGTACCGGCTGAGTGATTTCATCGGCTTAGTGGAGAAGAATGTGGGCAGGTCGGCGTTGATCAAGATCTTGCCGGACCAGCCGGGGGATGTCCCTAGGACATGCGCCAACATTTCGAAGGCGCAGGAATTGCTGGGATACCAGCCCAAGGTCTCGTTTGAGGAGGGCATTGCCAGGACGGTGGACTGGTATAAGGGTTGGAAGGCCGAGAAGGAGGCGATGGAGGCACGGAAAAAGAACGAGAGGGTGGAGGAGATGAAAAAGGGGTTGAGGGAGAGTCAGGGGATGATGAAGGGTGGGACCTTGGAGAAGGTGGCATCGACGATCTCGGTTTTCAGCCAAGGAGGATTGAGCGGTTAGATAGACGGCGGTACTCGTAAATTCATTCCCTGAATTCAATGAAGGAGACGGCAGACGCGAAGAAGACAAATTATACTGACAAGCAACACAGAAAGCGACGGAGAGAGAGGTCATGGAAAATACATTTCTCAGTCATCTCTCAGTGAGAGAGAAAGAGACGGAGATAGGGGCTAGTCTTAAAGGAGCGTATACAGAGAGGAAATTCGAGATCAAGAGCAATAGCAAGAAGAGGATAGTATAGAGAAGATGAAGGAGAAAGAAAGCCGGACGCCGGAGACACAACTCCAATAAGGACAACTGCGGTGCGGTGGTCTGTAACAGGGGTGCGCGTCGTCGTCAAGAAGCACATGAAAAAAACACGCAGATGGAAGGAGATAAGGAAGACGAATGTAGACTCCTGATCCTGATCGTTTTTGTAAATATTTGACGACAGTGATATGAAGAAAAATTAAAAAAACGGATGACGGTGATGACGGTGATAACAACGATGAAGAAATAAGAGGAAGGAAAGTTACAAGACCTTGAACAGAGAATACAATATGATCAGGGTCATAAGAAAGGTGAAGCGGCAGTAGTAGTTGCAGCAGTGGGAGTAAAAACGTTGAGGAGAGAAAAAGGAATATAAGAGTAAGAGAAGACGAAAAAGATCAAGGCGATTAGTCTTAATCACGTACTTGTTTTTTTTTCGTCCTGTGCATTTTTCTATTCAATCATGCCTTCATAATCATTTCAACACATTTTCTGCTTTTACTTAAGAGCCTTCATATCCTTCCCCCCTCATCCTCTGGCCCCCCTCTCCAAGTAATGCCCCAACGCCACCTCTAAGTCGGTGGCCACAACCCGCACGAGTCCCTCGTCCACATTGCATTTAAACTTCATCCCTCCCAGCTCCCCACTGCCCCCCCGCACCCTCAGTAATAACCGATGCCTTACTAAGGTATTGATCTGAGCAAATAACTCAGTTGTCCCCGTGTTGTTCGCATAGCTTGCACCACTCGCCCGTGTCAAGGCCACCAAGCACGTAAAAATCGACAACAACCTCTCTAGTGAAAATGTCCGCGCACCATCCTTCTCTGTCTCTGCTTCTTGGGCTTCGGCAGCTCGGTCTTCTGCTGTGGCCGTGCGTTTGTTCCGTTTCGTGCCCCGGGTGGTTGTGGAAGAGGAGGAGGAAGAGGAAGATTTGACGGCGAACAGCTGGAGGTCGGTATTAGGGGAGACGTGAGAGGCGAGGAAGGAGGCCAAGAGGAGGTAGAGAGCCATTTTGGGAAGCTCATATCGGAGGAGAGCTTGGTGCTGGTGCTCCTGCTGGTGCGGTTGTTGAGGTATGAAAGAGGAAGATGATTTTTGTACTCCATTGGAGATGGTGGGGGAAAAGGGGGAGGAGGATGACGAGGACGACGAGGACAATGAGGGGGGGAGGGGAGGCAGGCTATTAGATTTTTCCAACGGCTCAGCAGGCATGTGTAAACAGCTGTGTACGGCCCGTTGAATCAAAGGCCGCACCCGATCAAATAACGCTAGGTGCCCTGGCAGCTTTCCTCCCTCCCTCCCTCCTCCACTACTAATACTCCGCCTTTCTGCCTGATTCTCCTTCCCTTTCTCCTCCTCTTCCTCCCTTCCTCCCTTCGCCAAGACCGGCTCCAAGTACTTTTCGGATAGCAGCACCGCCATCCTCCTCATTTCTCTCACATCCCTTGTCGAGCTGTACAAAGAGGCGACTAAAACATTCACAAACCCCGCCACCAACGACTCAAACTCCCTCTCCTCCTCCCCTTCCTCCCTCCCTCCCTCCATAGCCTCAGGAGAGGGAGGAAGCCCCGCCGCTACCCTCAAACTCCTCAACAAAATTGCCGTTGCTTGCACCTTGGTATAGGCGGGGAAAGGTACGTTCAATGCCAAGGCAGCTTCTAGCGAACCCGGCACCACCACCGGGGTCTCTGAAATCAAAATGACAGTTAACGCCACCACGGCTCCTGCTCCTCCATGCCCCGGATTATGTCGATCCTTCCCTTGTGGCCCTGCAAGCATTGCGGGGAGTTCTGCAAGCTCGTGACGGGCGAAGGAGGCACCACGGGGAAGGCGGTCGGCGCTGTCCAAGACGATGATGAAGGGCACAGTGCCTGTTGCTGCTGCCCCTCCGCCTCCTCCTCCTCCTCCTCCTCCTGCAAAAGTAGAATACAAATCAACCGATCCCTCTTTTCGAGCCGACTGCTGCTGCTGTGGCTGTTGTTGCTGAGTTCCGCGCCAGGAACGCAAGAGGTGGAGAAGACCTGCGGCCGTCGCGCACCGATTGGGGAGAGGAATGAGATGACTTCCGGTGGCTGCACCCACTCCCGCCGACACCTGCTGCACCGAGCTTCTCTGTGCATAGTAGGGATCTTCGTCATCGTCGTCCTCCTCCTCCTCGTCTTCCTCCTCATCGTCCTCATAACCCTCACTACCCCCACTGGTTCCCCCCTCGTCCTCCCCCCCCTCGACCTCCTCCTCCTCCATCCTTCCCTTTCCTTGCTTCCGCAGTTGCCGCTGCCGTTGCCTCGCCTCCCTCCGTTCCCTCCTAGCTAACACTCGATATTCCCGCTGTCGATCATCGTCAAACTCATCTACCTCCATATAACCCACCCCTTCCAACCCTAGTGCTTGCGCCTGCATCTCTACATGTCTTAACCACGTAGCAGCTATCGTACTGTACAAAGACCGGGCTGTCGGGTGCTCCACCCCACGAATCAATGCATGTGGGAGCTTACATGATCGGAGGACATCGGCTACGACGCCTGTCTTGCCGCCACCGCTCGGCCCGTGCACTAGGAGGACGGAGGAAGAGGAGCACGGTTCTTCTACGGAGGGGAGGAGGCGGGCTAGCAGCTTAATTTGGGCTTCGCGGCCGACCCATTTGGCTTTAACTTGCTCGAGGGTTGGTGTTGGCGCAGCTGAAATGCTGAAAGGTCCGCCCCGGGCTTGCCGACCAGCATCACCATCGACTAAGGAGGGCGCGCTTGCTGCTCGTGCTGCTGCTGGCGCTTGCTCCTCCCGCATGCCCGTCAAGACATCCGTTAGTCCGAGCTGCTTGATGAATTCCTGGTTCTCTCGGATGCTGTCCTGTCGCCTCCGTTCAATTTCGGAAAGGTGTCGTTTGTTGTTGCCGGCATTCGTACCAGAGGCAGCGCCCGCAGAAGCCAATGACGAGGTCTGGACGTTCACTTTGCCGCCGCTACTATCCTCCCCTCCTCCAAACCAGCCGCCGCTCCCACTGCTGCCACTTCCACGGGACCGCTTCTTTCCATTTCCTGTCATGAAGGCAAACATGCCGCCGCCTGTGAGTGTATAGGTTGTGTGGGATGGGTGATTTGGACACGAAACGCAACGAAGCGAGGAACGTGGGGGGCGGTAGCGCGGCCCGGGTAAGCGAAGGCTCAGCCGATGTGAGTCGGTAGCCACATGGCCAGCAACGCAATGCAATGATTTGTTGTCACTGAGACAATCTTATCATCGATACCTCCATGTCAAGGACAAGCACTACACCTGTCACGCTTACGGTGCACTACGGCCCTACATTTCTACCACAGGTCAAAAGTCAAGGGTCAAAACCAATCACCACCTTGCGCCTCTCCCGCCACACAAGCTATGGCCCCGATCGAGGCACCCTCCACCTCGACCCTGGTCGAGAAGATTAAGAAGAAGCTCATGCCCGTCCATGTGAAGGGCGATAGTAACAAGGAGGCTGCCGCAGCAGCATCTGCACAACCCTCAGTTAGTCAGAAGAATGACGACGAGATACCCGACCCCGATGAGGAAGGCGAGGAGGTAGACGTCGCGACCTTTGAGGAGTTGGGTGTGGTGAAGCCCTTGTGCGAAGCCTGCACGGCCATTGGCTGGATCAAACCCACGGATATTCAACAACAAGCCATTCATGCGGCGCTGCAAGGCCGTGACGTGATCGGGCTGGCCGAGACAGGCTCCGGAAAAACAGGCGCATTTGCCTTGCCCGTGCTCCAGGCCTTGCTAGCCAAGCCTCAAAGGCTGTTTGCCGTCGTCCTGGCCCCAACACGCGAGCTTGCCTTCCAAATCCATGAGGTCTTTGAGGCGCTCGGCGCAAGCATTGGTTTGAAATGCTGCTGTGTTGTGGGCGGGGTGGACATGATGACGCAAGCCATCGCATTGGCCCGCAAACCCCACATCGTCGTCGCTACCCCCGGACGTCTGGTCGACCACCTCGAAAACACGAAAGGTTTCAATCTCCGTGAAGCCCGCTTTTTGATCCTAGACGAAGCAGATCGCATGCTCTCCATGGACTTTGAAGAGGAAATCAACAAAATTCTGACGGTCATGCCCACGGGGAAAGCCCGTCGGACCTTCCTCTTCAGTGCTACCATGACCAGCAAGGTCGCCAAGCTCCAACGCGCCTCCCTCACCGACCCAGTAAAGGTAGAAGTATCCTCCAAATTCTCCACCCCCCGCACTCTGGTCCAGCAGTACCTGTTTATTCCGGCCAAGTACAAGGACTGCTACCTTGCCTACGTTCTGAACGAATTCGCTGGACAAACCACCCTGGTGTTCGTCAGCACATGCAACAATGCCCAACGCCTCGCCCTTCTTCTGCGCAACCTAGGGTTTGGCGCCATCTGCCTACACGGGCAAATGACCCAACCCAAACGCCTGGGTGCCTTGCATAAATTCAAGTCAGGACAGCGATCTATCCTCATTGCTACTGACGTTGCGTCACGCGGGCTTGACATCCCAGCTGTGGACCTGGTCATCAATTTCGACATCCCCTCGCATGGAAAAGACTACATCCATCGTGTCGGGAGGACGGCAAGGGCGGGGAGGGCAGGGAGGTCGATCGCATTTGTCACTCAATATGATGTGGAGGTGTACCAAAGGTTGGAGCTCTTGTTGGGCACCAAGTTACCCGAGTATAAAGCAGAGGAGGAAACCGTGTTAATTTTATTGGAGAGGGTCAGCGAAGCGCAACGAATTGCAGTGCGAGAACTGAGGGAGTTGCAATTGGGCGGGGGGAAGAAGCGGAAGAGAGGGGGAGGGGAGGAGGAGGGGGAGGAGGCGGAGGGGGAGGAAGGGGGCGGAGCGGAGGGGAAACGTTTTCCAGGGTCAAAGGGGGGAGTAAGGGGGGGGGGGGGGGGGGGGGGAGGGAGGGGACGGGGAGGAAGGGGGAGAGGACGGGGCCGAGGGAGGTTTTAATCTGAAATGTGGAGGAGGGAGGGAGGGAGATGAAGAAACGGTTGAGAAAAAGTCCCTGGTGTACAAAAAGTTTAGAAGTGTGTATTGTTTTATCACTTTATTCATGGAGGTGAAGAGAAAACAATGAAAAGTGCGACAGCGTACGGACCTAAGGGCGTGCGGAGCGAAGGAACACGTCGAAAGTAAAGAGATATGGGTGCGTGGAAACGGAAGGCATATCGTATCCACGATTTGTCCGGGATATGTCTCTAACTCTTGCAATTTGTTGCTGAATAGTGCGATTTCAACTTTCTATGCCGGTGAATTATATTAAATTAGGATTTCTCTTCTTCCAAATTATGAATTTGTGCATACACGCTCATGCAATATTCCTCTCAAACAGCTATTGCTGTTATTGCTGTTGGTCTTCCCCATCCTCCCTCCCTCCTTCCCTTCTCTATACACGCTTCAGTCTCAACATTTTTTGTTGTTTATCTTACATGAAAGCGGACCATCGGCTGTTGCTACTAATCGCAACCCTGTTGCTACTTGCGGCTGCTGCTGCTGCTCCTCCTCCTCCTCCTCCTCTTCCTCTCTCTCCTCCCTGCACAGCAGATACATGCCGCTTGTTGCTTTCCGTTACAGCATCATAAGACCGCATACGCTTACTCACTTCCCCCCCCGTCTCATATCTTCCAACTTCTCCTCTTGTTTCCCCCATCGAGGCCTCCCAACCCCATCCATCATGCTGCTGGTGCTGTTGGTACTGCAGGTGCTGCTTGTGGTACCCACGATTGTCCTCTTGGATCCGCATCGCTTCCTCATCTTCCTCATCGTTGTTGCTATCCCCACCCCGCTTCCGAGCTTGTCTTTGTCGTCCATGACCCCAATTTTCCTCTCTTTCTTTTCCTTCGCTTCCTCCTTCGCCTCCTCCTCGCTTGCGTCGCCCCCCGTGCCGTCCGCTTTTTCCTCCTCCTCCTCCTCTTCCTCCTCTTCCTATTTTACCTCTTTCCCTCGCCGCCGGCAACTCCGTCACAAACCGTCCATCTTCCTCCTCCATATCCTCACTCACCAAGCTCATCAAGCTCGCGCCATGGAATCCATTACCGCTTATGCTACTTTGTGCGTCTTCTCTCTGTGTATCTATTAAAAATGCGCCCCAACGGCTTCCAACCTCTCCTCCTCCACCCCCACCACCATGGGCATTACCCTCTTGCGAAACGGATCCGTCCGCAGACCCGCTCATCTGATGCTGGTTCTGAAGATGATAGTTGTTATGGTGGCGCAGCTCCTCCTCTACCTCTCCTTCTTCTCCTCCTCCTCCTTGATAGCATTCGTACAAAGGAGGCGACGCAGGGACCTGCATCGAACGTTGCTGATGAAGCTGATCCCGCGCTTCGCCGTGCTGTGCATTTAATTGCTGTGCGGCTAGACGGAGCTCCTTGGCGCTGTCGGTCCTCGCATAGACTTTGATAATGCTTTGCTTGGCCCCACACATCCGGCATGCCCATTTGCGGTTCTTGGTCTCTTGGTTGGGAATGAAGACGTGGCATCGATAGCATTGCACAAGGACGAAGGTTGGCATTCTCCCTGTCGAGTGTGGAGTGGTGGAGTGGGTTGATGGCGCGTTGGGGTAAAACGAGGACTATGTTAGTAAATAATGTGTGCTTGAAAAGTTGCCGCCGTGTGCCTTACGAGCGATAGGAGGATAACAGCGAACGGCTGTGGCTCTTGTGCGTGAGCGGCAGAGAAAAGAGCAGAAATAGAATTATTTGTCTCACGGTCACACGCGCAATGCTACCACACGCACAGGATAAGGACGGTGGATAGGGAGGAGGGGGGGCAGCCATGCGGGTCCGCCTCCGCTACTTGACTTGCAAACTCGATCTCCCCCTGCAGGCCGATACCGCTCGGAAGAAGACGACTGCGTTTGAAATCCTCAAGACCATCAAGGTGAGGGCACTGCACACGGAAGGCATAGAGTGGAGAGGGACAAGGGGGGGGGCACAGATATTTTCATGAGACCCGTCATCATCTCTCTCGACCTCCCGGCTGTCGGGCTTTCGGTCCCCCTCACTCTCCACCACCCTGCCTCACGCTTCGCGATGGTGGGTTGCGAACGACTCGCATATCCGAGACATTCAGTATAAGCTTGGACTGTTGACATGCCTGCAATGACTGTGCCAGTTGTTCATGCTTGTGCTTGTGGTCTTGTGAGCAGTTTTGTGAGGCCCCTCGAGGAGAGATTTGAATTGCGCATGCCGAAGCAGGCTGAAACTGTACCGTCCAGAGCACTACACACACCCTATATATCATGTGCACTTGAACCACCTCAAGGCTTGTGCGGCTCTGACACCTGTATGCTCGTTCTTGACCGTAATGAATCATTGGAAAATCTTCTCCACTCTCTCGCTTGACCTCCGCACTCATCTTCCCCTCCCTCCCCACGCAACTATTCTCACCTCTCCTCCACCGTACCACCCACAGGAATCAATCCAAATTAATTTTGGTGACTTTGGAATAGCTGCCCTGCTCAATTCTTTGCAGATCCGGTACTATGATGAAGCCACGCACATCTTTATTTTGCGCTGCTCACGCGAAGGCTACCGCTCCGCCTGGGCAGCCATGACCCTACTTACTTCCCTCGGTGGCGGTAACAGCAGTAACAGCAGCAGTACTAGTAGCACTCGTACTAAAGCAAGTATAAGCGTGTTACGTGTTTCGGGCTCCGTGCGCACGTGTCGGACAGACGCGGTAGAGATCCTGGTAATGGCTGCGAAAGCAGCAGCAGCGGCGTGTGTTTTGCAACAGCAGATGGAGGAAGTCCACGAAGAGGACGAGGAGTGGGTAAAAACCAAGCGCATTTACTACCAGACGCAAATTGAAGGGGCCATCCAAGGCGTGTAAAAAGAGACGACACAGGTAGGTTGTACAATGAGGGGGAAGAGAAGGGTAGCACACACGTGTGGATGAAGCTGGGTGAGGAGAGGAAAGGAGCACATAGTAAAAGCGGGTGTGGCGCCAAGGAATCTCCCCGCGCCCATGCGTACATTAATGATGCCAGAAGAAACCACATCGCTTAAAACAACTGCAATGCTCACGTTTGTCCATGACTTGCTGTTGTGCCGCGGTGTGACATGCACTTTATGTAAAGTTGAAAAAAACGCTTGTTCTTCGACACTTGTTCAAGTATCCCTTCCGTGTTTCTGAGAAATAGAAGAGAAGAGAAATATGTAGGTATGGAAAGATGTATACTCTTCGAATTTTCGTGACTTCTCTTTCGCTCTCCCCTCTGCACACCAAAGCAGAGGTTGGAAACAAAGGCCAAGCATCATCCTGGAGTTTTATCACATGCACCACTCTTACCGGAGACCAAGACACTCAGGCCCTACAGCTGTTAACATCAATATCAAGGAGACAAGGCATTGAATAAATGAAAACACTCACACAAGAGACCGAGTGGATAGATGCTGAATAGCCCAGCCTAAAGAAAAGTAATGGACATAAGTAAATATGACATGACGACAAGGGTGGACGAAAGTGATCAGCGATAGTTCTACATTTTTGTCGTTTATTTCACTTATTTGATTCCTTCTCCTCCCTTCTTCCCTTTCCCCTCACCATCCTGATCCTCTGCGCTTTGCCTTCTCCTCATCCTGCCACCCCTCTCCCCCATCCTCCTCCTGCGCCATTCTCTCCCTATCCAACTCCTTTTTCCACTTTATCTCCTCCTCCCCCACACCATCCACAAGCACCGCACCTCCCTCCCTCCCTCCCTCCCTCCCTCTCTCCTTCCCTCCCTCCTTCCCTCCCCCCTTCTCCCTCCTGGGCGTCGTCGCCCGTTGCCGTCCCCTAGCATTCGCTTCCTTCAACTCATTTTTCAAATTTTCCAATTTTTCATGCTTGCTAACAACCGTCGAGACAGCGCCGTGAAGGGCGTTAACATCCCTCACATCAGGCCTTGATCTCAGCAACCAGCTTTTTAATCTATCATATAACCCTCTCCTTACATGTGGGTCTGGGTTCAATTCAGTTGCGTCCAGCATGTCTTGTATTCTCTTCCAGACACCATCTACCTCACCGGTGGTTGCGAGGCGGGTGCCCTTGGCAAGGCTTAATGTAGCTTCTTTGTATGTGTAGAGGTTGTCACCGAGGTGAGCGCGGGCTTTCCAATATTCGTAGCTTGGAGGGGGGGGGAAGAAGGAAGGGAAGGTGGTAGGTGGTAAAGAGAATTAAACGAGAAGGGGGGGATGATGGGTCCATCAGATATCTATGTATCAATTTTATTCACTTTAAATTGATCCCTTTTTCTCCTCTGCCTACACTCCCGTGCGACTACCACTCACTGACTTACCCGCAAATCTGCACAGCCTGGCCGAGATTCAAGCTGCTAAACGCAGTATTCGTCGGTATCTGCAGCAGGCGCGTCGCATACACCAAATCTTCATTTATCAATCCATTCCGCTCTGAGCCGAACATATAGCCTGTCCTTGCCCCACCTACGGTAGGAAAGACGAGGGGAAAAAGAGGCAGGAAGGAGGATGATTGGAAAGAAGTCAGGAGTGCAGAAAAAGATTTGTCTTGTACATACCTTGTGCGAAAGACTCCAAGGAACCTACCGCCAGACGCGCCGCTTCTTCAGGCGTGACAATTGTTACCGTCATATCCCGTTGCCGAGCACTCGTGCCGATCACTTCACTCAAGTCCGAGACTGCTGCTCCTACGTCTGGAAAAATGCGGGCGGCCTCCAATATTGCATCAGCGCCCGATGCCCGTGCCCGTGCCATGGGCGTTAAATGGTCGCAAAAAGGGTTAATGATGCGAAGGTCAGTGAGCCCAAAATTGAGCATAGCACGCGCACAGGAACCAATATTCTCGTCGAGGTAAGGCCGTACCAGTATGACGGCTGGAGCGCCCTTATCCTTTAGCGCGGCCTCGAATGCGATTGTCTTTTTAGGTTGTCGCACACTGCGGTCGGCCGAGCTCATTCTTGTAAGACGATGTGGCTGTACACGTGCAGGGGCTACCGATGGATTCGATGGCGTCACAAATGCTTTGGCCGCGCCTGTGGTTAGAAGCAGGATCAGCAGCAGTGATAGGGGTGGGAGGAGGCTGGGAAGGGAGAGGGGGAGGGGGCGTAGGTGATGGTGTAGGGAAGCCCCCATTTCCGACCGGGCAAGTCGCTGTGACGTCTACACGTGGGTAAGCTGCAGTTCTAGCCTGTGTGATCAGTATTAGTGGGTGGATGGTGGGTAGTTGGGCTTGAGATTGAGTGTCATTTGGGTGTGCGGTCGTGGTTTGGGGTGGCCATGTCGCTTCAACAATCAACGAAGCGCGGGGTGGCTGGGGCTGTTGTTGCTGCTACCTTGCCTCTTTTGCCAATGCATTATGTATGTTTGGACTTTAAAGCTCCATGCGTAGTTTGTTTGATTCGCTGGTCTTGTAATTATCACTCGTCGGGGTTACGTGGTCTTTGCTGCATGGCTTGTCTGGCCCGCAATCTTTGCCCCACCACTCTATCCTTGGCCCACCCCGCACATCGTCAGTCCAACCCTACATTCAATACACAAATACACAGGCCAACCACGCTCGCGAGGCAGCCATCTACACGCCACAGGAATGAGCAATTGTGGCGTTGGCGCAAGCATACATACGAGAAGACCAACACAAAGGAGGAAAGGTCTGGCCTCTGTCAAGCCCTCAACCCTGCTGGCACTGACGGCCCTCTTGTTTACTGCTGCCACCGTACACGCTTTTCTGCCTGCAAGCGCACCTTCCCAGAAAATGCTCTTGAGACCAGCTCTGCGGACAGCGGCTGTTACGGCGACAGCATACCCTCGTGCCTCTCTGACTCGCACGCTGCTGGTGCGCATGCAAAGTGGGGGAGACGGCGCAGACGCCACCGCTCCCCCCAAGAAGCCGAAGCAGCAACAAAAGCAAAAAGGCGGCGGCAAGCAACCTAAAGTGGAAGAGGAGCTCTTAACAGGCGCAGCATTGACAGCGAAGGAGAACGAGATAAAGCAGGATAGGTTGGTCAAGGCCCGGGCCATGGAAGCGGAGGGCCGAACGGCATTTGCCACAACCTACCGGGTAACGGCGACGGTGGCCTCGATCAACGAGAAATGGGCTGCCCTTGAACCTGGGGTTGAGGACGAGGAGGCTGATGTATCGGTGGCGGGGCGGATAATGGCGCGACGGGTGTTTGGGAAGCTAGCGTTTTTTACCTTGCAAGACGACAGTGGGGTCATTCAGTTGTACTTGGACAAGGGAAGGTTGGAGGAGGAGTTTACGAAGCTGAAGGCATGGACGGATAGTGGAGATATTGTGGGAGTGCGGGGGTCGGTGAAACGAACAGAGAAGGGGGAGATTTCGGTATATGCCAGGGAGTGGACAATGCTGACCAAGTCTCTCTTACCTCTGCCTGATAAATGGCATGGGCTCACGGATGTGAATAAGCGCTATAGGCAGAGGGAGACTGATTTAATTGTGAACCCGCATGTGAAAGAAATGTTTCGGCTGCGTGCTAAGATGTTTTCTGGTATTCGGAGGATGCTTGATGATAAGGGTTTTCTGGAGATAGAGACGCCTATCTTACAGACTCACCCCGGGGGGGCCGATGCCAGGCCTTTCAAGACGTTCCACAACAGTCTGGACATGGATTTGACCTTACGGATTGCGACGGAATTGCATCTGAAAAGATTGGTGGTGGGGGGTTTTGATCGGGTGTATGAGCTGGGGCGTATTTTTAGGAACGAGGGTATCTCGACGAGGCATAACCCGGAGTTTACTTCCATTGAGTTGTATCAGGCCTACAGCGACTATCACGACATGATGGATTTAACCGAGGAGATCATCAGTGGTCTGGCTACAAAACTCTTACAAACTGAGACCCTGACGTATCAGAATACCACCATTAACTTTCAACGTCCCTGGCGACGCGCTACCATGCATGAACTGGTCGCGGAGAAGCTACCCGGAAATTTTGATTTGGCAACACTGCGAGACAGTAGTCCCGAGAGTCTCGAAAAAGCCAAAGAGATAGCACGTGCGGCCAGTGTTCCTGAAATTGAAACTTGTATCAGTGTTGGTCATGTGGTCCAGGCGTGTTTCGAAGAGCTGTGTGAGGCTGACTTGATTCAACCAACCTTTGTGATTGATCATCCTGTGGAGGTCTCTCCGCTGGCGAAGCCGCATAGGAGCAAGCCAGGACTGACGGAGCGATTTGAGTTGTTCGTGTATGGGAGGGAGTTGGCGAATGCTTTTTCGGAGCTGACGGACCCCGTAGATCAGAGGAGGCGGTTCGAGGAGCAGGTCGAGAGGAAGGCGAAGCTAGGGTTGGAGGAAGCGGCGGAGGTTGATGAGGAGTTCTTGGCCGCGCTGGAGAGAGGAATGCCTCCGACAGGGGGATTGGGGATTGGCCTTGATAGGCTGGTGATGCTCTTTGGTGATGCACCGTCAATTAAGGATGTGATTGCCTTCCCGCTGTTGAGGAAGGAGGATTAGGGGGATGGGGGCGAAGGAGGGAGAGAAGGAGGGGTGGTATTGAAAGCACCGATTTGAAAAGGTAGATTTACAAAATAGTACGAAAAGGTGCAGGGGTAGTCGCTTGATTTTATTGTTACTTTCATGATTTTCTTGCTCCTCCTCCCCCTCTTTCGCTCACTTGGGCGCGCGCTGCAAGAGGAGGGAAAACATACACATACGCGGCGGTACACACACAGATATAGGATAAGAAATGTCAGGTACTAGAAATGCTTTACGCTTCAGAGCTCTTCAAAAAGCGTCTTTCAGAACTTCGTTTCTCTCTCGTTTCCCTTCCCCTCCTCCTTCTCTTCTTCATCCTTCGAGCTTGCCCATCTCTCTTCTAGTTCGCTCTCTTTCTCTTTCACACTACTTTTACCTAAACCTATCAGCTATCTGCACCTTTGATTCTCTCTCCGCTCATTCCACCAGATTCTTTATTCTCATTGCTTCGGTCCAACGATTTGAAGCGACTCTGTCTGCCTGTATGCCTTGGTCTCCCTGCCTGCCCTAGATTCCTTACCTCCGCACGCGGTCCGCAAACTCCCTTCCTCCCTCGATCCCTTCAATGCCTGCTTCCTAACAACCCATCTGCCATCTCGCATCTACTAGTTCTTTAACTTCTTCTTGGCCGGCCCGTCCATCGCCGCCTCTCTCGCTTGTTTCAATCCCTCAATCGAACTCGCCAGCTTGTGCTCCAGCAACATGTTATTGTCAGGGGGCAGACCCACACACGCCCTGAAAATATTCACGATACATTGCCTCTGAGCAAACAGCGCATTCACCACCGGTGTCCCTGCAGGAACCAAAGGGGCCTTGATCAAGTATGACAGCAACGAAAGCACGCTCGCAAACGGCTCGAACTCCCCTCCCTCTACTCCCTCCTTCCCTTCCCTCCGCATGGAAATGCGTTCCGCCAGCTCGGTGAGCACCACGAGGTCGTAAATCAAGGGAGTTGCGAGGAGAGAATCTTCGCACGTATTATGCATCACGATGGTGTTGGTCCCGCCCATAAATATCTCTGAGGTGTACTCGTCCATTGCGCGCTTCGAGTCCCCCACGCAGGGGACGTACCTGGAAAGGAAGAGAGGAGGAGGGAAAGGGAATGAGAGGGGGGAGGTTGAGTTTTTGGTCACCTTGTCACGGCGATAATGACAACGAAAATGTCACCGACACTGACACTTTACACTGACACTTTGCACCGAAACATCATCTCGCGCCAATGCTGGTCTCTGGCCGAACGGAAAATAGAAAAAATAAAAAGAGGGAAAGAGGGAAAGAGGGAGGGTAGGAAATTTCAAACGTACTTGATGACCACCACGTGGTCCGGGTGCTCATCCTCCGCATACAACAACCTATTCGAAGCCACCATGTCATCCACCACATTGCTCTTCGAAATCTCCTTCGAACGAAACGTTTGGGGCGCCGATAGATTTTTCCCGTCGTTGTTCCCCAAATGATTATAGCTTACGATCGATGTAGGCTTTATCCCGGCTGATACCAAAAAGTCCACTAAGACACTCTTCATCTTCGTCTGTCCACTTTTGAAGTCGTCTCCCCCAATATAGACACCATGCCGCTCAGCCAAGTCCACCACGCCGGGTACAAAAGTGTTTTGAGGCGAACCATTGATGTACGAGCAGCCTTCCAGCACGGAAGCGACCGCAAAAAGAGTAGAGGGGGACAGCTCCTCCTCCCCCCGTTCGATGGCCGCCAGGAGGTTATCAGCCGTGTCGTTATTGCCTTCCTCAATGGCAGCGAACCGCTCGGTGTTGGCGGTCCAAAGGACGATGACTTTGTCAAGGGCATGGGCGGACTTGAAGTCCCGAATGTGCCCCCGCACTATCTCCAGCTGCTCTTGCTTCGACCCCGTAAGTACGTTGTCTGCTCGCTCCGCCTGATTCGCCGCGATGAAGTCCGGGAAATAAATAGACGGCAACGGACGCATGTCCTTCATATGCGGGTACAGCTGGTCTTGCAACCCCACATCCAGCACCTGCGATCTGAGCATCGCCTCCCCAATCGTCAATTTAGATATATCCCACCCTCCCACTACCAGATCATTCGGATGCACCATGGGCAATAACCGATTGAAAGGAACAAAGACCGAATTCCCATACTTATCATTCCCCAACCGCACAGTCGACGCCTGGGTTAGGGACCCAAAGTAATTCGCTTTGTGCGTCCCTTCCTTCGTCCGCCACGTCATCCCCATTTTGTTGGCAATGATTCCTGCCGTGGTTGTCGTTCCGTTGTTGCCCCCCCATCCTACGAGCATCAGCCCCGTTTTGGGTACTTGTCGCTTCGTTTTGAAGGTGTAGACTTCCTTGGTGGGCACTGCCTGCGATTGAGAAAGAAAGGAGGGACGTGGGGAGAGAGTGAGAGAGTGAGAGGACGACTAAAAACGATGGGTGGAGAGGTAGCTGGATCGTGCAAAATAAGCAATTGTGGTGGGTGTGAGCTTTGATACGAATATGTGCCGGGCGAAAGGTGGCGATTCCCTCCTCCTCTCCTCTTCATGCATGTAACAAGAGCACACAAGCGTAGGTCATGGAAGCCGACGCGTTTGAAGCACCCAAAAGCTGCTCTTAACCATATAGGCAAACCTTCGACCGACCTATTCAAGCACGCAAGCACTGCATGCACTTGATCTTTTAATACCAGAAGCGTGGACGATGAGGAGCGCGACCTCCAAACTCGAGACCCCGCGCACAACAAATTCAACCCCTCCTTTCCTCGTACTCTCTCCACGCCTTCAGCTTCTCTTTTCCCCATACCTTGGTGCCCTCGACGACCACCGTCTCGTACATATACTTGGCCAGAATTTCTTCCTCAGTGTAGGTGACGTCAGGGCTGTCCACTGTGAAGGCCGCGTCCTTGAACTTAAATGAAGCCATACCTGCTGTTGCCGCGTCCGAGCGACTGATCTGTCAAAGATAGTACGGTGTGGTGGATGAGGTGAGTCTTTAGCCTCGCAGGCGTGGTGTGCTGATCAGGACTGGGGCATTTAGCGAGGAAGAAAATATGCCGGGATGCAGTCCAATCAGGCAAGAACTACGCATTGCGCAATTGAATGCGAGGGATCGACGGCATCCTGCAGCAGCCTATCGTAATGAGTGTTCAGAGTTTGGGTTGGCTCAGAGTGAAACAATAGAGGTTGTGGTCTTCGGGCATATCGTTGTGAGACTTGGCTCGTCAGGGTGTGGCGTCGCCAAGGCAATGAAGCCGAAGAACGGTGGCTCGGTTAGAAAACGAACCAAACCCACCCAAAACACGCTTAGTAATCGGCATAATCGAGCAAAATCGGCCAGAATCGTGTGTACGAAGAGTCGCAGCCTTCATTTCATTTTCCTTCGAACCCGCACAACACTAGATCGCGTGACATAGAGCGACAAGAAATGTGCGGTCACGAGGCCATAGAATTAAAGCACATAATTACGGTCCTCGACGGGATACCTAAGGCATGAAGCCTTACAATATGTTGTGAGAGATCAATATGTGCGGTATTTGGTGAGGAAGACAACACGTCCAGACTACAGACATTCGAGTTGGGAGGCAAGAAGATGGGCCAAGTGGGAACTGTCTTCTATCTATTCAGATGATTTGTATCTCTTCACTGGGACTGCTTACACCCCCTCCTTCCCTAACAGTTTCTATATTTGACAAGGATTTGACGAAAAGGGGGTTGAGGAGGGAGGGGAGAAGGGATGTTTGGTGGAAGGGTGTAGGAGGGGTTGCCTTGCGGAGGGGGGAAAGTGGAGGGGAGGAAGAGGAAGGCACGGAGAAGGAGGAGGATACGAGTTTTCGGTTTATAGAAACGAGACGGATATGGACCATTTATAAAGTTAGAGTGTGGTAGAAGGGTGGGAGGGAGGGGTGGAGTAAGGGAGATTAAGATGCATGTAGGATTATGACATGAGCTTTCACTCAAGATTTTTTTCAGGAATCAGGGTACTTTTCATTTACAATTGATTCGCTGGCTAGTCCTGAAAGTAAGTAAGCAAAAACATCAGGTTGAAGAGAAATGGTAAGTAAAGCCCATGCAAGACAAAGCATCACAAAGAACATGTCCCGCAAAAAACAAATGAGTACTAAATTATCACGTTGAGATTTCTTGTGCTTCCCTTTATCATTATGCTACATTTATATCCCCGTTCGTTCTCTGATCTCATCTTGCTTCGTCGATCTGTTATCCCAAGCACGTCGTCGCACGGCTTTCCGCTCCTCCTTCTCCGGTCTCTCCAGCATTACTGGGAGGGGAGCCGTAGTACGTATTACCAAATACAACACAGCCCTCAGACCCCCAATATTTACCCGCTTCGAGTTAAACAATGGGGTATCTCCTTTCAGTTTCTCTTCTTTCTCATCCTGCTGCTCCTGTTGGGACCAGCACCCCTCAGACATACGGCTCTGCAACGCCTCCTCCACATATGATGCGCGCGACGCCAACAACAACAACCGCCCCCCCGGGCGGATCACTCGAGCCATCTCACGAAAAGCCCGTTCGTATAAATGCACCATCCTTCCTCCTTTATGCTTGTGGCGCTTTCCAAACGGCAAATCCACAAGCGCGACGTCTACCACCCCATGTCTCAAAGGCAGACACCGGGCATCCCAACGTACAAGTCCGACGACAGCCGCACGTTGCCCAGCTTCCCCTGTCCTCTCGGCGCGTCCACCCATCTGTTCCCGTAAATATTTAAAATTCTCCCGCATATATCCCCCCGCCTCCTCGCTCTCGTCCCCACCCAAGGCAAGGACCTGAGGGAAGGGTGGTGGTATCGCTGCAGCAACAAATGGGATAGTTCCGACGCCCGCCATGAAATCAACCACCATGTCTCCTACGCGTGGTTGGCACATGGCTATCAAGAGACGGGCAGTGCTTGGGCGTAGGCAGGCAGTTACACCCTCTCGGAAGAGGATAGGAGGAACGCGTTCGGGGGGAAAATTGGAACTGAAAGTTACTCTATCATTGTCCAAGACAAGACCTAAATGCACGTGCTGCTGGAGGACGATGGCAACAACTTCCAAGTCGTAGCCCTTCAAATCTACTTTGACGTGTTTCTCGCCTAGGCGAATCGATGCACCATCGCCTACGACAGGCAACATATCCATTCCTCTGTATGCGTGCGCGCCATCCCTCAAGACGGACGCGCGAAATTTCACGTTTAGAGGCTCGGTCGTAGACTTGAGCTTTTCGGTCCAGGTCAGGCCTAATGGGATGTCAGTACGGATGGTATCCCTAGTATAAAAGTCGCGTGCACGGGCCCACAGGTTTATGGCTGCATCCCAATGGCTGGCATCGTGGGTCACGGCACGCAAATGGGCTAAGCCCGCCTCCCGCTCTGGTGACAGGAAGTGATCTTCCCCCACGTATGCCAGAACACCTAGGAGGAACGGTAATGCCAAGACAACTTTCATGGGCACATTTGTGTCCAGGATAAGCTTCCCACACCCTGCGTTGCCAACGCGGTCCTCGTCGTCTATTTCAAAGACGCGGAAGTGTGCTGTCCATGGAGAAGACGCTGCGTCTCCGACCCTCCCATCCCTCTTCTCTACCCATTCCTCGCTGCCCTGTCTGGCATGAAAATAGGCCCGAGCTGCCGCCACAGCATCCTCCTCCAGACCGCCGACGCACAAGAGCAGATAGGTGTCGAGGGGAGGAGAGGCTGTGTGGGCCTCTCGCTGCTGCAGGGGAAATGGATTGAATTTCACCGCCAACACTTCCTCCTGCATCTTCACGCCCACGACGAAAAAAGCTTGTTTGTGTTAGATTCTTGTGTGTGTATCGAGTAGTTTTAGCTTTTGTCAGCAAGGACGAATGAGGTCGGGAGGCCCGAGGTTGGGAACGTACGCAGAGATCGCATCACAGGGGAGTGGGCATGTGAAGTGTAAGTGATGCCGGTTCGACAAAGCGCAATCCAAAGTCTCATAAAGCATATTATGTATATGTTAACTTGTATATCTTCTTTACTTTTCACCCTCTTGACCAGCTCCAGCGCCTCCCCACGCTTTTGGACGGGGAACCCATTATTCATTTCTCGCGGACGGCAGACATTTTTTATGAGAGGGGTGAGAAGAGATTGAAAACCCAAAAAGTACGGGGGGAAAGATGGCCAAGCCGAACGAACTCATAGACAGGGACACGGCAGAAGATCAGAACCTCTTTCCACTCTTTTATCCCTTCTAATTGCAGCCCTGGCAGTCCGCCGGTCTTGCTTGCTTTCCCGCGGCGCAGCCGATCGTGGACTCCATGTCTCAATTAAATGTAACATACTGACGACCTGTATCGCCCTCTTCTTTCCTCGCCTTCCTCCCTCTCTCTAGCCACTTCCTCCGCTTCTTCCCGATTCACCTCTCGCTTAAAGCGACTTGCAGCATTGTTGGAAACTCGCCGCTGCCTTATTCTGGGGAGGGTTGCTCGACAAGGCAATCTTTTGACCCTCCCCTATGGCTTGCCCAAACCCTCCCTCATTTCCGGCCATGGATTTCTTGGACAATAACGCGTGAATCTCTGTCAAAATCCGGTGAAAAGCAGTATCCACACCCGAGGCATCCAACGCCGACGTCTCAATGAAAGCCAGCCGATGCTCCTCGGCGAAGCGCATGGCGTCCTCCGTCGGAACGGTGCGCAAATGCCGCAGATCACTCTTATTCCCCACCAGCATCACCACAATCGACTGATCGGCGTGCTCGCGCAGCTCTTTCAACCAGCGCTCAACGTTGTCAAAAGTCACGCGCTTGGAGATGTCGTACACGAGGAGTGCCCCGACAGCCCCGCGATAGTAAGCACTGGTGATGGCCCGGTACCGTTCCTATAGAAGAGGCGGCAGGAGGGGAGAGAAGGAGATTCGTGAGAAGGAGGCTCGTGAGGAGGAGGTTCGTGAGAAGGTGGTTCGTGAGAAGGTGGTTCGTGAGAAGGAGGTTCGTGAGATAAATGCTGGCCAGTGATGATAAGAGAGAATGAAATTAAATGCATGTCAAATACTGTGGGAGACATGCGTCGAATAGAAGGAGCGATTCTGATGCTCCCGGGATGTACACACACACAGACACACACACACGCACACACACACACTCTCTCTCTTTTCTCTCTTTCTCTCTCTTTCTCTCTCTCTCTTTCTCTCTCTCTCTCTTTCTCTTTTGAACGACATACCTGCCCTGCTGTGTCCCAAATCTGCGCTTTGATGATTTTTCCATCACCCGCCTTGATGCTCTTTGTCGCAAACTCCACGCCAATCGTACTCTTGCTCTCCAAGTTGAATTCGTTGCGAGTGAACCTTGACAGGAGGTTGGACTTTCCGACGCCCGAGTCGCCAATGAGGACCACTGCGGGGCCGATGAAGAGGAAAGGGACGGGGGGATATATTGATAGAATGTTCAAGCACTCTGAATACGATTTGATGACACAAAGGGCTGGCTGTGGAACGAGAATGCTGGCGCCAGGCTCCTTTTCCTTACTCTCCTCTTCCCTTCCTCACGCGCGTGCCCCGCCAACGTACCCTTAAAAAGGTAGTCATATGTCTCGTCCTTACCACCCGCCATCCTTGCTATTTATTTTTACTTGTACTGTTACTGTTGTCGCTTCTTCTTATATTGTGAGTGAGGAATGAGCAGCTGTCAGAGTGGGAGTGGTTGGAGTGGATATTAGAATGGAGAGGCAGCTGATGGTGATGAGGGCCTGGAACAGGAGGGGCACGAAGGGAAAGGGTGCACACAGTCACAGCCGTCGTAAGCTTTTCTGTGCCCTAGCGAGGACACCGATGGCGCTTGCACTGTCTGTGCGGTGGTTGAGCAAGACCGAGGCAGCAAGAGCAAATGGCCATGCATCGAAGGAAAGGCACATCAAAAAGTCACGCACTGCCCCAAAGAGCCCTAAAGCCAGTGTAGTGAAAAAGGAAAAGGCTTGCTCTGTGATGTTGCCGAAAAAGGGAGGATTTGGACACACAAGGGTCCGCTCCCCCTCTGGTCGATGACAAGCAATCCGTTGTCTCCACTCCTCGCGCAGTGTGTTCCGGCCCCGCTACGTCTCGTCTACAGCTATGCTTGGGGCCCCCACCGGGTCCCGGTGGCCATCCTCTTCCTGTCTGTGGTATGGATGGAGATTGTTTGTGTCCGAGGTGTGGTATGATGGTGGACATACCATTGGGAAGACGATCTCTCGAGGCAGAGTTCTCCCCTCTCGGGCGAGCAGGCCAACGGAAAAAAGAGCGAGGCAAGACGTTCAAGTTTGTGACTTCTCGCGTGTATGCTTTACTTGTCTTGAGAACTCATCACGACTCGCGTAAAACACTTGATGTCTTTATAATTCAACAGCGTCATTCCGAGGGCCGGAGGTCTTGGTCTCACGCCAAGACGCCGCGCCCAAAAAAGCAGCCAAGCTTGCTTGCGGTGATCTGCCCTAGGAACGTGTGTGCACCGCCCCCCCTGCGTTTTTATTAGCTGTATCACACCACCATGGCGCAAACCACGTTTCTGATGAAAACTAAACTTACAACATGGCAAGGACAAAAGCGAGTGGCACGGGCCTGGAGTGGACATGAAGAGGAGGCTAGGAACGACGTAGCGGAGAACACTAGCACCATCCAAACGTCCCTGCACTCTCGCAGGTCCCTCGGTGGCTTTGAGCACTTCATGTTCAAAGCTCATCAAATTGGCTGTGGGTTGATTTATATGATTGCTGAGCTCGATAACAAAGGGGGCAGTTCTTCTACTGTGCTTCCTCTCCCTAATGCCCGCCTAGTCGAGCATGCCCTCCGCCTCACCATTGCACGACATCCCAATTTACGCGCACGCATCACGGCAGACGGAGAGCAATTGGAAGTTTTGCCTATGGAGGACGTATCGCCAGCTGCATGGTTTGTACCTTTCGTTGTAACTGAAGGTCGAGAGGCAGGGGGAGGGGTGGTGGAGTTTGTGAAGGAGGAGATTAAGCGCACACCTATTGCCCTTGGTCGATGCGAGGGGTCTTTTTGGCAGCTCTTTCTGGTACAAGAAGGGAATCAGGAGGGAAGGAAGGAGGGAGGGGCGAATCAATCGTTGGTGGTATTTGCGCACCACAGTATAATGGATGGGGAGAGTGTAGTATTGTTTTTGAAGGAGGTAGTGGCGGGAATGGAGGACTTGCTCCGACAGGAGGCTTCCAGGGACAGCAACAGCAGTACAAATTGTAGTAACAGCAGTAGTCGTAATAAGAATGGTGCGGGAAAGGAGCAGTCACCGGCTTCGTCGGCTTTGGATTTTCTCCCCTCACAAGACGAGCTCTTTGAAACGGTTTTGCCATCCACGTCTGGAGACGGGTTGCAGGGTGCCCTAACTTTTTTGTGGCGACGCATCACTTGGTACGTGTTTTACAATTGAAGGCAGGTTTTCGTGTCGTGATGTTTATATTTTTGGGTCTGGCGATTTGGTTGGCCGTAGATATTGTCTGCTCACATTGCCTGCCCTTTTTTGCGATCACCAGGACAGGGCGTATTCTGCTCACGCTCGTCATTTCATCAAACTTTTACCCACCTTTTTTCAATCAAACATACAGGCTTCTCAAACGCCCTTCCGTCCCGTCCGCCGAAGTCACCACCACCTCACTCTCCCTTCGCAACATGCACATCCTCTCCTCGCGCATCCAAGGCCCCTTCCTCCATCAGCTCCTCCACCGGTGCCATGCCGAATACACGACAGTCACAGCTGCACTCGCTGCTGCCACCATACTAGAGTTAAAGCGACTAATGCCTGAATCTCCTTCGGCGAACTTGAAGATGGAGACGATGGTTAGCTTGCGCAAGGCTCTATGTGAGGTGGACTCGGCCCGATATGCGGGTGCGCTTCAGTGTTTGGCTGCACCCATCGATACAATCGTTACGGTGGGCGACAGAGACGAGCTATGGGCCCATGCAAGGGGGTATAAGAAAGGGTTGACTGAGGCGATGAAAGCAGGGCAGTGGAAGAGGCAGGTGGCGGCCTTTCGGGCGTTCAAATATGGGATTTATGAAGCTCTGGCGCGCATGGCAGTGTCACCACGGATGCAGGGACGGGTTAAAGCGGCGGCAATTTCGAACTTGGGGATTCTTGTGCATAAGGAAGAGGGAGGGGAGAAAGAGGGGTTGCGGTTAGCCCGATTGCAGTGGGGAATCAGCCTGCATGGGATTGGGCAGTATGTGTTTGTTGCGGCGTCGACGCAGGAGGACTGTCTGAATTTGACTCTTACATGTATGAGTCCGATGGTCTCGCTGGAATGTGCGCAGGGTTTGTTGGATGGTATCGTCGGACGGTTGACTTCGTAAAACTATGGGGTGCAGACTGGGAGTGGGGAAGGTGGAAGGCTGGAATAGCGGGGGGGAGGGCGCAGGTGGTCATGGATAAAACAAGTGCCGAATTCTGGGAAGGATGAACGTATAATGGAATGTGTGTGTACTTATAAATCTGTAAAGAAGGGAAACGCAAATGTCGCCGTGAATCACTTTTGATGCATGGGCCGCAACGTACTTGTTCGATGTTGCAGTCTTTCAAAGATGGGCAAAGCCATAGGACATCATTCACCACAATGAATGTATTGCTTGGAGGCAACCTTCAGTCCTAAAGCCAGCCGATAATTAGTGCTCTTTAATTTTGTTCTCTCTATATGATCCTCTTGTGCTGTGGTAGGATTTATTTTACAATATGTATGTGGCTTTTGCTGGCCAAGCCAATGCTAGATAACAGCACTTCCAGAGACACATACCCACATCACGACGATCATTCTTATACACACAAAACGAAAGCAACCCATTTATCCACCAAATGATGAGGCTGGCGGGATAAGCACACATGCTTTACTACATGCCCACATCTTTGCTGTCCTGAAGACCCACTTGTTCTGCTGCTGCGCCCCTCACTTGACTGGCCCATTGCCCGAGGTAAGTCCAGTATCCCCCTCCCAAGAAAGTGAGCGTCGTGTGCATTGCCAATATGTCTCGCCGCCGTGTGGATGTGTTTAAATATCGATATAAAAGTCGGCTCAGCAACACATCCTCACGCTATTACGCCCTACGGCACACCGACAGGCATTGCCGCTGCTCCTCTCCCCCCTCTCTCTCTATCTACAATGCGATGCGCATCGCTTCTCTTCCTGCTGTTGACCACCTCGATCCACGCATACCCTGCTTATGACAACCCAATTCTTGCCAACCCTGCCCTCGTGCGCCCGGGTCAACTCCTCTGCACGGTTGACCTGGTTCGGAACGCCGCGTGCGACGCGTATAACAAAATCACAACGCAGCCCTTCCCCGCGCCCTCTGACGTGCCAGCCTGCCGCGGGTATGTGTCAAGAGTAGTCGTAGACTTTTATGGCTTTGTCAAGGGCGTGCAATTTGATCGAAGTGGAGGGGTCTTCCTGGGGGATATTGAATTGTTGCGGACCACCACGCCGGAGCCTTCCCCGTCGGGGATTGCATGGCACGTGGAAAAGGATGTGAGCGACTACATACTCTACATTCTCTCCGGTCCCAAAAATGCGACCTTGGGAATCACTAACATTGTCGACAAGACTTACACGGGCGTTATATATGTCAACGCCACCCTTTCCTTCTATGGCCGCCCGTTTTCTTCTACTGATACCGCGGACGATGGTGCACAAAGCACCACTTCGTCTCCTGCCCTCCTTCGTGGAGGCAGCAACAGCGTCGGCTTCACCACAGCCATGGATGATGATAATGTTGCCACCAGCAGCAGTACCAATGGCAAGAAGCACCTCAATCCCTCCCCACAATATCGCGAGGAAGACACCGAACTTCTCCCCGAACATGGCGCCTCTCCACCCCTTATCCTCCCCCTCGTCTTCCCCTTCAATCCCAGCACTGGGCAATGGACCTCTCCCCCCAATTTGAACGGGGACGCAAATTTGTCTGTCTCCCTCCCTTCTTGGCCTCAACCCAACATCGCCCGAGTCTACCTTGACTTAATAGCATCCCCCCACGGGTGCGAAGAATTTTTCTATACCAACCTCCCCTCGGAAGCGGAGGATGTAGACGGAACTTCTTGCGGAGGGGGTGTCTATCGCGAGCTACAGGTGTGGGTAGACGATACACTAGCTGGAAGTTTGTATCCAGCTGTGGTGGTGTATACAGGGGGTGTGAATCCTTTTTTGTGGCGGCCTTTGTCGGGGATTGGGAGTTTTGATATTCCGACATATCGATTCGACCTCACACCGTTTGTGGGTTTATTTAATTCTGCGGCGCCTGTACCTGTGACTATGAATACGGCAGTCACACTTTCAGCACCAGTAGCAGAAGCAGCACTGGTGGAGAATGAGGAAAAAGAGAGAAAGAGTGCCTATGACAGTGTAACGACGATTCTGATGCCAGCGCCTGTAGAACCAGAAACAACAGCAGCAACAGCAGCAACAGCTCGTCCGAAGATCACTTTAAGGGCCTATGGGAACAATAATAAAGGATTTTGGTCGATCACAAGCGCGCTGCTCCTTCATCCGGATCCTGACGTGGACAAAAGTGTGACTTTATCGGGAGGCATTGATTCCGCCACGGACTCGGGCCCCCAATTTACAGTTGATATGACAGAGGGTCAAAACGACGGCAGAAACGGCATCCACGGTAACGACAGCAGCAGCAACACCAGCAGCATTAGCAGCAGCAACACCAGCAGCACT
This sequence comes from Nannochloropsis oceanica, assembly GCA_004519485.1. Lineage (NCBI taxonomy): Eukaryota > Eustigmatophyceae > Eustigmatales > Monodopsidaceae > Nannochloropsis > Nannochloropsis oceanica. The sequence continues at coordinate 1,095,481 of CP038128.1, forward strand.
ATTGTCATTACTTACAAGACGGTTGGGTATCATGCGTTTTCGGTCTCGGGCAGCCTGCATTACCCTAATGGCACCTTTTCGACGACCACCACCGTGACTGCTCACCTCTCTTCGTGGAATGAAAATATATTCTTAGGGAACAATACCCAGCAGACCCGCGGAAACATGGCGGATCAAGCGACCATTGAGCGACACAGCAGCGATGGAACCAAGCTCGGACAACGGCGCCTGCAAAATCAATATCCATATTTCATCCAAAGTTATTATGCAAGTGACGATTCCTCAATAGAGCTTCGCGCGAAAGTTGATATTGGATTCGAGAAATCTCATGATGAGGAAATGCCGGGGAGGCCTCCTTTTGCAGCTTCCTGGAAGAATCGAATTCAGAGCAAGGCAGTGTATAATCGCTCGGTGGACCATAGCCATACTGGGACCATGTTTGGGGAGAGTACTGAGACATTCCAGTTGTTCTTGTCTTTGCAAAGGAAAACGGATCCTTGTTATGATCGTGTGTTAGAGGCGAGTGAGGGATATCTCAAGGTCAATAAGTCGAGTTACTCTTGTGTGTTTCCACCAGGGTTGCATTTTTGTGGGTATCATATGTGTGAGCAGTTTGCGCCAGTTGTGGTGTCACCGGCGAGGGTGTCATTAGCAGGAGTCGCACCGAAAGATTCAGTGGTGGCGACAGTCTATTCGACACTGCCTGTAAGGGTAAATATTGACAAGCAGGGTGTACAGGAAGGCACTCTAGCAGCCGGGAAGGAAAATACAAAGATTATAGTTTTTGCTCAGCAGTCGACGCTTCACACAAAGGCGGTGCTGGAAGGGGCCAGAAACCCGACCTGGACACTGGATGTGCTGCGGGAGAATGCATGAGAAACTGATCAAGGGTAGCACTTTTTTTAAAAAACCATACAGAAAGTGGAAAAGCAGGAAGCAAAGTATGAAGTGTAAGGAATGGTTTCCATACAAAGCAATGCATTTTCGTGTTAAATGGAAGAGGGGGCGGAGAACGTCCCCCCTCCGTTTTTTGAGAAACGATAGGCACCGATACCTCGAGCGGGTCGGCTGAGGCAAAAGCTCAAGACATATGGATTAGAGTCAAGGGTACATTTCCAGAGATTGGCATAAAACCATACAATCCGCTATTTGTCAACACGTATTTTGTTTGCGCTGTATTTCTTTCCATTTATTATTTACAGTTTCTGTATGTGGTTTGATTTTATCTTTTTCATTAGTGAAAAAATATTTTCCCGGACAACACTCAAACGTCATTTTTTTTACTTTTTCTCCTTTCTTTTTCATTCATTCAGCTTCAATTTTATCCCAAAAGTGTCATTAAGACCCGCCGGAACTGCTTCTTGCTAGCCTCGTCCGCCTCCTTGCCCACGTAAGCCTTGACCAATCCGATCATTTGAGGGTTTCCACGTCGAAGCAAATCGGATGCTTGCCGCAATTCGCTGTCGCTCAAAGTAGACACACGCGCGTAGAGAGATTCGAAGAGTTCCGCTTGTTCCTGTTAATGGTCAAAGAGGACATACGAAGGTGAGTGAGCAGAAAATGCCGAAGAGGACTGGGAAGATCAAAAGGAGAAATTGATTCTGAGCCCTTTTTGTTGATATAAAGTGATAAGTGCTTTCAACTATCTATAAGTATTTTTTCGAATCACTTGCCTTGACGTGGATCCATGGGGCGTTGCGAATATTGTTGGGCTTGCTGGAAGACGAGGAGGACGAGGACGCGGACGCCCATGTGTGCAACTGGTGGTTGTACGTCATCGTGGGGAGACACTCCGACAAGGAGCCGGCAGCATTGGAAAAGTTAGAAAATGTGTTTTCTGCTGGGTACTTTCGAAGCAAGTCCGTGTAGTGAATCAAACCATCGTCCGATTCTGGCACTCGCCTCTTCTTCTCACTCGTCTTCTTCTGCGGATCCTCGTCAATGCCGTAGCTGCGAAGCCCGCTAGCGCTGGTGCTACTGCTGCAGTTGCTATTCTTGCGCTTTTTTGGTCCTGCTCCTGATCTCGGCACTCCTCCTGAATCCGATTCCACTCCTGACGGAGGAGAACCTCCGTGTACAGCTGTCGTCGAAGTTACTGCTCCTTTCGTCAGTACTTCCGGTGCGCCTACAACATTGTCCGGAGCTGTGGTCTTGGCCGCATGTATCTGGTTGAAGCGGCGAACTTTCGCAAATCGGTCCTTGTATTCGGGCCCTTCAAAACCCAGTATCTTGCGTGCCTCATCCACCCACAAGATACAGTCGACGTTGCGGCGCCTGTGTGAGCGCGTTACGCGCAAGCGGTTGGGGGATGAGAAAGTGGGAAAGGGGTGTTATCCCATATTAAGGATTGAAAATTTCTTCTATTCATTTACTGAGCGAGAGCAATCGATAAAGGTGAAACGTACTTGTAAAACTCGTCGGACAGTTTCGGACGGACGTGCTCCTCCCAGAACTTGCGGATGGCCTTCTCGCCTTCTAACAGGAGTCCCACCTTTTTAGCCTTGCCCTCGCTGAGCTTCCAGGGCTGTATTATCGGACTCGAGCCGCCAAATTTGTATGAGAATCCATAACTCGTCAGTTCCTCGCAAATGGCCTTGATTGGCACATACTGTGTGATACGGTATGGGTAGGAATTAAAGACAGAGTGTCAACCATCTGAGACTGCAGCGCTTCTCTTACTAGTGGAGAAAATGCGCAGGTCAGACTTCAAACATTGTTGTGATGTAAATTCCGATTACAAACCGCGACGATTGCCTAGCCTTGTAACACTGGCTGGGTTGGAGACAGAAAATTCACGTCCATATCACCGATCGCGGACGATAGACGCCGACTAGAAGCACCAAAGAATATCCCTCAAGCTCGCGGCGATTTACCTCTTGTCGGGTCATTTCTGCTTTTTGTTGGAAGTGCGATTGAAAGTGGAAACAGGTTTGTGGCTAATAGGAGACTGTGTTCGTGTGTTGGTGTTGTTGGCCTTGGGAGACTGAGCCGCCCCGCTATAGCAGGGTGGCTAACTCGGCACCAGCAATGCCAGCCAGTCGATAGCCTGTTGTGGTGGATGGTTTGGTGTTGAGTACTAAAAGGCATCCGCAGGCGTGGTGGGACTACAACTACAAGGAAACAACTGTCCTCGCCGACGACGCTCTGTCTATGCTCGCACGCAGCCAAGACGGGCACCTTTGTACCTGCATTCCGTGGCACACTTTCTTCCTTTCTTTGCACGGCCACCAGCATGGGTCCGCTGGCGCACAGTGAATGGAAAAGGGGAGCTGACTATGCCGCATCCCAACGACGAACAAATCACGCCATAGCACACGCGTTCCGTGTGACTCATGCTCATGTCCCTCCCCCCTTCCTCCACGCAACGACCTTACACACAAAGATGCACTTAAATCGTCGCTGCTTTATTGCCGTGGCCACTTCGTCTCTCGCGTTTACCAGCACCCCCGTTGCCGCCTCGGTCTTAGTCGCTGCCCGCACTCGCGCCAGCGCCAGCCCAGCATTCTTTAGCAACCGCGCCGTCTCGTTGCTTGCGACTCAGGTCTCGTCGTCGTCATCTTCGTCAAACCGACAGTTCTCCACGACCAAGATGGCCACCCCGTAAGTTTCCCGGGGGGCGCAGAGGAGTTGTGGGGTCTGGAGCCCAAGTTTCACAGGACTTGAATCCTTCACTTACGTTCCGCTTTAAGCCTGGGTTTTCCATGCGTTCTTATCTTGTCTTTCCACTTTTTTCTTTTTCGCGCACAGGTCTAGCTTGTACGATTTTACCGTTAAGGATGCCAGCGGCCAGGACTTCAACCTGGGCGAGCAGCTCAAAGACAAAAAGGCTGTGTTGGTAGTGAACGTTGCTTCTCAATGTATGTGGGCACCACGAAGGAAGGAAGTAAGGGAGAGAGGAAGGGTTTTCCGGTGAATTGCTTTTTAGGGCTTTTATAGATCCTTGTATGCTGTGCGGACGCGCTCGTAATTTGGTGGCTTTTCGCGCAAGCTCTCTCATCATCCTGCTGCTTCCAACTCATCTCTCTCCCCCGCACCGGACAATTGCCACACACGAACAGGCGGTTTCACCCCCCAGTACGAAGGTCTCCAGAAGCTTCAGGACAAATACGGGCCCAAAGGCTTCACTGTTTTGGCCTTTCCTTGCAACCGTTAGTGACATGTGAAGGGTGGAGGGAGTGATGGAGGGGGATAAGAGTAATTGGAGAAGGAACTTGACGCACTTTCTTCTAACTTACCTTTTTTTTCATATACACACACGCATGCGCCCTTGCTTCTTCATCCTCCTCGCTCATCATCACAGAATTTGGGGTCAGTACTTTTATTTATTTGCTTGTCTACATCTCCCTTTCTTTCTCCTTTCCCCCTAACGATCAACCTCACCTTCCCTCCCTCCCTCCCTCCCTCCCTCCCTCCCTCCCTCCCATCCGCTCTCTTTAGGGGCAAGAGCCGGACGCTGCACCGGAGGTCTGCAGTTACGTCAAAAACCGCTTCAAGACCACTTTTCCCATCATGGATAAGGTGGACGTGAACGGTAAAAACGCTGCGCCTATTTTTAATTTCCTGAAGGAGCAACAGTCTGGTTTTATTACCAACTCTGTGAAGTGTACGTAAAGGGGGAGAAATTGGGAGGGAAGGGCTCGTCTCAGTGTCTTGTCAAATAAGTTCCCTCCCCTTGGATGAGCTGTAGACCTGCCGCGCCTTTTTTTTCTCCTCACCTGCCAACTTGCCCACCGCGACTCACAGGGAATTTTTCCAAATGGCTGGTCAAGGACGGCAAGCCCATCAAGCGTTATGGTAGGTGCTTCTTCCTCTCATGTCCTTCATTTCTTGGTGTAGTTTTGATGGTCATGCTTCAATGCTACTGACCCCCTGCAGCCTGTCCTTTCTTGTCGTCTTCCATCTCCATCTCCATCCCTCCCTTTTTCCTTAGTCTCCTCCTCCCGCCATCCTCCTCTTTCCGTGGCTGACCTTATTCTCACTTCTATCCTCCTTCTCATCCATGCGGGCGTCTGACAGGCCCCCAGGAGAAGCCTGAGGCCTTCGACAAGGACATTGCAGAGGCCTTAACCTAATTTTTGATTTGTGAGACGAGAAGAGAAGGTAATTATCACTATCCTTGGTTGCTGCGGCGGCTGCTGCTGCTATTTACACCAGTGGTTATGCTTCATTTGAGATCAAGCGTACAAACAAAAACATGCACACCGACAATGAGAGAGGGTATCTTGAGTGATGTTAAAAAAAGGTGGAGTGTTTTTGTCGTTTTTCGGGGTTTGCGCAAGGATAAGTGAGAGTGTGTCTGCACGGTTCAAGCACAAAATGATCAACGCCATCCCCACCACGGGCCGGCCTGTTGGATAAAAAGAAAAGAAAAGAGAAGGAAAGGGAATGCGAAAACGAAGCTCGAGAGAGAAGGAAAAACTCAGTGAAGTCTGGCAATGAGAAGCGAGGGATCGGAGCGAGAAATATATTTGGGCACGTATTTTGAGATACACTGACGCGTGGCTGTCTCTACAGCAGCTTGTGTGTGTGTGATTACTTTCTCGTTTTCCTTTTTCTTCCCTTTCCCCGCTTTCTGTGTCGCCACATCGGCCAGTCTTCCCCCATCGATCAGTGACGTAAGTTATTCAGCATACCAGCTTTCGATATCTCTATGTGCCCTGGGCGCGCGGCGGAAAGAAAACACGAGACAGCTTCATCTGGTGCTGTCATGTGGCTGCATGTACGTTTTGTTTCACTGTGCTTTTTGGGGAGATAAAGATGAGAGGTAGAGTGAGAGTTTGGGGCGTACTTTTATTTGTTACCCCGACTCGGAGCTGACGGAGCTGACTCGGAGATGCCCGTTGATTATTTGCTTTCTCTCTCGTCTCCAGCATTACTCTCTTGGTCTACTGTGCACTGCAGCTCGCTCGACCACCATCGCATCTATCAGCTCACTCCTGCCATATATTCCAGGCACATTTACAGACGCAATTATCTGCGTGCTTGCCTCGCCGTGGAAGGAAGAAGGAGTGGTTGTGTGGAAAGCATCCGCCCATGCCAGCCGTTATGAACGCTGCGACCGACGTCTCCTGCTGCCCCGTATGTGGCGCAAAACAAGGTGGTACGGATGCTGCTTGCCCGGTCTTGAAGGACTGGGTCATGGAAGCAAAGATGCTATACATCTTTGAGGCTGTCAAGAGGTCCGCACAGGAAGTTGACCCCGAGGTGCGGCGCTTCTGGCGCGACGCAATTTCCCACTATCTGGCCCAGCAGCAGTCATTCGTCTTTGCCGGGGAAGAAATCAAGCTGGTCTACACCCGACGCGGCGTTCTGCACGCCTTATGCTTGCCTCGGATACTGGCGGATTCGGACGCACGCTCAGAGACTCGTACATTGGCCAGCATGATCCCCACCTGTAAAGGAAGCAGTGCACCAACAAGGGCGCTCCTGCAGCATACCGCCCGCCGCCTAGCAGAAACAAGCATCGGGGTGACTCGATGGGCGTTGCGAACACTCTTGATGTCGCCCGTGCAAGCAGTGTGGTTGTATGTCATTGGACATGACGGAGAATATGATGATGATATCGAGGTGGAGGAGAAAAGCGAGGACGACGTTGCTATGAAGACGTTCCGCGTGCATGTCGGGCTTTGTCACGCAGCTGGCAAACTTGTTGCAGCCTATTTTGAGCAGCGGATTGACGTTGAACGGACTGTGAGCCTGACGGAGGACTATGACGAGGAAGGACAGGGTGAGGGGCATGGTGCGAACCGAACTGCAATGCCAACGACGAGCAGCGGTGGTGCGTGTTCGTTCCGGCAGGTGTGTCGGTTAGCCGCCGCTACTTTCGCTTCGTCATCATCGTTCTCCTCTACCAGCGTATCCTCCTCTGCGGTAGCTGCAAGTATCCTCAAAAAAGCCTCTCGGCAAGACTGTGAGGTGCTCGCCTACATGATGGTGCAACAAGGGATGGCCGTCCTGGAAGGGAATTACCTCAAGATCCTTTGTGGCAGTGGAAAAGGAAAAGTTGTCACAGATACCGATAGAAAGGTACTCGAATTTCGCTTACGCGTCAATAAGCTCGAGCGCGTTCTTGCTGAACGGGAAGTAGACATGGGCCAGGCAAAGCAGCGGGCGATGGCATTGCACCGGCAAGGGTTGAGCGCACAGGCCGCGGTGGAACTATGGCGGTACAAAAAACTAACTTCCTTAGTAGAGAAGCTGAGGGGGGCCGTGGTTAACCTGGTAAGTATTCATTATTCAATTGAGGGAGTGACAACGGATATAGAGATTTTTGCCGGACTGCGCGGGGGAAATGAGGCTCTGAAGCAGCAGCAGGCGGCGGCGAGAGGACGGGGTTTGAAGGACGTCATGGATGTAGAAGATGCCTTGCGGGAAGCCCAGGAGCTGATTAGTGAGACAAATGAGATTGGGATGGCTTTATCTGGACCTGTGGCCGCGGGAGAAGCACGGGTGGGAGAAGGGAACGAGGGAAAGGAGGAGGACGCGGAGTTGTTGCGGGAGTTAGAGGCACTGGAGCTTGTGGAGAGGGAGGATAAGCAAATATTGGAGGAGGTAAAGAAGCAGGGAAAGGATGAAGTGGTGATATCGTATGATTTCCCGGATATTAGCCATCTTCCTCATGTTGAGGGAACAGAAATGGAGCCGGTCTGTAGAGCGCCTTCAACGGGGAAAAAAAAACTCCTTGACTAGCAAGTTTCACTTTCAGGGTGAGATTTTGGGATAGATTAGAGCATTAGATGGGAAAAACAAATAGCAAAAGCACGCACCCATGTATCCAATATTGAATAGTCTGATACTTTATTTGCTTTTGCCATCTGCTTTTCCTTTCTTCTATTCTCAAACATTTCTCCCAATCCTTCTTAATCAAACCCCTCATCAAAAGCACTCTCCCACTTCTTCTTCCCTTCACCTGCCCCTCCTCCACCCCCCTCATTGCTCAACGCCGACGCCGCCCCCTTCCTCGCGTCCTTCGAGGCCTTTTCCCTCAAGGTCTCTATGTCCTCCTTATCCTCCGCCCATTCCAACACCAACCTCTTGCCGTATAAGTGTGTCGACGACAACGCCACGAAAGCATTCCCCGCTTCCTGTGCCGTCAAAAACTCCACAAACGCAAACCCCCTATGACTCCCATCGAACTTCTTTGGCAGCCTCACCGTCTTAACCTTCCCAAAACTCCCAAACAATTCCTTCAGCTCTTTCGAAGTGGCTTGGAAAGCCACGTTTCGCACCACAAGCTTCGTACGCTTTTGCTTGTTCTTCGCTGCAGTGAGAGGACGGGCCGTCAGTCGCTTATCGGATAGCTTGCACTGCAATCGATGGCCATCTAGCATAGCCCCTTCCATCTCCCTGAGGGCTGCCTTGGCTTCTGCCACGCTCCTGTACTCCACGAAACCATACCCCATCGACAAGACCGCACTGCTGCTGCTGCTGCATTTCTCCTTCTCCTTGCCCGCCGCACTTACAGGAGCACTCTTTTTGGGTATCGCCACCGTCCGAACCCCCTGAGTCTTACTCTTAAAGTAAGCCAAAAGCTTCTCCTCCGTCGTCGCGAAGTTAAGATTTTTTACGAAGAGCGTGAATGACCCATCGGGCTCTTCCTCCTCCACTTTCTTCTCCACCACCTCCACTAGTGCAATCTTCTTGACCTTTTGCGGCTGTGTAGTCTCCACAGGAGCAGCAACGTCAGCAGTTACCTCCTTCCCAACCTCTACATCGCTGTTCCTACTCCCCCCCGCCTTAAAGGTATGCATCGGTGCCCACTCCAAATATAGCGGTACATGCTGAAACCTCTTGTAAGCCAATCCTTTGAATGCCTTCTTCGCATCTGCTGCCTCCAAGAAGTCCACCAGCGCTATGGTGCGACTTGGGGGCAAGATCACCCTCCCCAACTGTCCAAACCTACCAAATAGCTGCGTCAGCTCTTCCTGTGTTGTACTATACGGTAGATTCTTCACCAACAACGTCGTCTTACTCCTCGAGACCGTCGCCACTGCTCCTCCGTTTCCTTTTGCTGCCTGCTGCTGTTTCCTCCGTGCCTGCTGCGCAGCCGCGCTTTCCAGGACAGTCAGATCCACCCCTTCATTCTTGAAAAACTCTCTGTTTTCTGCCAAGAGGAAGGTCTCGCCTAACGCCAGCTTGACTGCCATTTCTCCTCCATCCCTATCCAGAACCTGGCCCTTTTCCAATTGCAACCTATCCGCCACGGCTTCCACAACGGTCTCACTACGGAGATAGCTGGCATTCCACCCTCGTTCGTCTCCCGCTTTCTGTCGGCGTTCAATCTCCTTCTTTTCCTTGTACGTCCGTGCTTGCATCGGGTCCAGCTCGGCCAGAGGGTCTTTGGGTGGTTCCTTGGCGGGTAACACATGCAACAATCGCCCTTGAAATGCCTGTCCATCAACGGCGGCGAGTGCCCGTGCGGCATCCTCAGGAAGGAGGAAGGAAGCGAAGGCGAAACCTTTGGGCCGCTTAGTGTCGTCGAGGGGAAGGTGGACTTCGGCGACTTGCCCGTGGTGGGTTAGCAACTCCATTAGGTCTTCTTCGGTGGTGGAGAAGGGAAGGTTTCGGAGGAAGAGCCGGCCTGTCTCTTCGACGTTCGGTAGCTCTTGGGGTTGGGAGAGAGGCTTGGTGTTGTGACTCTCCTTGTCATCATCATGTTCTTCCAAGCCGGAAGGCCCCGCACTTTCTTCCTCCTCCTCTTCCTTGTGTTTTCCGTTTTTGCTACTTCCATCCTCATAAATTTTCTCTTCTACATCCTCTTCTTCCTTCTTCTTCGTTGTCTCGCCACTACTACTTCTACTGCCAGTACTGGTGCCCCCCCCCATCTCTTGCTCCAGCCCCTTTTTCACTTTAGAACGCAGATAGTCTAGATCCGAAATTCCTGCGATAGGCGTCGGCAGTGTCAACGGTGCATATTCCTCGTTGTCAACTTCCTCCTCTCCATCCTCCTCTTCCTCACTCTCCTCCTCCCTATCCTCCTCACTCTGATGCCCGTCATCGGACAGCTCCTCTTCTCCTGCAGGATTGCGCTTGCTTGACCTCTCCCCATTCTTTCCCTTCATGACTTTTAGCCGTTGTTGCCCTTGTCTCTCCTGATTCTTCTGCTCGCTCATCTTGACATGCGCCTCCGGTACGACGAGCAACTCGTCATTTCCCCAAAACTTGGTCTGAGAGCGGGGCATCATTGTAGCCAAAAACTCATCCTTGCTCACGCGCCGCTGCTTCTTCACCTTGGCTGCCACCACTGTGACATTGTCTTCATCATCTTCTTCCCCAATCTCTGCCTCGTCAGCCATTCGTCGCTTGCTACTGCTGCTGCTGCTGCTACCGCTGCCATTGTTGCCAAAGCGGGAACTACCCTCTGAGTACTTGCTCCAGGGCCTCGGCAAAGTATTAGCCCCTCGCGGCATGGCCGCCTCCACCACTAATCTTGACGTGTCCAGAAAAGTCTGATTGAAATATTCCAGCGCTGCACGCGCCTCGGTCTCAGTCCGGAAGCCCACGAAGGCCATCTTGCGCGACTCCCCTCTCTTGGTCCGCAGCAGTTTGGCATCCGTCACCATGCCTTGCTGCCCAAAGTGCACCTTGAGCCGGCGCTCGTCTACATGCTTCGGTACATTTTTGACACATAACCGCGTGAATCCTGCGTCGGGTGCTGCTGCCGGGGGGTCGGGCGCCATTGCTTATGGGTTACTGTGGTACGTGTAGGTGTGGGTGGAGGCAAGAGCCTAGATGAGACATCTCTGGAAGCCCAGCCAAATCATACCACCCGCCGGATTCTGGTGATCGTGTAAAAGATATACCTCTCCACACTACCTATGTGGGATGCGAAGGGAATGTGGACTTGGCGTGTGTTGTTAAATAAAAGGTGACGGCAAGCTGGTGGACACAGCCGGGAGGTCAAATCTGGGCCGACCCCGGATCCTCTCGCGGACTCTGATAATAGCTTCTTTCTCCACGGCTATTGCTAGCTCGAATGACACCAGCGCTTAAAATAAAAATACGTCCACGCAGCCTCTGCACAGGCAAGCAGCGTAATCAGCGTGGCCTGACATGGCGAACTCGAACAAGCTGGAATGGTCCAAGGTAAGGCAATGAAACGCGCGGCTTCCCAAGAAATCATCATCATCATCTTACCCCTCCACGCCCCATGCCCGACTCTGAAGGTGACCTTGGACCCGCTCTCGGCCATGCTGAATGCACCCCCGCGCGACGACGGGGAGGATAATGATGAAGATAACCACAATGCGGCCGTTGCCCTTTCGTCGCCCCTACCCGCCTCGGTACTTGCGCCCTGCGCAGCCTTGAGTGCCAACCTCGGCGCATTGGACCTCAACGTTGAAGCCTCCTCTCCCTCCTCACCACCACCACTACCATCACTGCCACAACCATTGCCACTTTACTCCTCTTCTCCACCACCTCCACCCTATGCTGCCTCGTTTCCCTCGTCTCTCCGGCCGGACACTAACCCGCGTAAGCAACACATGAATAGTGTTTTCAACAACCTGGGAACTCTCCTTTCCAACAGCCTCGACACCTTCGCCAACACCATTTCAACCTCCGGGGCCGGAAGTGGACCCAACAGCAGCATGTCAAATGGCTCTCCGGGTGTGCCAAATTTTTATTCCAAGCGCAACGACGATTCGCTGCAATCCACACCACGACAAACGCCCGCCTCTTCCTTTTCCTCCTCCTTCCTACAGCCACCCCCAAGCACCGCCCCAACACCACCGCCCGCATCAAAACCCAAAGCAGCAGATGCAGACATGTACTCTGCGATGCTTACTGCGCGCGCATCAAAACCCAAAGCAGCAGATGAAGACATGCACTCTGCGATGCTTACTGGAGAACAACGCCTCGCCTCTCTCCCCAACCTGTTTCTGCAAACTATCCCTGGCTCCCCCATCCTTCCAGGCCAGCTCATCATCACTACCTACAAAATCCAATTTCTCCCCTCTCCTTCCGTGGGTCGCCCTCCACAACTTGCTCATTTGCCCAATGAGTATTTTCGGATACCCATGGCATGTATTGATAAAACCGAAAGGGACTTAAGTAGAAGGCAAAGCTTGAGGGATCCTTCCACTGCTTTAGCCATTTACGTCAAAGACGGACGCGTCTTGCGGGTGATCGTCCCCGAGCAACCATACAACCCTTCCTCTCCTTCCTCCTCCTTCTACCAGCATCACCAGCAGCAGCAAAGGCAGCAAGAAGAATCTGTAGTGGTTGTAGGAATAGAGCGAATTAAGGGTCTGATCGATGCCTATGCCTTCCCTGAAGACATTCATAGGCACCTTTTCTGCTTTGCCCACCACCGCGCTCTCGTTTCCACCCACTCCCCTCTTGCCCTTCCTCCCCGGGAGACCCAACAATACGACCTTCGAAATGAGTGGATAAGACAATTTACTCGCTTAAACAGCAGCAGCAGCAGTACCGAGAGCAGCTGCTGGCTCGGTACCCCGTCTTGCCCTTGGCGCCTCACAAACATCAACACCAACCACGCCACCTGCGCCTCTTACCCCTCCACCCTCATCGTTCCCGCTGCCGCTACAGACGAAGAACTCATGATTTGTGCTGCCTTCCGGTCGGAGCAACGTCTTCCCGTCCTAACCTGGGGTAGTCCCTTCTGCTCTGCTTCCATCTGGCGGGCGAGTCAACCCCGCGTAGGGGTCTCTGGAGCCTCTTGTCCAGAAGACGAAAAGGTGTTACGTTTGATAGGCGCGGGAGAAGGAGGCCGGTTGTTATCTTCAAAACAGGGGGATGGTGGTGCTGTTGCTGGCGGTGCTGCTGCAGCCTCTCCTTCGCCTTCCACATCGTTTCCTCGCCCTTCGCAAGGGACACTCCGGATTCTTGACCTTCGTTCCAAGACTGCTGCCCTTGCTAACAGAGCTACCGGTCATGGGTATGTTATTAGTAGCTTTATTTTTGATTACTCTTTCCCTCCTTCCTCCCTCTACCTGAAGCTTATGCATGATGTTCAGTGACTCCCTTTCTCTTTTTCTCCCTCTCATTCTGATGAAGTATTTCTCTTAGTCCACCATCAATCACACGATGGCAACGGTCGAGACCGGCAGTGTAAGCCATGTCCACGACGTGTGCCTAGCCCATCAGAAGCTCCGTCCTCTTGTATCAGGAAAAAAAGAAATTAAGTCAGCTCCCCCTTCCTTCCCTCCCTACTTTTTCCCCTCCTTCCCAGGTACGAGTCCTCCACCAACTACCCCACCTCTACCTTAGATTTTTGCAACATTGGTCACATTCACGACATGCGCCAAGCCCAACACAAACTCCGCTCTCTCGTCCTGGCCAAAGACTCTGCTGATATCGAATGGGGCGCCCAAGTGGAAAACACCCGCTGGCTCACACACCTCCGCCTCGTCCTGAACGCCGCCTACCGCTGTGCTCATTTCGTACAACGTGGGAAAAGCTCAGTTCTGCTCCATTGCTCACATGGATGGGATCGAACTTCACAAGTTGCTGCGCTGGCCCAGCTTTTTTTGGATCCGTTTTATAGGACTGTGAGGGGCTTTCAGGTGTTGATCGAGAAGGATTTCTTGGGGTTCGGGCATCCTTTTCAATTGAGAACGGGCCATGGACTGGCGGCTGGAGGGGGAGGGGCTGAAGGAGGGGGAGGGGCGAGTAGGACCGACGACCAAATTTCGCCGATTTTTCTGCAGTTTTTGGATTGTGTCTGGCAGGTGCAGCAGCAGCACCCGAGGTGTTTTGAGTTTAACTCGAGGTATTTGCTGTGTCTGACAGAGCATCTGTATGACTGTCGGTTCGGCACCTTCTTGGGGAATGTCCCTAAGGAGCGACCTTCCCTCCAACGTGCCCTTGCTCCCTCTCTCTGGACCTACCTGGAGCAGCCCAAGGTGAGGAAGCGAGTGACGAACCCGGTGTGGGGGAGGGGGGGAGGGGAAAGGGGGGCGGGCTATGGGCAATTGAATCGGCTGATGGAGACGCCGTTGCCCGTGTTGTTGCGGAGGGTGAAGCTGTGGAGTGATTATTGGCTGAGGTGGTCGAGTAAGCCTTCGCATCCACCAGAGGCGTATGTCAGGATGAGAAAAGTGGAGAGGGAGGGAGGGATAGAGGAAGAGGAAGGGGAGAGTGCGGATTTGAGGTTGTCGTGGGCGTGGGTGGAGGAGGAAGAGGATTGGTTATTCTGGAGAGAGAATTTGTTGTTGGCGAATGAAGATAGTATACAGAAGGAGGAGAATGAGAAGGAGGGGGGAAAGTTGAACAGAAAAACTGGTGATGGAAAGATGGACGAGGCACAGGTGGTGGCGTTCAATGCACAGCAAGAGGTGGGGGCAGAAGTCGATCTCATTGACATTCCCGCCGAGCCTCGTGGAGAGGAAAGGATGGAGGAGGTAGAGGAGGAACAGGCGGAGGAGGAACAGGCGGAGGAGGATTTTAACGAGTACATGTAAATACGTCTGGAGCTGGAAGAGGTATGGTCAAAACGAGCCAGTTAGCGAGCTGGCAGCTTTAGTATATTTATCTAGATCGATGTTGTTTTCTGTTCGTAAATTACGTATCGCTTAGTTGTCAACCCGCTGCCTCTTAACCCAGAGCCATATGTTTCATCGACTTTCCAGAAACATCGGGACGAGGGTGTCATGTGAGGTCTCACCGTCTTCCAACCCATTGATAGCAGGAGAGCAACGGTAAAAGACAACAACGATGACCACGGCGACAAGAAGGGCTTTCCCACTGCTCTTCCTGTCTGCTCAAACAGATAGATAGATAGATAGATGGATATTCTCTTTATCAAAACCCTCGAGGCACACCTGAAATATAGAGGAAATATCTCAGACATGGAAACAATCTCCCTCTCCTTCCTATGTGATCTAGCATACCATTACCCTTCCATTCACACCCTTCCCCATCTGATATCTCATATCCCCATGAAAATCGTGCGTTTCAAAAGCTCCCAACTTGATAGATAATCGTGTGTTATCTTGTAATAATATAGATCAAAAATGGGCACAGGATACTTCTCTATTTTCGCTTAAGTGGATACCAAAGGCCCGTTGTCGCCCTCTCTCCCTCCCTCTCTCTCTCTCCTGTTTCCTCGACCTCCCACTCTTATTTTTCCTGTGTCTCCTAACCTTGCATCAGCTCAAAATCACACGCTCATTCAAAGTCAGGAAAAAAATGTCGTTCTCTTCTTTCTGTACTCCTGTCTTTATCCTCAATTTTTCCAATGGTTTTTTTCCACTGTCCCACATTTGGTCACAAAATTGACAACAAAGATGCGACACCTTGCCCTCCTTTTCACTACGCTCTCACTGTCAATCTAGCTCTTTGACTCCCTGTCTGTTGTTTCCATTCTTTCTCCCTTCTTTCCTCACAAAAATGCACACAAAACTTCTAAAGAAAAACTAAAGTTCAAGAAACGATCCGATCCGCCTCTTTTCTCCCTCCTCCTTTCCTACTCTCCCTTTTTCCCTCCCTCTCTCACTACGACCGAAGCCGACTCGGCGCTAAACTCTCAACAGGGACCATCGGCAAATGTACTACGGATCCCCCCTCCTTCCTCCCCCCCTCCAGTCCGCCCCACCCATGGAGGACCTCAAATCTGACAGGGATAAACGAGGGATACCCATAAGCCATCACATTCCTCTCCCATCGAATAAAGCCGGCCGGTGCCACATGGATCCTCACTCGGTGCCCCTTCGGAAACCGGACCGCTGTTGGGTACACATTCACGCTCACCTTCATCACCCTCCCACACTTCCTCCCTCCCTCCTCCCACTCCATGGTCTCCAGCTCCGCAAACGGCACCCGGCGCACACCATCGCAGATATTTTTCGACTTTCCATCCGGTGAGACGTCACAAAGTCTCACCACAAAATCTGCCTGTTGGGCCCGAGGTGACAAACACCTCACATAGAGCTCCGCCCTCGGGGTTCCAATCACATACATGTCCTCCATCAAAATCTCGCTTGTGTACACCAGCAAATCTTTCCCACCTCTCATTGCCTCAAATTGATTTTGCGAGTGCTCCCCAGCATCCAAAAACCCAATGCCATTCCCCCCTACGCTTGGTGTCGGGTCAGAGGGGAAGTATGTATACTGTCGTCGACCAGCAACCACCTTCCCTCCCTCCTTCCCGCTGCTGCTGCTTTTCGACCCACCCATCACCATCCCTCCCACCTTCCCACCTTCACTACTGCTGGCCATCACTGTCCCAAACATACAGCCACCGTCCGCCGACAACCGCATTGGCACCTCCACCGTCGCCTTAGGCGGCCAACTCTTAAATCCAACCCACTCCAAGCCCTTCTTCGGGTGTATGAGCTGCACCGTCACCCGCTCCTCCTCCTCCTCTTTGTCCATGAACGCCAAAGGCTCCCTCCTCAGATACCGCTTAAAATGCAGCAGGGCCTCTCTCACTAACGCGCCATAGTGGAAGTACCGCTTCACGTGGAAGTCGCTGGTTATCATTATCCGCGCCCCCTTATTCCCCACGCCGACCAACGTGTTGAAGTCATAAAAAGAATCAATCAAGAAAATGTCGTACCACGATGAATGGATCTGCGCAGGGGGAAGGTCGGGACGGAGGGCAGTGGAAGCATCGCGGGCCTTAACGAAATCACATCCGGGAGGGGAAAGGAACATTTGAAAGCGGTTCAGTTGGACGCCCGTGACGAGTTTGGTGATTTCTTCGACGGGGAGGTGACGGAGGGCGCGGGTGAGGCGGGGGTGGTCGAAGAGACCAAAATAGCCTGGAAAGAGGAGGGAGGGAGGAAGGGAGGGAGGAAGAAGCAGGGTCGATTGAGTTGGTCTGCGACTGTGCGACTGTGGCTCCAATCCCTTGAAGACCCGAAAAGACGACCCATCACCCCGTCCCTCCCTTCCTCCCTTCCCCCTTCCTACGCCCAAACATACCTAGAAAAGTCAGTCCATGCCCCAACGACAACAACAAGGCCAACAACGATGTCGTATCCCGCGTCAGGGTCCACAAATAGCCGGACCACCGAATGATGAGCTCCAGGTGCAGGGGGCCGTCCCTGTAGCTCATGGTACTCAGCCTCGAAGTGGTGTTGATGGGCACCACTGCCTTCACTGCAGGGTGGATGGGCCACGCCGTGTCCTTGAACGTCTCATACAGGACAAAGCCGTTGTAACTCATGCCCAGCAGCCCAATCCCATGCTCAGGGGAATACCAGGGTTGGGAGGTGATCCACTCTAGGGTCGCTTGGCTGTCCTCGTGGTCATGGATGCAATCAAAAACCCCCGTCGACTCACCCCTTCCTCGCACGTCCTGCACCACTACATTGTACCCACGTTGTGCAAAGAGGTAAAAGAAATAAAAAAATGTCAACCTCCCGTACGGATTCCGCACGAGGATGGTCGGGTATTTCCGCCCTCGGCCACTGCTGGTGGGATGCAAAAACATAAACGACAAAGAGTGTCGCAGGTCTTCGCCTTTCCGACGTGGCATGGGCATGCGCAGATCCTTCTCGAAATGAACGTGATTGAGGGCGCGGGGGAGGTCGTGAGCGAAGGTGAGGAACAGACCCATGGCGGGCGCAGTAGCCCCTAGAATCATATCGTCAACGGCTTTGACGAATTTTCCGACGAGGGCCTGAGAGTGGGTGTGAGCTTCGTGAACTAAAGCACCGAGAGCATGCGAAGCCCAGGAAGGGAGAGACTCGCCTTCTTCTCCGTGGTTCTTCGATTTTTTTAGGGAGGAGGAGGAGGAGGAAGACGAGGAGGAGGAATGGGCGATGGAAGAGGAAGAGGAAACGCCGCTACGCTTGTTTTTTGGAGGGCTCTTGCTGCTGGGCCGGAAGGACACCTTTGCAGAACTGCAGGACTTGTCACGGGCACTGGAATGCTGCTTGTGCTCCTCTTCCTCGTGCTGGTGCTGCTGCGACTGCTGGCGGGGGGGGGAAGCTTGAGGCTTGACCTTGTCTTCTTGTGAACTTGCCTTGAAGGGACAGTAGGCAGGCGGCCTGCCGCTATCACCAGAATACGAACGACGCCGTTCACATCGACCACCATTACTGCTCCTGTTCCCCTTGGAAATACTGTTGCCTTTCCCCCTGCCCTCTCCCTCGCCTTCCTCCCCACGCCCAAAGTCCACCTCGTCCTCCTCCCCAATACTACTACTTCGCACATGCATCATCACCAACGGTGGTGATCGTCCCCCCAGGGAATCTTCCCCCAAGCTCCCATCCGACGGCCTCCGCACGTGTTGCGTCAAATCTGCATGCGATTCCCTATTCCCACCCATCCCAATTGTCTTCCACTTATCCCCCGCGACCTTGTGCCGCTGCCGGCGGTATCGACACGACAAACTCGCTTCTCGCTCTTTGAATCCATACGATGCATTCTTCTCTGGTAGCAAATGAATCATCTGCTCCTGCGACAAGACGCTACTCAACGAATTCCGACTTCCTCCTTGCCGCTCCTCCTCCCCGTTCAGCATCTCTAAATCAACCATATCCTCCTCCTCCTCCCACACCCCGCCATAATCACAATCCCCATGCTCGCACGGCTGCTGCTGCTGCTGCTGCTGCCAAATGTAATTATCATGGGACATCCCGCTTCTACTGTCGCTTACGCCCGTCAAGGCTGCTGCAGCTTCCTCCCCCTGCATGTTCTTGGGTGAAGAAAGTGAGGAGACGCTAGTCCGAGGAGGCACGCCGACCAGAGTAACCCCACCCCCCTCGCCCGGCATGGGAGCTGGAGTCGAAAATTTTGAGGATTCTGAGCTGCCCCCTTTCCTGCTTGAGAGCTCTGTGAGAATGCGTGGTACGGAACGAAAAGACGTGAGACTCAAGGAGGGCATATGGAATGTTGCAGTACAAGTGGCCTCAAGTGGGTGAGCAAGGTGGGCACGCGAGAGAAACACCAAGGACATCCGCTCAATAAACCCGCCGCGTGGATGGATGCACAGAAGAGGGTATCAAGGAGTTGACATAACGTGTTGCACAACTCCTGTCCCCTTCGGGGGTTGTCGGGCTTGGATAAATACCAATTCCAACACGAGCCTCTGGAAGCGTCTTCACAACCGCTGTTGCCCCGGGGAGAGCCCCCTGCTCTTCGCGCATTGCCTTGCTGGTCTTCGCCTTTCATCGTCTACCATGCGCATGACAACACATTTCAACACGCACAAACACAGGCCGGAACGCTGTCTCCAGCTCCTTGTTATTACCGAGCAGGACAAGACGCGACGGGACGGACTTCAAAAAGCCATATTCTACACTATCATCATCCCGCATCATCAGTTGCTTTATTCCTCTTCCTCTCCTCGCCTTCCCTGTGACAACACAAAGGTATGTCTTTGTCTGTTTGTCTCGGAAATTTAAGTCATCTCTACCCTGCTCTGTCTGCATTTTTGCCTTCGTCGAAGCTGCCCTTATCCGCCTGTCTATCGTCCGAAATCGTGATACCAAAATTTCCTCCATTGAGAGGATACTTAGCCTGTTATTCCTACTGGTGTGGTTGTTGTGTTGTTGTGTTGTGTGTTGTGGCCTTTTGTGGCCTGTGGCCGGCGGCTGCACAGTTTAGAATACTTGGCATAACCTTGTCCTTGTATCATCCATGCACATTCGTTCATTTCGTAGCTTTTCGTTTTGTGTCCACCGATCAAGGGAGAAAGGGCCTCATCCTCACCTAAAACACCCATTACGCATATAGCACTACAAACCTTCACCATGAACGCCGACGCCCAAAACCAAGAGCTCATGCGGCTCTACCGCATCCGTAAGACCGTCCTCAAGATGCTTGCCAAGCGCGGGTATAACGTGCTTGAACAAACTCTGGAAGCCACCTTCCAATCTTTCTCTGACGACGTTGCGCGGATCTCCCTTGAAAACAACAATTGTACGGCCCGGGAGGCGTGTACGATCAACGTTGGCAAGATTGACGATGCTTCCGATGTGGTGTTTGTCTTTTTTTCGGATGATGAGAAGGTAAGATGTGGAGAGAAGGAAGGGAAAAGTGGAGGGAGTTTATATACTTAATTAATCGTCTTCCTCCCCTAGTATTATTGTTTACACTTTCCAAATAAAGGTGGCTTAAGTATTCACTCACTGCTCCTCCTCCTCCCTTCTTCCCTCCCCATTCTTCCTTTATTTTTTGCATCAATCACAAGGGCCTAGGCACCAAGCCCATTCAGAAGTATGTCGAGCGCCTGTTGCAAGCCGGTTCGAATTGCGGTATCATCGTCTACCGGAATAATATAACGGCCATCGCCAAAAAGCTCCTGCAAGCGGGGGCAATCCCAGGGGTGAAGCTCGAGGTGTTCAAGGTGAGTTGAATAAAAGATGTATGTGCTTGTTAATTTTTCTCGCATTTTCGTGTTTCTTTCAAATTGTTCGCAGCGTGCGTCGGCTTTATGTACGCTCTCGCTCACTCACACAACCTTTCCCTTCTGTGGCAATCTGGTGTCCTTGTAGATATCACTGCGCACACTATTATTCCTTAACACGGCATCCTCATGCCCGATCGCATTTCCAGAGCTCTTTGGTCACATTCTTATCAAATTACCCTCTCTCCTTCCTTCCCACCCATCCTCCCCTCCCCCCCTACCTCCCCTTCCCAGGAATCGGAGCTCCTGGTCGACATTACCGAGCACACCCTCGTTCCTGAACATGTCGTCCTTACACCCGACCAAAAAGCAGAGGTTTTGGGTCGGTACAAATTAAAGGAAAGTCAACTCCCCAAGATCCAATCAGCTGACCCGATTGCGCGTTATTATGGCTTACAGCGAGGGACGGTGGTGAAGATAATTCGATTGTCTGAGACAGCGGGAAGGTACATCACGTATCGGGTATGTGTATGAGTGAATGAAAAAGAAGTAACGAGAAAACATAAAAAAATTAGTTGGTGGAGCATTGTGGGGGGTTTTCGTTATTGTTGTTTCTTTGTAGCGTGTAACCAGCGGGTAGTTCGTGTAAAGGAAAACATAGACCACACGCATTTTATTGGCATTTCAGAGTCCCTTTTTATTCTTTATCAGATCATAATTTCCTTCCCCGTTAGTCCTGGCTGTTCATGTGGCGTCCTTTCTGTCCACAAAATCCGCACCAGAAGATGTACCAGCCTCTCTGCTTCTTTGTTCACATATTCAGTTTTTCTTAATTGTGGTAGATATTCTCTTTTTTTAAAAGCATTCAATGACCAGTATTACAGTAAGTCCCACCAGAAACGGCCCCCACGTTTTGGCCACCGCCATCGGACTGACCCACCGCCCAGCGAAAAACATATAGAAACATAGTACCACCATATTCCACCTTCTCCATCCTTTATACTGAAAATTGTTGAAAGCGCAAGCGCAATGTGAATGGCAATTATCGCAAAAAAGGTTGTGTGTCCGACAGGCATACGTAGCATTTGCCTCAGCGACGGCAAGATCGTAGTCTGATGCTTTGCTTGGGGCCACGTCCAGCTGAATATAACGCGTGGGTGGACCAAAGGCCAGTTTGTGCTTGCCTATGGAATAAGGCCCCGCAAAATCCCACATGATACCATCAGTGGTGGCAATACCCATATGGCCAATAAAGGGGAGGAACCACGTTAAGACGGGCAAGGGCGACCACACAAGGCAGTGTGGAAAGATGTCACGGGCGGGATCAACGGGAGTGGAAAGAGGAGGCGGAGCTGAGTTGGAGTCATCGTCCAAGGTCGTGACATTCATTTGCAGCCGTTAGCTTGTCTTACAGCGGCGGTGAGTGCTTGCTCGGTTGGAGTCGAGATGGGGCTCACGATCAGCAGCGAGGGTAGTGGGAGGTTGGAGAGTACTGATGCCCCTTGGCTTAAAGCGGTTGGTGCCTGGCGCTGGTCCTGCGGCTAGCATCCGCCCCGTGAGGGTTGTGTATCAAGATCATGTATGTGGTGTGCGTGAGAGGGTTCGTGGGTGCCATAGACTTGGCATGGACTCGAAGCGTATCAGTATCGCCAACAGGTGACGCGCCCCGACGTTGCCGTTCCTTCTTCATTCTCTCACTCACTCGCTCTATGATCAGGCAACCAACACCCACGTACCAGACCGACACGTCTAGAGAAAAATGCCAGCCTGGCCGCCACCGCGCGCCCGGCTGATACCTCCTGTCATCTTGTTCTTCCTTTTCTCTACCCTGCCGCTCCTACTCCTTTTTGTCTCTGCCAGTGAAGGAGCCGCCTCAACCCCAACAAAGAAGGACGTGCTGGTACTTGGGGGAAATGGGTTCCTTGGCGTGTATGCTGTTCAGGCCCTGGCGCATTCAGGGCACTATACCATCGCCATTGCCAATCGCAACACGAGTTATTTCGACTCTGCCGAGCGCTTGGCGGCGACCGGTGTGATTTCACTTCATTGGGACAGACGCCACACGCCCTTTGGCGAAGCGCCCGAGATTCAAGCCTACTTCGCTACTCGACCGCTTTTACATGCCATAATCGATTTTTCGTGCTATACTGGCGCGGCGGCCCATGATGTCGCGACCTATCTGCTGGAAGCGGACGTGCAGGTGGAGTGGTACGTTTATATAAGCAGCGACTCCATCTACGAAGTGGGTTCGCCCAAGGCTCATCCTGAGAAGCCCACGGAGGAGGGGATCGACGACCACCGTCCTTCTTCACTTCAAGACCAGGCTCAGCTCAATGCTTGCGATGCCTACGCCCATGGCAAGCTAGAGGCCGAAGAGGTGCTGCAGGCACTGCAGCCCGCCTCCAGCTGGTCCTACGTCTTTCTGCGCATTCCCGATGTGGTAGGCCCCCGAGACACCTCCTACCGATGGTGGTTCTATCAGATTCTGCTCAAGCTTCAATCGAGGACGCAAGTGCCCTTGCCTTATGTGCAAGAAGATCGGGACGGGCGCCAGATGAGTTTGGTGTATGTCAAGGACGTGGCGCGGGCTATTTTACAGGTGCTCGCGAATGGTGATGAACACGACAGCAATATGAGCAAGCGCAAAGCCTCGGTCAAGAACACGGCTCTCAATCTGGCCCATGACGAAACTTGGACTTTCCCGCAAATCATGGAGTGCATCGCGCAAGAAGTAGCCGAGAACATGTCGGCTTCACCACAGCCACCACAACTACGGTTCCCCCTGCTATTTGCCCTAAATCGGACGACTGACTTCCCTAGTGTTAAAAGGGGTCCTATCTCAACCTTGCGGGCCCGCACGCTGCTGGGATGGGAACCAACCCCTTGGTTGGAGATATTGCACAAGACGGTGGAGTACTTCGAGTCAGAAGCCGTATGGCAGGACGCGCGCTTCGTCAAGGAGAGAGAGGGAGTCCTGCGAATGGCACTCCAGCAAGTGGCAAAATATGATAAGCAGGAAGAGTTTCTTAGCGCGATTCGCGATGTATACGAGTTGGATGTATCTATGTTGGACATACGCAATGCAGGGTGGAAGGCTGACGTCATTGTGGAGGATGCAATATGGACAGCGACGCACTCGGAGCTTTAAGCGACCAGAACGAAAATTGAGAGAAATGTATCACAATATATACCATCTGGCATAAGGTCCTGGTACCGATTACTTTAGTGTATGAGTATAAAGGCTTTGGAGGGAACCCTAATAAAAACGGGCTCGCACTTTGATCGTCCCTATTCCATGTGTTCTTCACTATGTTTCATTTAAGTAAAATATACTATTTTCAATCATCTTGTGTTTCTCTTCATGGGCCCTAGATTGGTTGTCCTTGTTTCCATCGCGCTATACCTTTCACTTACTCTTAATTACTGTGTGACCCTAATAATTAACGGGGGCCGTAGCCGAATCCAAACTGCCCGTTCCTTGTCACATCCCGGATACGATCCCCTTGGCTTTGCTCGGGCAAAGGCAACGGCCATCCGTCACCCGGAACATCGTTGACTGTTATGATTATTTCGGCTTCGTAGGGAAACTCGTATGTGCCGAAGACAAAGAAAAAGAGGTCTCTGAAATAGCTTACGTCCCCCAGCGAGTGATGATCTCCGATGGGTACTCCGCCGGATGTAATGGTAAAACCGCCGCGGGCAGCAAAAAGTGCTCGCCATCGGTACCGCAAATTCTCAGAACTAAGCCAAAACTGAATAGTGTCGGAGGTGCGCGGCGCTACGGGTACAGAGAGCTGCCAATTGCGGGTCTCGACGTAGGACTTTACGATAAGGATTTCGTAAAAGTTGGTGTAGGCCACCGAGAAGGCGTTTTGAAACTCTTTGAGCTCGCTGATGGATAGTGTCAAGTCCCTCGGCAGCGGCTCGGCCTCGGTCTTCTCATTGACATGCTTGTGCCTTTTGAAGAGTCTTTTGCGATTCTTATTGTCTTCATCATCGTGCCATTTCTGCTTCTCTTGCCGTTTGGCCGGCGGCGGGACTCGAAAGAGTGCGGACTGCTCGGGGTTAGTATTGACGCGGTGTGTCACAACATCACTTATCGTATACCCCCAATTTGCTCGAAATTGTCGTGAGAGAGTTAGCCCTTGACCGTAAGCAAATGTGCAGGTGGCCGTCTCGGTAGGTGACTGGTTCTCACAGCGCACGCGGCCGTTTGGCAAGGGAATACGCGGGGCGGCAAAGGTACTCTGATCAAAAAATAATAATGCCTCTTGCTCTAAATAGACCAAGTCGTCAGCGCCAAAGCCTGACATGGGTCTCCGCCAGCACCGAAAGGATTCCGTATGAGGAGTTTGGTCATACACAGCGATTGAACACTCTTTCACACCTGGTTGGTCTAATTCCCGGCTCCTGGCCAAAATGTTGATGCGAAGATAGCGCCATGCAATGGGACGAATGGGACGGGAAGAATAGAAACAGGCGATTCCATCCACACCAAAGACATTGTTGACCCAGGGATGGGGGTCTGACGGCGGCGTCAAGACATTTGGCTGGGGGCCAGGTTGTGATTGATCGGCTTTGTTATAGTGTTTACGGAACGGGTGTGCCTGCTGGCTAACGTCCACCACTGGCGGTAAAAAGCGGACCACGAGACCTCCCTCCTGCTCATCGTAAAATAAACCCGCGCCGTGTGGTGTCAAGAGAGCCACGGCTCCACTGTCACCATGCATGACTATAGTCCACAAACACCAGGCGGGATCGCGATTCCAGGATAAAAACAGGCGATTCTGGTCATTAACACAGAGGTATTCATTGGTGTTAATGTTTTTTAGAAAGGCGTCATAGCAGTCGTGGCACCATGGGTAAGCGCAGGATGTCGGGCCCTGATCTGCGTTGACGTTGGGATTTGTTGAGGGGTCAGAGTTGTTACGGTGGCTGCCATTACCGTTGTCGTTGTTGTTGTTGTTGCTGTTGTTGTTGTTGTTGTTGTTGTTGTTGTTGTTGTTGTTGTTGTTGTTGCTGTTGCTGTTGTTGTTGTTGTGGTGGTTGTTGTTGTTGTTGTTGTTGTTGTTGTTGTTGTTGTTGTTGTTGCCGCCATCATTTGGCTCGACTACCTCGATGGCCCACTGTTCGTCTTCATAAGGGCGGATCGCGGGGTAAGTAGCAGCACGAGGCTTCTTGCACACAAAGCAGCTTGCGCGCTCCTCGTTATCGCAGGACTTAGCTTCCCAGGAACCGTCTCGGGCCATTTGAGCACACGTGATAATACTAACGTGAGCCGTTGGTTCGAGTGGGGTCTTGGCAGTGATGGGTTCAAGCGCGGGCTGTGGTGACGGTGAAGGTGAGTGCTGCCAGTTTTCGTAGTATGACCAATCGTATTCCTCTCCGTTCAGCAGATTATTCAGGCCAATATATCCTGGTAAAAAGCCATTGTTAAAGGTCATGCTGTCTTGAAACTGCGCGAGAACCCATTCGTTCTCCTCCTTGGAATCAATGACTACCAAGCGCCCCCCCAAGGAACCACACATTTTTTGAGCACCCACCCAAGACATATTTTGCATCACTTCCCGGCGGTAGCAAGAGCAGCCGAATTGTAAGTAAAAACCATTATTATCCGTACTTGCGGGGTGATCGCTGCCATCGCCATGGCCTATGAGCGGGGGAGAAGGACAGGAACAAGATGCGTCGTTCGATCCTACCTCACACAGCACCGCACGGGACTTGATCGCAAAGCAGGACGGTGCCACCACGGTCCACGTACCGTCCTCTGTCATCTCGAAACACTGCTGCTGCTGCTGCTGCTGCTGCTGCTGCTGCTGCTGCTGGGCATCACTCTTATTGCCGGACAGTGTGGATGTCATGTAAGGACTGCTGTTGGATCCCGCGAACCAATTATCCACGCCGTCATGCTCGCTGTGCATGTACGTGGCATCTATGTTCCAGTAGGTATCCCTGATCCAGCCTTCCAGGCCGAAGGTATCACGATTGTCACGATGACGCATCAGAAACTCGCTTGGACGGCGCCGATGATATCCGATATAACCGCCCCTTTTCCCCATAAGAGAGTGCACGAAGGCGTTATCTGCAGCAGAATCGAGCGAAACCAAGTGCCCGCCCAATTTTTTCTGACAGTGCGCCCACGCATCCCACCAGGATACGCTGTGTAAGCGACGGCGAATGTAGCATGAGTCGCTGAAACGTAGCCAGCCGTCTGGACAGCCCAAATGTGTGAGCCATCCCTTCTTCTGACAGATAAAGGATGTAGCATTTTGAGGCACATGAAAACAATCAACAGCCGTCCAATTACCCGTCCCATCCATCCACCCGCAATCTTTGAGGAGACGCTGATAGAACCCTAAGCTCTGCACATAGCCCGTTGTAGGATCTGTGTGCCCGTAAAATCCCACGATAGGGTGGTGCCAACGCATGCCCTCTAGCCAAAGATCCTTGGTGAATACGTCAGGTCGGTCATGTAACAGGTTGCCAAACGGTCCGTGCAGCCGGATACTGTCCACATTTTGGCCGAGAGCCAAGGTATAGAATCCGAGGCTGCGCAATCCCAGCACCCCAAAAACGGCCTTGATGCCTACGAGCCGCTCCTCGGGCGGCAGCTCCACTGTAACTTCCCGAGCAGACGATGACACATGCGACAGTGGCACGTGAGTAGGGTCGCCGGCGGCAGCAGGACGGATAGAACGAAAACCAAATTTGTCGTAACTTAAATGTATGCGATGAACCCCTTGATCTTCCGTTTTAGCGTCTTCCATTCCTGCCATCTCATCGAAAAAGTTACGCTCGCTGCTACTATTGGTGCCCTTGTCCTCGTTAATGGTACTAAGTTGATGCTGTACATCGTAAAACCGACCAACCCACGCTGTTTTGACAACGTCATTCTCTTTAATACTGAAAGAGGACAATGGCGACAGCATTGCGGCGTTTGGCTTTGTCGAGTTTGCCCACTGGTGAAATTTTGCTCCGCGGTCCCAGAAGGCCCTTTTATGGTGGCGGCGCTTTCTCGCTTGGGAATTTCCTTGGTTGAAATCTTGTACACTACCGTTGTGTGCGATGTGTGTTGGCAGTGGCGAAGGCAAGAGCGCAGTCTGATCCCGAAAGGAGAAACTGCCAGCATTGCTCAGTCGGCTCCAAAGATCCACCGCTGATTTCGCGAGCTGTTTCTGCTGAGAGGCTTCATTCAGGAGTGCTAATCGCCGAACCGGTCCTGGCCCTTCATCGACGACCACTATCTGCTGCTTTATTCCCATCCAGCCTTGGCAGCCACTGTGCAGATTTTGAACAAAATTGTTTTCGCCCTCCGAGGTAATTGTTACCAACTCAGCGTTCCCGGCGTGGCACTTGGCGCAGGCTTCGTTGTAGGTGGAAGGTTCCGCCCAATGTTGCCGATAGCACCAGCAATCATGGAGTGTCCAGCCCACTGGGCAGCCATTGCCCACGCTGAGGAACAAGGGTGGGGCATCAGGCTCCATCCAAGCTTTGCCGCGATGAAGATGGCGGCCGTGCTCGCCATCGCTGTCTGCATCATCGTGCTTGGTGGGATCATTGTCTCGATTGACAGGCGACGGACCGAGGCGTAGCGCAACGTTGTCGCAGAAACCATCTCCCTCAATCTTTTCTCGAAAGGTTGGACTATTAAAACGGTAGTCGTGGGAAAGCTGGCGCAAAAGCTGCTTCAAAATATCCATTTCTCCGCTCCAGCTCACGGTAAAGAAGCGCTCGTCCCGGCTTCCGCAGCAGGTGAAAGCAAAGCATGAAGCCTTATCCGGATTACAAGGAAGATCGCATTGCCCCGTATCCACGCGACGAAAAACAGATGGGTAGTCGTTTCCGCAGAAGCAGCTGTCTGAGAGCCCCGTGGCCGATAAAGCATACCCGTGATCCGTACAAATTGCCTGGCATCGCTTATTGCTGAGGTTCTCACGCCCCAGCTCCACCGCAAACTCCGAATCGAAGCGGTCGAAACAGCCCTCTACTTTTTCTGTCAGGCCACCTATGGGGCGCTGCCCGAAGGCGCGTTCCCGCCCACCGCCCATCATGCTCTCGGATTCCCCAGGCCAGCCCCCCTGTCGGCCGGCACCGCCTGCGCCCGCACCTATTTCTGGCGACATTTGAGGAAATGCTTGTGCAGCAATATGGATATCGGCTGATATCCATGCGACTATGGCCAGCAGCAATAAGTCGAGGTACACGACCGTCATCAAATAGCGCGCCGCGCGGAGTGGGCAAGACGCATACAGCAGGGTGAAGCAATGATGGAGAGGAAGACACACTCGCCTGTTGTGCTGGGTGTATGGCAGAATTAAGACCACCATATCCGAGCTATGTAAATATTTACTTATGATGTGCGGGTATTCCCAGGCTATTTGCTGATGGAGATGTCGTGTTTTCGAGCTTCCTGACCTCCTCAAGATGGCCCTCTTAACGGCAGCAGAAGCCGTAACGGCGCATTTTCCTCCTCCACAGCAGCTCGATTTGCGTCTCCACGCGCGTGCTTGATTGAGGACCTAGAGCCTCTGTAAGATGACCTGCCGATCCCTTGCCTATACAAAGCACAACAACCCCCACCCCCGGACACAGCCTCGACCAACCTCCTGCTTCCATGCCCGACGCCGGGGGCCACAGTCCCTGCGCACATGCTTTCAGGTCTATGCCGGCTTGGAGGGCGCCTAAATGAACCCCATCGCGGTTGCACTTTTGTGGTCCTTATACTTGCAGCATGTATACGCCCAGGAAATGGACAGGAAGCCCTTTGCACAGTGGCCTATAGGTGGCAGGGACGAGCAAGTGGAAGGATGTTTCAATAATTTCGACGCCCAAATTTCCATTTTACTTCGGCCCGAAGATCTGAGCAACCTGCGGTGTCAAGCACTTTGCACCGAACAGGGTTATGCCTTGGCTGCCACTGGCGGGGGAGCCAGCAGCACGTGCTGGTGCGGAAACAACCATCCGGGCTCGCTGCACGCGGTAGCAAATGGCCAGTGTAACCGTCCGTGTAGTCCGGACAGAAAATCTTGCTACCTCTTCACGTGTTGTGGAAACCAAAATGGTACGCTCTATACTGTGAGCTGGAACGGGGAGGCGAACCCCCTTAAACAGCTTTTGCGGCGCTTGACTCACGATTACCGCAACAACTCTGCATTTCGTCGCCGAATCGAGGAAATATACCTTGCAGGCGGAGAGCGGGCATCTTTGCGGCTTCAAGAGCCGGAACACGGAGCGGAAGGCACACCCTTGTACCTTAGCGTTGGCAACGGCTGCCCAGTGGGTTGGTGTATGTACAGGGGTTATTGCTACAAGCAACACTGGGCGGAGCCCTCCACCTACGACGAGGCCTGCGCAAAGTGTCAATCAGAGGGAGCCGATCTGGTGTTTATCATGAGCATTAGTGAAAATGACTTTGTACAAGATCTGTACGGCGGCTGTCAAGGATGGCTGCACAACCGTTCGTCTCTGTCGGGTAAGCATACTTCTACCAGCCCCGTGAGTCACAAATGCCTGCAACTGGCGCGTGACGGCACGTGGATAAACAAATCCTGCCAAGGAGATGAAGATAATAAAGAGGAGGAGGAGCGTGCTTCCTGCTTTGCCTGCAAGAAAATTTGCGCATCTCCCTCTCCCTCCCTCCGCCCCCTCGCAGCCGAGGAGTGGGCAATCGAATTAGTGACGCCTACCTCCTCCGTGTACCATTGGTGCACAGACTGTCATGATACTTTCCTCAAAAGCATCCATTCCAGCCAGTACCTCTGTGCAGATGACCAACACCGGCCATATATGAAGTGGGAACGTGACATAACCTGGTGCTTGTGGACCTTAGTAGTCGACCCAGAGTCCGGGGCTGTCGTACTGCTCACACCCCACGGCACTGCCTTAACTTACGATAAAGAGACGAGCGCTTTGGTATGTCGGCTGCTGCAATGGTCTTATAAGACACCGCCGCCGCCAGATACGGTAACACAACTGTTTTCAGAAGCAGGCGTGAAGGCCCCACAAGGCACCGTTGTCTTAAACCCAAGCAGCCTGCCATTCGTCATCGTTGAGCGCTATTTACGCGTAACCATCCACAGTATCAACCGGAGGCCAGGAGCTTCTGGGTTCGCCAGTAGTGGGAGTAGGAATGGACCTCTGAGAGAATGCTCCATGGCAGTCTGTGACACGAGCTCCCGGAGCGAGTCCTTCGGCTGCCGTCCCGTTTCTGGGCCTGGTGCCGGTTACACGCCCCTGGTCTTTAATCAAGTGGCCTTGCGCGTCTTTGATCAGAGCTCGTACGTCTCGGCGCGCCAGCCCTTGCCCAACGGGCGGCTAACCTGCTTGAATCAAAACCCTACCGAGACTGTAAATTGCGTCTTTGCCTACGGCGAGTCCTTCATCCTCGTCCGTCGCTTTCGGGCTTATTGGGGAGTACAGCTTTTCGATACTCTCTCCAAGCTCTTCGAAGCGACACAAGTTGACGATCTAACAGTGCAATACCAGGGAGCGAGGCGGACAGGCAGGGACCGGACCGGAGATGCGAGTATTGGTGAAGTGGTAAAACCAGGAATGGGCAATCACATATATTATAATAGGGAAGTAGCTGCGGGTGGAGTAAGAGGAGCGAGAGGAAGGGCTGGAGGTGGGACCACCGATGGTGGAGTTACTAGAGCAAGAGAATTCGGTAGACCAAATCGAGTACAGTTAATGAACCGGAACAGTAAGCTGGTCCAGAATGCGTTGACGGGAGCCTTTGATACATTTTACCAGATTATTAATCTAAAGCTCCTAGTGGAGGTACGAAACTGGCAGCTGGGCCTCAATGTCGTGCCACAGACGGCGCTCACCATTCAGTATTGGCTCACGACGCATTACCTCAAGTACCGGTGGCGCGCAGTCTTTCAACCACAGGGTGGGTTCGTGCTCACTTTGTTTGGGAGGCAGATAGGTGGAGATGACGGATGCATTTTTTCCTTGGGCGATTTGTCCGCAGCCCAGGATTTGTTGTTTTCTATGTACGGTACCTACGAGGAGCCAATCGATGCGGGCGTGACGATGACAGATATAGAACACATTGAATTATCTTACCTGGGTCTGCCAGTGCAGCCCTGGACCGATGAGGGACTCTAGGAGGACGTAAAATGATGGGCCACGATTTCAAGGAGTGGGTTGAAAGCAAACAAAAAAAAAGAATCATGCGATGGTAGATATTCAGGAAAAGCAGCCAAGCCAAAGTCGTTCGCAGTGTCGCATTTGATTATATTTCTTTTCACTTTTCAATTTCGTGGTCAGATTACATGAGAAGGCACGTGCCTTTCTCCTTTACTGCTTGTGCCCTTTTTTCTTCTGTTGTTGTGGTTCTTTTGTGTTCCTTCAGCTACTACTGCTCCCCTACCTAATACCTTACCGCTTGGGTTGAAAAGGAAATTGAGGGCCGAGTCCAGAAGGAGGTGGTTGCGGGCGTGACAGAAAACTAGCTGAGTTGGAAGCGGATGAAGGATTACTTGTTGAGGAGCCGAGACGCTGCTGCTGATGCTGCTGTTGCTGTTGTTGCTGCCGCTGCCCGCGCGATTTCGATATGTAGGCCTGGCGCAATGGGCTCGAAAAATCCGTGTTTATGTCGCTGATGCCGTAGCCGTTGCTGCCATTGCTACTCTTCCTTCCTTTCCCATTCCCATACATCGGCCTGCTCCTTCCATCATTTCCCCCATCCAGTAGCTTTGCCCGAGCCAACCGCTCCTTATCTCGAGCCCAGCGTCGTCCCACTTCCTCCGCCAGCCGTGACTCCCCCGCGCGACGACATGCCTCCACCACCATGGTGTAGCTTCGATGGCTCGGCAACCATCCCTCATCCACCATTTCATCCAAAAACTCCACCGCCACCTCCCACTGATGCCCAATATGTGCAGCGTAAATGGCCTTCCCGTACGAAATTGCATCCAGCCTCACAAATGTTGCCCGCATGCGGTCCACAATTTTCAACGCCACCTGCCAGAGGCCCTGTCTCAAGCAAATATCCATCGCGAGTGTATAGCTCTTCACGTCCGGGGCCAGCCCATGCTCTGCCATCTGACCCAGCATAGCAATCGCTTCAGTTGCCTGCCCGGCGTTTCCGTACGCACTCATAATAGCATTGAAACTACGATGATTAGGTATCACCCCCCTTTCTACCATCTCCGTCAATAAGCACTGGGCCGTGTCCACATCTCCAACAGAGGCGCATGCATCCATTGCTGTTGTGTAACTCACCACATCTGGCGCAACCTTTTCTTCATCCATCTCTTTAAGCAAAGCCAAGGCCTGTCCTGCTTGTCCTGCCTGGGCACACGCGTGAATCGCAGTATTGTAGCTCCACTCATCAGGACTCAACCCCTGTGCTGTCATGTTCTGCAGCAACCCCAAAGCTTCCTCCCACCTCCCAGCATGCGCACATGCACGCATGGCCACGTTCGTCGCTTTCCGATCAGGGTTCTCCGTCCTCTCAAGTAACCACAAAACTTTCTCCCACTCTCCCGCCTTGCCAAACGCAGCCATGGCCCGCTCATACAATCCTCTCGTCACGACATTACTATTACTGCTGCTGCTGCTCTCAGCCGCACAACCATCATTCCCTCGTCCACCCACCTCGCGCAGCAAACTCAGAGCCTTATTCCAATCCTGCACTTTCGCACACACATCAATTGCAGTCTGACACGCCTTCGAATCAAGCGGCACCCCTCGTACAGTCATTTCATTCAACACCCCCAACGCAGACTGCCATTGTCCTCCCCTTCCACATGCCTCCATCGCCAGCGTATAGCTGACCACATTCGGCGCCACTGACTGATGATCCATCTCCTCCAGTATTCCAAGGGCCGTCCGCCAGTCTCCCTCCCGCGCACAAGCATTCAATAACGAATTGTACGTCACCACCCCCACTTTCAACCCCGCGGCCCGCATGCGATTCATAACTCCAGTAGCAACATCCACAGAAGACCGTTGCATCACAGTCGTGTAGCTTACTACATCAGGCTCCACGCCATTGGCTTTCATGACCTGGAGCAGCTGCAGGGCGAGATCGGCCCTTCCTCCTGCGCAACAGGCTTGCATTGCTGAATTGTAGGTGACCACGTTTGAGGCTTCTCCACATTCCCTCAGGAGATCCAGGGCTTCATTAAGGCGGCCAGATTTGGCACAGGCGGCGATGACCGCATTGTAGGTCATGATTTCAGGGGGAACATTCATACTATTGTTGCTGCTGCCTCGCTTGCTGCTGCTACTGCTGCTGTTGGTGTTGTTCTTGCTGGTGGTGGCGGTGGTTGGCTGCTTCATCTCGGAGAAAAGGACAAGGGCGAGCTTCCACTGTCCAGCCCTACCACATGCCTTAATGGCAGAATTGTAGGACACAACGTCGGGTTCAGGGGTGTAGGGGTGGGGTTGATGAAGACGCATCTTTTTCCTACTGTTTGTCGTATTGTTCCGACCACGAGTGGTGACAGGGGCAGCAGCAGCAGCAGCAGCAGGAGATTTTTTTCCTCGCATGGAGCGCAGGACGAGCAAGGCCTCTTCGTACTTAGCTTTCTTAGCACATGCCTCAATCACAGTGTTGTATGAAATGATATTGGGCCACACAGCAGCTTTTATCCCACTCCGACATTCCGGAGCATTGTTGCTGCTCTTGGTGCCACTGCTGCTGTCGCTACTGTCACTACTACTAATACCACTGCTCTTCCTCTCCTGCTGCTTCTTCATCTTCCCCCCCTTCCTCGCCTGTGCATGCATCTCCTCCAATAGGTCCATGGCCTCCTTCCATCTCCCCCCCTTGGCACATGAATCCAAGGCACTGTTATAACTGACCAAGTTCGGCTCATCCATCCCTTTTAGAATCTCCAACGCCCGTTGCCACTGCCCTCCCTTCGCACAAGCATCAATCGCGGTATTAAGGGCTACCCGATCCGGCCTCAACCCCGCCGATTCCATCTCAGGAATCAACGTCAAGGCTGCCTCCCATTGCCCTACCTTGGCGCAACAGTCCATCACGGCCGTGTATGCCACCAGGTCAGGAGTGGCGCCTCGGGCCCTCATATCTCTCAAGATGCGCAACGGCTCAAACCACCGTTCTTGCCTTGCGCAGATCTTGATCACCAGGGTATATTGTTGCACGGACGGATGAACATGTGGCATTTTGAGCACGACGAGGGCCAACGCGAGATCGCCTGTGTTAAGGCAGGCCATCAGGAGCGTGCGGATGAGGAGCGGGGAGGGAGCACGCAGGTTGGGTAGCAAACGCACTGCTTGCTTGAGATACCCTTCCTTAGCCAGCTTGGTTACGATGGCTGCTTGCCGCCCCTCATCGAGAAGCATGGGAGTACCAACGGAGGGGGAGACAGGAGCGGCTTTGCTGTGTTCTAGGAAGTAGGAGGCGACAGCTCTATCCCTCCGTACTGGTGGTGGCGACGCATCGTCGACAGCTGCATCGTCTCCCTCGAGTCCCTCATACCCGTCATATTTTCCTGCTGCTGCTGCTGCTGCTACTACTACTACTGCTGCTGCTGCTGCTACTGTCGAATGCCTTGATGCCAATTCTGGTAGCAGTGGTGAGCGCGGATGCATTGACGCCGCCGTGGGGCTCCTGGATGATGGTAGGGAGGGCAAGCCAGCCGGCGACCCAAAGGCTTCCACACCCACCCAGGGAGGCGAAAGGAGCGCTGCAGCTGCTGCCGCTGCTACTGCCGTGCCCACCAATATTCTA
Organism: Nannochloropsis oceanica; assembly: GCA_004519485.1. Classification (NCBI taxonomy): domain Eukaryota; class Eustigmatophyceae; order Eustigmatales; family Monodopsidaceae; genus Nannochloropsis; species Nannochloropsis oceanica. Next base: position 1,130,454 of record CP038128.1, read on the forward strand.
CCCCATAATGGCCGGCTCCTCTTGCGTCTTAAATAGGCTGCTGCAGGCGCAGTTGACGTTGGCTGTACTTCAGCGGCTGCCTCCTTCATCGTCTCCATGGCACGGACAGTTCGAAAAAGCCGGAGAGGGTTAATTGTTCATGTTTTTGTTGTCGTGGTGCTACTATCTGAGCGCCTGTATGCAATGTGCGTGTTTCTAGTGAGGCGTTTGGTTAGATATCCACCGACCAAGTGAGAGCCGCTCGCCTTCGCCTTCCTCGCCAGGCTTTGCTGCTTCTTCCGCGTTTACACGGCAAGTACTGACACAGACCTCTCATGCCACTCTATAAACTCAAGTACAGGGCAAAAAGTAACCTAAGAATTCATGGCGGGTCCAGTCGCGGTCAAGCAAGAGCCCGCTTGCAGCAGCACCAGAAGCAGCAGCATCAATAGCAGCGGCAAAGACAACAAGCGCGGGGGGGGTTGGGAGGCATGCCAGGCACATGACAACGCCGTCGCCACGGCGACCACCACCACCCGCAGCACGCCGGGTAAGAGCAGTAGGGGGAAGGGGAAGGCCATGGCTTACATCAAGAAGGAGGAAGACGTGGAAGAAAAGGCCGCGGCTGCTACCACGACGACGACGACGAGGAGCAGCAGCAGGCCACGCCGCGTCCGCGAGGAGACACCTACGCCCTCTTCAGCGGCTGCTGCATCTTTCCTCGCTAAGAGAGCCAAGAATGAAAAGCAGGATGAGAGCGACGCTTTTTTTACCACTATCAACGACGACGACAAGGCAGCCCTCCAAGACCTGCTGAAAAAATGGATCCAACCCGGAACGCTCCTTAAAATCACGGCCAGTGAGACAAGCCCTTATCCACAGCAGGAACGCCCAACTCCTTATGAGGCCCTGTATGCCCGTGACCTTCTCGCGGCTTTACACGGAGAGCCGGAGCGGGAAAAGTTAGAAGGGAATCGCAGTGGTCAGGGGACGTTGCTTGAGAAGAGGGCTCGCTCGGTGTTGGACTCGTTGGTACGGACGATACTTAGTCAGAATACGACTGATGCACTGAGTAAGCGGGCTTTCGATAATTTGAAGAAACATTTTCCGACCTATAAGCAAGTTCTGGCGGCCAAGCCTGGAGAGGTGGAGGAGGTGATCAAGTTTGCCGGGTTGTCTGAGATTAAAGTGGGGAGAATCCGCGCGATTTTGACGACCGTGTTGAAGGAACGACCGAATGACTGCGTGGCTGGAGAACCAAGCCTGGAGTTTTTGCGAGAGATGCCCACAGAGGAGATTAAGGAGTATCTAGGGAATTTCAAGGGAGTTGGCCCTAAAACGATTGCATGCGTGCTCTTGTTCACCATCGGCGTGGATGATTTTGCAGTGGATACGCATGTGTGGCACATTGCCAAGAGGCTGGGATGGGTGCCAGGGGCAGCTTCTCGGGAAGATACATACAAACATTTGAATAATCGCATTCCGGACTGTGTTAAGTACAGCTTGCATGTGTTGCTGGTGCTGCATGGGAAGAAGTGCGTGTCCTGCTGTAAGGGTCGAACACAACTGGCCCCCGATGGCCCCTGTCCGTTGGGGAGGGTCGGGAAAATGAGGGGAGAGCTAGCGGGGTTGGCTGCCGCTGCTGCTACAGCTGCTGCTACTACTACTGTTGCTTGTGGTGGTGTTGTTGTTGGTTGCAATAATTGTGATAAAGCAGGGGTCGTGGTGAAGAAGGTGATGAAGGGCAGGGAGGATGTCGGGGGGAGGAAGAGGGATAAGATCAAGGCTATTACCATAAAGGAAGAAATTGCGTGAGTAATAAAGTCATCTTTATCTATAACATCATATACCGACATACCCATATTCAAATCACTATAAACATGACACATGTGTACTTAGAGAGATAGAAGCGAAAATGAAATGTAAAATTGAAATTAAAAAATGCCTTGCAGTCATTACTTTTGCCTTTATTTGTTTGATGCATCCAACGCACGTCATATTATTTGTATACACACATGCTAACTCGCTATTTTTCACTCTTACCATCCACCCTCGTCCCCCTTCTCCTTCCTACTCCGTCTCCACTCTCTTTAAAAACCTCAAGTCCGTCCAGGGCCTCTCAGGCCATCGCACTCCCTTCTCCTCCCCCTCCACCCATTCCCGACTCCAAAATCTCGTCAAATGTCTCTGACCCGAATCGCACAACACTGTCACCACCGTGTGCCCCCTCCCCAATTCCCAGGCCGCCCTTACGGCCCCCACCACATTCATCGCGGTTGAACTCCCTACAAACAATCCCTCCCGCTGCAGTAAAAAATGCGCCATGTCGACAGCCTCCTGATCTGTCACTCGAAAGGCATCATCAACCCTCGCCTCTTGAAAGTTCGCCGTCACCCTATCCAGACCAATCCCTTCCGCCAAGCTATCATATCGGTGCCTCCTCACCCCCCTCTCCTTCTGTTCACTCGCATAACACACCCCAAACTTTACCTTATTAAACAGCGCCGACCCGGGCGGATCCACCAAATACACCTTCACCACCTTCTTGCCTCTCATCTCTTTCCATGACCTACTCACACCCGCAATCGTCCCTCCCGTCCCCGCCGACATTACAAAGGCATCCGGGCTCAATCCAAACCCCTCCTCCAGCTGCCTCCATAATTCCGGGCCTGTCCCATGGTAATGCGTATGAAAATTCGCCATTGTTTCAAACTGATCCATAAAAATAGCATTTTTTCCCATCTGCGAAAGTTCTTGTGCTCGGGTCCGGGCACGGTTGTAGTAATGGTTGGGGTTGGCGATCCCGGCAGGTTTAACCACCTCGACCTCGGCACCGTATTGTTGGAGTAAACGCACTTTTTCCGCGGCCTGATCGTCAGGCATGACTATCAAGCACCGGTACCCCCGCGCCCGACACAAGGATGCTAACGCAATACCAGTACTCCCGGACGTGCCTTCCACCACCGTGCCCCCAGGCTTGAGCAAGCCGGCGCGTTCCGCTTCTTGAATCATGCGCAAGGCCACTCGGTCCTTGCTTGTACCGCCAGGGTTCAGGTACTCAGCCTTAGCCAGGATACGACACCCAGTAGCTTTCGACAGACTCTGCAGCTCAACGAGTGGGGTATTGCCAATCAGGGCGGCATAGCCACCATTACTCTCTTCCTGAGTGCCGGGAGGCGGAGAACGGCGTCGACGGAGAGCTGGAAGAAGGAGAATGGTAGCAACAGTTGAAGCGGAGGCAAAGATAGCAGTGGCAAGCAGAAGGGATAAGGACGACGCGCTGCGATTGCCGCTGCTAGCGGGTGCCATGTTCGCCTATGCTTTGGGTTTTCATGCGTTGAGTTGCGAGGTAGGGGAGGTCGTCGCGGCTCCGCCGGATGATGAGATGAGATGAATGATCCGTTGTACGTCGCTGTGTTTCCCTGATTAAATAAATCAAAAGGCTGAATCAGCACCCGTGACCGAACCCTACCACCACGACCAGCCAAGGGACATCCTACCTTTAGTTTTGACTCCGCTCATCCCACCGCCCATCTCCCGGCGCTGCTGTCGTCTGCTACTGCTTTCAAGCCCAGATCTCCTTTCATGGGCCAGTAACCCTTTGTCGATTACCACTTACACTTGTATCACAGGTAGAAACACACGAATGGGCAAGCTCAACGAGCATATCCGGGGCATTGTGGCGACAAGCAATACTTGTTTTACCGTCTTGGGCTTGTTCTTGGGAGGCTTGGCAAGTTACCTGCTTTACGCCACGGCACCTTCCACCTTTACCTTGGGGAGCTTGTTCAAAGGGGGATGGATTGTCTGGACGCTACTGGTAGGCTTAGGCCTGATCCTCTCGTCCTGCATAAATTGCGTTGCGCTTAAGAGACAGATGGTGCGAGAAGGTCCTTGCGGTGGCCGAAAGTTATTGTCAATGTACCAACTGCTAGTAATGGGCTTGATGGTTGCTTTTGCCGTTGGCTTGCTGACGATGCGCACGATGCAGAGCGCAGTTCCTCTTCTCTTAGAGCACCCAAAAGCTCCCTATTCGAGGTCCGAGCAAAAAATGTTAGCTCCATACTTTGACCGCGTCTACTTCAAGACCAAGGCTGTCGTGGAGAGGGATTACAGCGAGCAAGGTGGAAGTTATAAGTGGTTTCTGGCTTGGACAAGACAGAACTGCCCTTTATCAATGGACATGGGCTCGTGCACCACTTGTAACAGTGATGGTGACTCCAGCATCCCTTACAATGACGGATGCTGTCCTCGGCAAGATCTGTGTACCGTAGGAAACCTAGAGGCGTGCCCTTACATGCGGTGCCGACTAGGCATTGCTACCTTTTTGAATCGCCGTCTGGGGCGCATGCAAAATTACATGTATTTTTTTCTCGCCCTCCTATTACTTGTCATTCTCAGCACCTGCCTTCTGATCTGCTACAACCCCCGTGACTCGTTCGAGGACCTCCTGGCCAAAACAGGCGTGGTAGTAATGCACGCACCAAACTCACGACAACGACGCACAGGTCGCAGTGGGAGGCCTGCTACACAGGATTTTGAGCAGTCTCCCTCCGTTTCACCCTCGTCTGCGCAATTTAGAGGACGGGCACCGTCGGCGGCTGGAGTTTCAGTGGTTAGGGCCAGTCCAATATCCAATTCATCTGTGGATGACGGAGAAGGGTGGCGTGGAGGCACGCGGTACGGTAGAAGTAGGGGTACTGAGGTGCGGTCCCCCATGCAAATAGTATAAGGGTGAGAAGTGTAGGGTGAAATAATACAAAAAACACAAACTTTAAATGGCACGTATCGATTCTTCCAAATAATAGTTCACTCGGCTATATGAGTCTGCACTTGCTGCTGGTGCTTGTTGTTGGTGGTGTGAGGCTGAGAGCCGTATAAATGATATAAAAAGCGAAAAATTAAATGGATTGTATCTATTTTCCAATTAAGTTCACTCGGCTCCACGCGCTTGCTCTTGCGACTTGAAGTGGTGGTTGTAATTAGTTTTCTGTAGTTTCCTACAATCCTAAAGATATTGCGTGCAACCTATCCGCAACAAGCGTGCCCTCTCTCAGGATTACAACACGAGGGAAAGCCTTCCAACAGTTATAAATTGTTGCTTATTCTTTCCTAATTTTGCCGATTTTTATGGCTTTGACAGTTTTTCCACCAGCAAAGTCCTCGGATGGCCCATACAGGGCTAGGAGGAGGGGGGAGGAAAGAGGAGTTCAGCGGGGAGGCAACTTCTCCAGCGTCTGCACTACCTGCCACGGTTGAACAAACCGGAGCTCGTGGGGACAATCTTCTCCACGGATCTTATTCCTGTATACCCGCAGGATGTTGCGTGCCAGATTTTCATCTCGAGAGACGAAGTGTTTACAGGCTTCACACCAACAAAAGTCCTCGGATTGCCGGCACGTAAAATCTCCCCCCCCCTCCTTCTCCTCCCCCCCCTCCTCCTCATCCTTCTCCTCCTCCTGCTGCTACTGCTGCTGCTACTGCTGCTGCTCCTACTCCTCTTCCTCCTCTTCCTCCCCTTCCTCCTCCTGCTACTGTTCCTGCTCCTGCTCCTGCTCCTGCTCCTGCTACTCCTCCTCTTCGTGTCCCTGTTTCTCCTCCTCCTCCCTCTACTCCTCCTCTCTCTCCTCATCTTCCTCCTGCTACTGCTGCTGCTTCTCCTTCCCACCCATCCTTTACCTCCCATCCGTCCTGCCCTCCCTCCCGCTCCTATTTCTGCACCTCCCGTGCCTCTCTTCCTGCTCCCATACCTCTTCCTCCTAATCCCCTTCCTCTTCCTCCCCCTCCTCTCTCCCCCCCTCCTCCTCTCGCAGCTGTTCGTGCTTCTGGTGCTCGTGCTGGTACTGCTCGTACTCCTCCTCGAGCCCCTCCAGCTTTCTTTCTTTCTCCTCCTCCCACTCCTCCTCCTGCTGCTGCTTGTGCTGCTGCTGCTGCTCGTGCAAGTGCTTCTGGTGCCCTTGTTCTTTTTCTTCTCCCTCATCCCCCCCTCCTCTTTCATGGGCCAGGAAACGGGCGAGCGTCAAACTTATCGGGCACATCACCCTCTCCGTTCCTCTCTAACACCTTCACCAAAAACAGTGCTATCAACAAGGCGACGACGGGGTGACGGAAAATTTGCTTGCCGCTGCCGGGCTTCGGGGAGGTGGGGATAAAGAGGCGAGAGGACTCTTCTAATTCGAAGCAAGACGGGGAGCTCTACAGGGCAAAAGCAGAGGCTCATGGTGGAAACCACCAAGAAGGCTTTCCGGCTCTTGACCGTGAATGGCGACCAGCAGGAGTATATCTGCCCTCTCCATCTGGAGACAGGCCGCCACACGTCTATGTAGGTTATCGTGTCGGGTTGTAGATGGTGGGTGGGGAGGCTCAGGGTCTTACTTACTCCTCTTACTATTTCTTGCCTCAATTCTTTTTCTCCATCCCTACCCCATTATATAGCTCTGACTCCTCCTTTATCGTCTCGCAGTACAAACGCGAGAATGTCGACACCAAGACCTTGCCCGCTATCGAAGTAGGGGTGTCCAAGAATGCTACCGAAAATGAAAAACAGCATTACGTGGGGTTTTGCAAATACCTGGGCCATGGACTCAAGGGTACCAGCTTGCCTAAATACGCTGAGATTCGTTTGCCGCAAAGCCGCAACCTCTGCGTTTGGCTCTGCCCGCCCCCCGACCCCTCCTCCTTCCAGGCCACGTCCAAGCTAAAGCTGCTCATCCCACCCGTCCTTCTAAGCGCCTACACCTTCTCACCACCGTCCTCTCCATTGCCTTCGCCAGTTTCAGCAGCGCGAGCTGCGGGGGCAAAGACGGGCACACCTACCGAGATTTGTGCCGATGTTGCTGCTGCCGCTGCTGGAAAGTTCGCCGGGCCACCAGACGAGGATTACGACGAGTTTGGGTTTCAAGCTACTTTTACTACCCCAGGAGCAGCAGCCGCGAGCATCGCTGTACCACCACCGCCAGCAGCAGCAGTATCAGCAACAATACCACCACCACCACCACCACTAGCAGCAGCAGCATCATTACCATTTCCTCCACTACCCTGCAATTCGACGACCACAACTTCCTCCTCCTCCACCAATTCTTCCTTCTCCTCTTCATTTATGCAGGTGGACAAATCCATTCTAAGCACGCTAAGTCAGAACCACGTATGGCTTTTCGGTGCGCTTGCCGAGCTACTTCACAACTCCTCCGATGCCGGAAGCACCGACTTGCAGATTCATGTGCGGGAGGAAGAAAGGAAGGAAAACGGAAAGGGGGTTATGGTCTTGGAGATAAAAGACAACGGGGAAGGGATGAGTCATGGAGAGATGGAGGCAATGTTTCGACTCGGGAAGACGTATGCTCGTGATCAGGATGACAATTTACAAGCGCAGAGGGTGGGGAGGTATGGGTGGGGGTTCAAGCAAGGCAGCCTCCGGATTGGATCTACAGCGGTGGTGATCACCAAGAGCCTCAAACATAAAACTCTTTCCTTTGGAATTCTATCAAACGAACCGCATTTGAGGGAGGAAAACGCTGCGCCTGTCTGTCGGGTGGTGACGTTGAGTGCTGATACGATGGAGCCTGATCCCGCTCATACATCTCGCGAAGCCTTCCGGGAGGCGTCTGCGTTGATGGCGCGGTATAGCTTCGTTACCCATAAGAGGCTTTGGCCATTAATGCTAAACACGTGGGGGGCAGGGGAGTCCGGGACAACTATTTTTATTCAAGGCATCGAAAGGTTGGACCCCGAGAGCGGCAAGCTCTGGCGAGAACTAAAAGTGGACCGAGCAAACGCGGATCTTCTGCTGGTCAATCGTGGGGGAAAAAAACACTTGAATACCCGCGGGGCATTACTCGCCGAAAGTGTGCCGATCGATCACTCCCTCCGCGCCTACCTTAAAGTAGCTTTCCTTCATCATCGCATGTCCCTCTCCTTGCTGGGCAAGGCCGTCCAAACCCCAAATCTAGTCGATTCCCTAAGTGACATTCGCCGTTACAACCTCCTCCGAGATGAACCTCATCAAAAACCCGTCATCGTCACCGTCGGGAAATCCCACGAAGCCCGCCGCCTCGGTCTCGGCGGCGCCATGTTCTACAGCACCAATGTCCTAATCTCCTCTTATGTCCGCCAAGAAATCGGAATCACCAATCCGAGGGAAGGGATGGGTGTGTTGGCCGTCGTCCATCTTGACCCTCGTCAGTACGCAACACAACACAGCAAGCAATCGTTCCGTCGACCCAATCCTGCCTTGGAAAAAATCGAGGAGAGGCTAGGGAGAGTTTGGACTCACTACATTATGCGAGAAACAGCACAGAGAGCCGTGGTGCATGAGGGAGTAGCTGCTTCGATGCTGGTTAATAACATGAAGACGGCTTTGACAGATTCCATACAGTGTGAGCATTGTGGGAAATGGAGGGTTGTGTCTCAGGCGTATGTAGCGGGCTTTGCAGGGGAGGATGTGAAGTGGTACTGTTGGTCGGAGGGCTCGCCAGTGGCTAATTGTGAGGCACCGGAGGCGGCGTCGATGCAGGATGAGAGGGAGGTGCTTGTTGAATTTAAGGCGGGGAGCCAGGCAGATTACTTGGTGGCGATGGGGGAGGAGGGGGAAAAGAAGTGGAATGGAGGAGACGTGGGACATGGTAGTGTGGATGATAGGAAGAAGAAAATTAAGAATAGCTGTGGTGCCAGGATGCAGCAGCATTACGAGAATGAATATGAGGCAGAGAGTAAGGAGGAGAGAAAACAGCGGAAGAGGGAGGAAAAAGAGCGCCGGCGTTTGGAAGAAGAGGAAGAAGAGCAGAAGGCACGTGCTAGGAAGAAGCGTCGAAAGCATCACCGCCAGCATGAGGAGAGCAACGAGGCCAATAAGCCACGTTTCCTCGTCTCGCGAGACGACTGCACCTTGCTCAAGCTTCTCTCTGCTCCACACCTAAGCTTGGTCAAGCTTTCGGGTAAGCGGAAGGTGGTCTTAAAGAATGTGGCGCTTTCGCGAAAAGTGGAGGCCCGCGCTGCATTTCGGGAGGAGTTGAAGAAACTCCGACGACTCACTCATGAAAATCTCGTGCCGGTAATCGCAGCAAGGATCGAGGATGAAACAGGAGGATTTTCTGCAGTTGGGTATGCGTTTCAAGAAGGATTAGTGGATCTCGGCGTTGTCCTTCTGAAGCCTCACACGATCGTCACGCTCGAGGATCGGTTGCTGACTGCGTGTAAAGTGGCAGCTGCGTTGGATCATCTCCATCACAAGGGACTGGTGCACGGTGCTTTAAGACCCACAAATGTCCTTGTTTCTTTCCCCTCGCCTAAGCTACGTACAGTCAAGCTGACAGATCATGGTATCGGGCATCGAGCGCTGATGGTAGCCGGGCCCGGAGGGAATGGGAGTGCGGAGCGCATTGCTTTCACCGCTCCGGAGGTGCAGGATTTGATCATCTCCACGGCAGGAGGAAAAGCAACACAAATGACCGGAGACGCAGCGGCAGCAGATATATGGAGCATGGGTATTCTGTTGTTGGAGCTGATGGTGGGGAGGAAGGCGTGGGGGGTAGCCAAGACTGCAACAGAGCTTAAGAAATTAGTCGCTGATTTCTCCCTTGCTTCATTTCCGGGGTTGAGGCATCTAGAAAGTCTTATGCGGAGGCAAGTGGGGGTTGGAGAGTGGGAAGATAGGCTGGAGGATATAAAAGGTTTGGCGGAGGCGTGTTTGAGGAGGAAGGCCTCAGAACGCTTGTCGTCGCAGCAATTGGTTGGGAAGCTTTCTTGCTTGAGCGCGGGAGTATTGTTTCATGTTTAGGGATAGGGTTGGTGCATCTAGTGCTCCTGTTGGTGGAGGTAGAGTTGGGGGAAGTTATACAGCTGTCGGTGCTGTTGCAGTTGCTGCCACTTCCGGAGGTGGGGGGGTGCGGGTGGAGTGAAAGGTTGTAGGGATGAGGAGAAGTAGGAGGAGGCGAAGAAGCTGTATAGTAACATGGAGGCACACCGCTACTAGGACAACCCAAGACAAAGAGGGGGACCTGAGTCGAAAAGAAATATGCAAAGCTAGGGACTGTGTGAGATGAGGGATACTAGTATGTGCGTCGTATTCGGGTGTGCAGCTGAATGACACAAAAGAAATCAAAGTCAAATAACAAGTGGATGGAAATGAGAGAGTGTAATTCCAGAGGTCATCGAGTGTCTTACTGCTTGGAGACTGCATTCGCCATTCCCCCACTTTTATTTCCTTTAATCTTTCTGTATACACAGTTGGTAGATCGCGCTCTTTCCTCATCTTCTTGTACTTCCACTCTTTCTCGCTCCCCTCCCTTCCTCCTCTTCGTCATTACCTTTCTTTTCTGCTCCCTATTTTGGTTAGCCCAGTAGATGGAGAGGAAACAAGTGGATTACGAGTGACCTTGATAGTATTTACTTCTTTTTCTTGATGGTGACTCAATTTTCTTCTCCTTTCTTCTCCTTTCTCCTCCTCTGTCTCTTCGTTATTTCATCCTGGCCTTTTTTTTTTTTTTTTTTTTTTTTAAATTTAAAATTTGTAGCAGCCTTATCTCCGCCTTCCAACGCTGCCTCAAAAAGTCGGCCCCCTTCCCTCTTTTCGCTGATACACAAAGATAGATAATATACGTGACTCTTTTCTCCTTTTTAAACGATTCCCATCCTCTCTCCCTCTCTCCTTCCGTGTCCTCCCCTCAAAATTGACTTTCTCCTCTTGTCTCAACTGCTCCCAACAGACAACCAGTCGGTCTCTTTCCCTCCTTCGTTCGCTCTCTGTGCCCCTCTTTTCATTCTTCCTTAGTACACTCGCTTGAAAGGAGGCACCGCCTTGACTTCATTCTCGTCCAGCGTGCTCTTGTGGACCGGGCGGTACGAGATGGTGGTCTTGTGCGTGTCATAGTCGAAGTCAGCAATTGTGTGCATCATCCAATTGGCATCATCGCGCTCGGAGAAGTCTTCGCGGGCATGTGCCCCGCGGCTTTCCTTCCGAGCTTCTGCGGCGTGCATGGTGGTGGCGGCATTGGACAGGAGGTTCCTGAAAAGGAGGGAGAGAGCGGGAGGAAAAGAGAGAGTGAAAGGGGCGAGTGGACGAGTGAGCATGCGAGCCGAGTCGAAAACAACAGTGTGCGCACCCACCCGAGTCTTCGCTCTCCTCCCCACTCTCCCTCTTTCCCTTCTTATTTACCTCAGCTCCAACGACTCAATCAAGTCGGTGTTCCACATCAGGGAACGGTCCGTCACCTTCAAGTCATGCCAAGTAGACAAGACCTCATCGATCTTCGTCACACCCTCGGCCAAGCTCTCTTGCGTCCTGAGGTGTGAGCAAGCGAGGGAGGAAAGGGTTGATGGTTTTATTTTTCAAGTTGACGATTGCTCGTGCAGGCAGGCATTCTGGCGTGCACCATCCAGAGCAAGAGAATAATAGAAATGAAGCCCTCCCCCAGCCCCTCCCTCCTGCATATACCGTAACCCTCACTAACCTACCTATAAACGGCCGCATGGTCCTGCATGGTCTTCTGCATATTCTTTCGAATGCTCGCGGTGCTGGTACTCCCCTTGGCAAACCGCACCTTGTCCAAGTCCTCAACCGACCTCTCCCCCGCGTTCGCCGGCATATCTGGCACTCTATCACCCGGCTTCGAAATGTCAGCAATCCTCAACGCAGTCGCGCGCCCAAACACCACAATGTCCAACAGAGAGTTCGCCCCCAACCGATTCGCCCCATGCACAGACGCACACGCCGCCTCCCCCGCCGCGAATAAGCCGGGAACCACGTGGTCATGATCCATGCTCCCATCTCCCATCTTCTTCGGGGCTATTACCTCTCCGAAATGATTCGTGGGGATCCCACCCATGTTGTAATGCACCGTCGGCAACACAGGAATCGGTTCTTTAGTCACATCCACCCCCGCGAAAATGGCCGCCGTCTCTGAAATCCCCGGCAATCGCTCCGCCAAAAGGTCGGGCGGCAGATGGTCCAAATGCAAGAACAGATGATCCTTTTCCTTCCCCACCCCCCGACCTTCCCTGATCTCCATTGTCATGGCCCGGCTCACTACATCCCTCGACGCCAAGTCCTTAGCCGTCGGCGCGTATCGTTCCATGAATCGCTCTCCCTCCTTGTTCCTCAAAATACCTCCTTCCCCCCTACACCCCTCTGTGATCAAACACCCAGCGCCATAGATACCTGTCGGGTGGAACTGGACGAATTCCGGGTCTTCCACAGGCAAGCCCGCGCGAAGCACCATAGCGTTCCCGTCCCCGGTGCAGGTGTGCGCTGAAGTGCACGAGAAATAGGCACGGCCGTACCCACCTGTGGCAAGGACGGTATTGTTGGCGTGGATTCGATGCACAGTACCGTCTTCCATGTTCAGGGCCGTAATGCCCACGCAGCGGCCTTCATCGTTCATAATCAGATCCAGGGCGAAATACTCGATGAAATAAGTCGTATTAAACGCGAGAGAGCGTCCATACAAGGTGTGTAACATAGCATGCCCCGTCCTGTCCGCCGCACACGCACAACGATACGCCTGCCCACCCTTTCCGTATTTCAAACTCTGTCCCCCAAAAGCTCTCTGGTAGATCTTGCCATCCTCCGTCCTCGAGAAGGGCAGTCCGTAGCTCTCCAATTCGTACACGGCTCGCGGAGCCTCCCGACACATGTAGTGGATCGCGTCCTGGTCTCCGAGCCAGTCACTTCCCTTCACTGTGTCATACATGTGCCACCGCCAGTCGTCCTCCGACATGTTCCCCAGAGCCGCATTGATCCCTCCTTGAGCCGCCACGGTATGAGAACGAGTGGGAAATAGCTTGGTGACACAGGCAGTCTTGAAGCCAGCCTCCGCAGCACCCATGGCCGCGCGCAAACCCGCACCACCAGCACCGACCACGACAACGTCGTACTCGTGGTCGATGATCGTGTACTTGGCATTGGGGGTAGAGGAGACTTTGCCCTGGGCGGGCACGCCGGAGATGGCGGCAAGGCGGGTAGGGGAGGCGTGGAGACCGCGCTGTTGTTTTGAGCAAATGGAGGAGGAAAGAGTAGAATGAGAGACAATAAACGGGGAGAGAGAGCCGATCAGGAAGTGAAGACGCTGGCTCTACTGGTGGGATGCGTGCGGAGATCGGCAGGGAGTTTCGGCTGGCGAGGTGGAGGAATACAGACTACCACATACGCGCTTGTCTTCTCTCTCCCTTCGCTTTACGTACCCGCTGAGCCTGAAACACGCCACCTAAGAGGCGGTTGCTGACGTTGCGCAGCATTTCCGAAGGTTCCTGTTTACCGGTGCTTGTGCTGGTGGCTTGTAGGTTTCGTAGTTTTTGTAGTTGGTCTGTAATGGGTGTGCGTAGGTTAGGGCGAGGGGGGAGTTGTGTCTCATAAGCAAAAATGGCATGAGAGATGATACGGCGCAGGTAAAGCACGCCGTCGAAGCGTCGTTCCAACACCTCTCAGGGGTGTGCTGTGGCACTGGAAGGGCGTGAGGTGGTGGAGCCGTCTCAAGCTCTGTCGCTTCTTGTGCTTGAGGTCCCATTTGAAGAGGCTTGTTCCACTTCTTCCATTCCCCCGCCGCCCCCCGCGCTTGACACTAGACCAAAAGGGACGAAAGGCGGGGGGCGTGACCTACCAAGAATGAACTGAACACGAGCTTTAGAGTCTGAAAGGAAGGCATAGGCACGCACTTAGACGTGGAGACCGTGCCTGCAAATGCGGCCACCTCAGCTTTTGGTATCGGGATGGGGATCGTTGCCATCGCTGAAGCGACGATGCCGTTGCGGCAACAAGGTGTGGGTGGCTCCGCTTTATGAGATTCCACACCCACAAGGCCACAAACAGCCCCCTCTGACGGCAGTGTGACAGTCCCCTAGCTCACCCGTTGATATAGTCGTAGAATGAAGAGCGGATTGCCGAGAGTTGGTTGAATGATTGCCTGCTCTCCTCCAATGACGCTTTTTGTTGATGCCTCTGGTGCATGGGCCCTGGTTGCTCACTTCCACACTTCCACTTCACGTCTTACTCGCCACGCCCCAGTTCTCACGAGCCAATTAGCTACAGGAACGAAATTAAGAGCAACCTTGCACCTTCTCACTTCGCATGTAGTCGGAGCTCTTCCTGGTTCCATCATGCATCCTCCCAATATTTGCATTATCCACTCCGCACAACCACCTCACCCCCACACTCTCACACGACCAAAGTACTCCAATGATTACAAAGGAAGAAGAAGACACCACTGCGACAGCCGAGGCCTTAGTGCAGTGGATCAATTCCTTCGGCCCCCTCCCTCCCGGTGCCACCTCTCCTTCTTCCGCCCCTCCTCCCCTCATAAAGCTCGAGCAACTTACTGACGGCCTCGTGTTGGCCGACGTCCTCCATGACATTGCCCCCACCCGCTTCCCACGAGACCTGCTCGCGCGCCCTCTTTCCTCCTCGGCTGCCTCAACCCCGACCACGCCCACGGCGAATTGGGCCTTAGCATTGACAAATCTCAAGAAATTAATGCGCCTCCTCGAGGCACATTACGAAGAAGAACTCGGTCTACACCTTCACGGCGGACGAGGCGGCAACAGCTACTTTGCCTCGCTAGATCTTGCGGGAATCGCCCGGGAAAAACGCAATAAGGATATTATCAGGCTTGTGGAGTTGGTTGTCTTGGCAGCAGTCCGGGCGCCAGCCCCCGAAAAAGCACGGGCGTACATCGAGAGAATAATGGGCCTGTCCCCCGAGGCACAAGCCTTTTTGAAAGAGAGTGTGGAGAAGACTCTGCAACGTGCTACTTCATTCGTCTCCTCGACTTCCCCCTCCTCCTCCTTGTCCTCGTCCTTTCTGGATACCATCTCTAGTGCAACTTCATCCTCCTTCTCTTCCTCCCTCCCTTCCTCGTTCCCCTGTACCACCACTGCTGCATCCACAGCCCTGGCGGCCGATCAACAAAGGGAGAACGCGCATTTGCATGAAACCATCCAGGAGCTACAATTACGTTTAGCCAAGGCTGAGGAGGAAGTACTGGTCGTAAGGGAGGAAGCGAGGGGGTGGAAGGGAGAAGTGGAGGGGCAACGCCACCGCTTGACAGCAGCTGTAGCTCGAGCAGAGGAAGCACAGAAGGCGAGCGAGAAATGGAGGGTGAGACTGGAGGCGAAAGAGCTAGAAGGAGAGCATTGGAGACAGGAAGCAAGGAGGTGGGAGGACCGGGTGAAGGGGGAGAGGGAGAGAGCGGATAGAGCGGAGGAGGGGAGGAGGAGGCTGGCGGATGAGGTGGATGTGTTGCGGGAGAAAGGTGAGGAGGGAGGAAGGGAAGGAGGAAGGGAGGTAGGCAGGGAGGAAAGAAAGGAAGGAAAAAATGAGGGAATGATTTATCTTTTTATCCTATCAAGCCTCATGCGATGGGGCTAAAGAGAGGCGTTGCAATATGTCTTACCCTCCCTCCCTCCCTCCCTCCCTCCCTCCCTCCCTCCCTCCCTCCCTCTACCACAGCGGACGCCGCCCATGACTTGGAGCAGATCCTTGAGAAATACAAACTCCGACTCGAACAGGCTGCTATGGCCAAGCAGCACTACCGCGATCTAGAGGAGCAAAACGCCAAATACCTGGATCAGGTGCTGGCGTTGGAGGCAGAGGCAAAAGCGAGTGTCCCGAGCCTCAAGAGAGCGATCGAGCAGTACAAGGATCAAGTAGTCGGGCTGGAGAGGGACCGTTACCAGGCCATGGAACGGAGGGAGGTCATGGAGGGGGAGTTGGAGAGGGCGAAGGAGGAGGTGGAGGGCGCGAGGGAGGCACGGCGGTTCCTGATGGAGGAATGTCAGGAATTGAAACGGGTCGTGCAGCAGCTACATCTGCAGCAGGAGCAGCCGCAGGGATCGCAGGAGGGACAGCCGCAATTACCGGGCGGAGGAAGGTCAGGAGAGGAGGAAAGGGATGAAGGAGGTTTGGCTTTGTTTGAGGATGCCTGGGACAATAAAGAGAAATTGCTGCGGCTGGAGCGAGAGAATAGGATGTTACGAAAACAGGTGGAGGACGGGGGCTGGCCGAGGGTAGGGGAGGGAGAGGACCTCTTGCTGCTGAAATCGCAAATGCAGGATCTACGGAGGGTGAAGGAGGAGAGGGAGGCTGAGGCAATAGCGGCTAAGAAGAGAACAGCCGAATTGGAGGGGAACGTGGCTATGCTGAGAGGGCAGTGTGAGGAGATGGAGGAAGAGGTGGGTAGGATGAAGGAGGAGGGGGTCGGAAGAGCAGCGGCAGCAGCTGCAGCAGCTGTAGAAGGAAAAGAGAAGGCATTGGCGCGCGTGCAGCTCTTGCTACAGCAAGAGAAGGAGTGGGAGGAGCAGGTGCTGAGATTAAAGGGGGAAAAGGATCGGTTGGAGGAATACGCCAAAAAGACGTTAAGGACGGTACAGGAGAAATATGTGCAGACGTTGGGGGATTTGAAAGGGAGCAACACTGAGTATAAAGCCAGAAATCAGGCGTTGGAAGCACGGTTATTGGAAGACAGGCAAGCGCAGAAGAGGGAGGAGAAGCTGCTGATGTCGTGTGTGTATGGGATTGGCATGGAGATGCTGCAGTCTGAAAGGAGGGAGGGAGGGAGGAAGGGTTGAGGAGGGAGAAAGGAGACAAATTTGCATGTGCTGTACGTATGTGTGTGTGAGGCTTACTGTGAGTATTTGAGTGGAGGAAGGGGATGAGAGAAGGAGGGAGGAAGAAAAGAAAGATCAGAAGAAAAACGGACAAAGCTAGACACTGCCTTGGAGATTTGAAAATATAAAAGTAAGTGTGTGTGAGAGAGAGAGAGAGAGAGAGAGAGAGAGAGAGAGAGAGAGAGAGAGAGAGAGAGAGAGAGAGAGAGGGAGAGAGTGAGTGTGTGCGAGAGAGAAAGAAAGAGAGAGAGAGAATGCATGCGAGTGTGCATAACAGGGGAAAAATCCATAAGAGCAAGAAAGTAAGAACGACAATTGCAGAAGATAGCCTCGGAAGATTTCACCCTTGTAACATTTTTGGTGTCCTGTTGCCAAGCTTCAAGCAAACAAACACTGGGGCGGTTTGCCACCGCCTTATTAGTTATTATCTTCGACGCAGCGAACGCTATAAATCCCCAAGCGTATATTTCATCACCAGCAGCATCATCATTCCCCGTATCGCATGCAAGTGTTGTCACACTGTGAACTTCCACACAAAGTGTGAGTTAGTCCCCCGGTAGAAACCCTTTGATATGCGCAGCAGCTGGATGGTGGCGGCACTTTGGAAGCTTCGGTTGGATGCTGGCTGCAAGCTCTTGAGCGTGTCATCCATTTCGTCTTTCTGTATGATGGATGCGAGACGTGATACGGTGAATTGTGGGAAGTGGACTGCGACGATGGGAGTTAAATGCAGTTGGCTACGTGCCCTCGCTGGCGGCGATTATCCCATTTTTAATTTAAATCCATTGTTCTGATATTCCAAACACAGGCCAAAAAGCTAATCGAAAATAAAACAAAGGCGTGGACGGATCTTCAATTATCAGTCATTACCTGCTATCCAAATCCACCTTGCCTTCGCTGGCCCTCGTTGCTGACCCCCGCAGAACACGCTTCTCAACGGCTGCTTTCCAGACTCTTTCCCTCGACCTCGACCACCCCAAGGCAATATAACAAATGCGACGCCGCCATGTCAGCAACGGAAACGACCAGGATGACCTGGATCTGAGTGCTAGCGTCCATGCCGAGTCACTTCCGACACGCAAATATTCGTTTGATTCCAACGAACCTCTATTGACCTTGCACCAGACGTTGACGCCGGACGGCGTCAGCCTGACCCTCAAACAATACGTACCCCGCGTTTCATCCACCACTAGCACCAAAACACCCCTTGTTCCCATCATTCTTGCGCATGGCCTCGCTGGAAACTCCTGCCCATTCGACGTGACCAAGACACGCTCCCTCGCCTATTCCCTGTGCGAAGCAGGTTACACGGTCTGGCTTTCCAACATGCGAGGCTCCGGGACAAGCGACCGACCCAGCAAGGCTTGGACTTTGGATGACTATATCTATCAAGACGTACCGACCATTGTGCACTTTGTTCGGAATGCCCATGGTGACATCCCCCAAGTCCATTATTTGGGGCACTCCCTAGGAGGAATCTGCATCTTATGCGCGCTCGCCGACGTCACCCCGTCCCTCCAACCCTACATCAAGTCAGTAATCACCATCGCCAGCTCCTTAGAATACAATCAAAGTGTCTGGCGCTTCCTCGCCCCTTTAGTACCGCTTGCACGGATGATAACGTCTGATAAGGCCATTTCACCCGAAGCTGCTACCACTTTTGCCCTCTCCTTCCTCTCCCTTGTCCCGTCTGTTGTATCAACAGCCAAAAAGATCGATAAGGACACCTTGGCCTCCTATCAGAAGAGTCTCGAGCCGGTTTCCTTGCCCGTGATAATGCAACTAGGCACGAGCATTGAAGCAGGAGGATTGGCAATCTCCCCTCGAAGGATGGAGGAGCAGAAGCATCAGTCGGAAGGGGTTCTGATGAAAAATCGGTTGAGGCCCACCCACTCTCGGTCATCCGACGATTGGTTCGAAGAAGAAAAAGAGGAGGGCGAGGACGAGGGAAGAAGGGAGGTTGTGGGGCAGAGAGAGGAAGAGATCAAGCCGAAGGCTGCGGCGCGTTTTCTGGACATCATGCACAAGATCCAGACGCCTATACTTGCGATCGCGGGTAATAATGACGTGCAATGCGGAGAAGAGGCGGTGTTGCGAACCTTAGATGCGGTGGGAAGTGCAAGGAAGAGGTATGTATTGGTGGGGGGTGTGCAGGAGGAGGAGGGGAGGACATATGGGCATCTGGATTTGTTGTTGGGAGAACGCGCTAAGGAAGATGTTTTTTGCCATATTGTTTCTTGGGTCCAAGAGGCCGATTCGGGTGTTTGGGAAAGGAGGGTAAAGAGGGAGAAGGAGGAGGAGGGAGAGGAAGAGGAGGAGGAGGAGGAAGTGGTTGAGGTGGATGAGAGACGCTTTTCGGAGTCGTGTAGAAGTATCGGGTTGTAGAGTAGAGAATGGAAGAGGGAACTGGAACATACTTCTCATTCTACTTAGGAGAAAAGGATGAGTAAAAGCAGGGCGCATTGCATGCTTCGAGGTTGTGTTAATGTAAGCAAGGAATGTAAACCTGCCGCCTGAAAGCACCCAAAATTAAAGGCTCAACACAAACGAAGAGCTAGCGAGGAGAAAGAGGAGGAGGAAGGGGATATACATAGAATGTGTGCATATGATTTCTGAGATGAATGCAAGGAAATTGGTCATGTTGTAACTACTTTGCTCTCTTTCATTACTCGCCACATTCATTCTTTTCTAGATCACCACCGTCGACACTCTCGTACATACACGCAAAAGGATCCTCCTCTCCGGCTCTTCTCCCTCATCCCCTCTATCTCATCTCCTCCTTTCCGGCAAGTGTACCAACCACTGCTCCAACACCCCTGGTGTGCCATACCACACGTATCCGGGAATCTTAATGCTCGGTCCCACCGTCGGAATAAAGCCTGAGTGCTTCGCTTCCACCTCCACCCTCACCGCCCCTTCCAAGAAAGCAATCTCCTCAGGGATGATCCCATCCCCCCTCCCCCCCCCCCCTCCCACACAACGGCAAATAACTAATGAAAGCCACGTTCTCTTCCAATCCCCATCCGAGCCTTCCCTCGGTCCCTATTCCCCCCACCGACACGTACTTCATCCCCTTGTGAAACGAGCCAGGGAAATTACTATTAACATATTCAAGCAACCCCCGCGTTTGATCCAAATTACTGAAAAAACCTTCTCCAGATGGAGGGGGGTAGTTCGGCGAGCCTAGTGTAGTAAGGGACGCGAAACGTTTTTGGACATCTTGGGGGTCTGCGACTTCACCTACATATGCTCGCGCGACCCATCCCCCGATGGAGTGAGCGACGAGATGGATTTTACGGGAGGGGAACTCGGCCTTGACTTGATCGATGGTGGCGGTGACGGCATCGAAGTAAAAGTCAAGAGTACCGGTGGGTTTGAGAGTGCCTTTCCAGTAATCTGTTTGAGGGAGCGGGAAAGGGAAGAAGGGAGGGCGCGCGTGAGGGAGAGATGGAGAGTTAGAAAATGACCCCTTCGAGCGTCCCAACATCAAAGTAGATAATGCTCCCATATCCAAAAGCAAACGTATTTCAAGCACGCACCTGAAGTGACGGCAGACTTGGTGATCTTGAGCCAGTCAAACCGCTTGAGGTCTACGGCGTAGGCAGGGTGCCCTCTAGAATTCAGCTCAGCAATCATTTCCTCATAGTCTTTGGCAATACCGAATTGGGCTGGGAAAATGACAATGGGGTTCTTGGACAGC
Source organism: Nannochloropsis oceanica (assembly GCA_004519485.1). Classification (NCBI taxonomy): domain Eukaryota; class Eustigmatophyceae; order Eustigmatales; family Monodopsidaceae; genus Nannochloropsis; species Nannochloropsis oceanica. Next base: position 1,150,726 of record CP038128.1, read on the forward strand.
GATGAAACGGCGGAGGAGGAGACAGCAGACATTGCGACGGTATCGGTACGGGGGGATGGTGGCGTGGTTGTGATGGTGGGGAGATGGAAGGCGAGGGTCGGGGTGGGAGCATGAAGCAGGACTGACAGCAGAGCCAGGGCATTCAGACAGATCATGACGACCGGCGGCATCTAGGCTCTTGCCTTTTTCTTGTGCCTGTGCTCGCCCTGTGTACCGGGTTTGATGGATGGTCTGAATGAGTGTGTGACTGGGGACGAAAAAGTGCTGCGGGCTTGGACGCCCCCCTGCGTCATCAGATAACTGAAAACCGTGGATCGAAGAAAAAGCGACGAAAGCAAAAAGACAGCGAGGCACGAATGGACATTCTGACCCTCTAACATATACTTTACGCTCTCCCACAGGCAAATGCTGCAGTCGTAGCAGGAGAAGCAACAGGAAATACAGTGTATGGCAGCTTTGTTTCCACCAGGAGCCTGATTAGACGGGCCGACCAGAAGGGCAAACGAAGAAGCAATGCATGCGCTCAAGGCCCGCCGGCTCAAGCCTCCCCGACCCTTGCTATCCTCGGAGGATGAGATGGAGGAGGAGGAGGAGGAGGAGGTAGTGGTGAGGATGGACGAGGGAGGCTTGAGTGAACAAGATCTGCCGTCGCCACCAAAGGAAGACATGGACAATGACCATCACAACCTCCTGCCTCGGTTCGGCACTGCCTCCGCCGAGTCCGCCTCACATCGGAGCTGCCCTTCATCGTCCTCCTCCTCCTCTTTCCGCAACAATGCGGTTCAAGCCAGCCGCAGTCAACCACGACCATCGCATACACCACCATCTGCTCCTTCCACTTCCTTTCCTCCCCGCCTGTCCGCAGCCTCCTTCGGTCAGAGCGCTGCCAGCGCCGTGAGCGCCGCGAGTGTAACAACGAGCAAAAGAAGTTTACACGAAGAAATTGCACGCCTCCATTCTCTCCTTGGATTGCAGAGTCAAGAAATCGAGGTAGTTCATGAATCTTTACAAGCGAAAGAAAATCTTGTTCGGCGCCTTCAGACACAGAATGACGATTTGCTCGCAGAAGGGAAACGGAGCCGGGCACAGCTAAAACGATACCAGGAGGATAAATTGAGGGAAGAAGAATCGCTACAGCGGGTTCTAACTGATAATAGAGAACTTCAAAATAAAGTACACACGCTAGAGCAGGTTGTTGCTGCTGCTGCTGCTTCAGACAAGAAAAGCAGCAGGAGAAGCGACGATAGTCCTTTGCGGGAAGGGACGAGAGCTGTGTTAAAGGAGAGCAAAATGATGGAAATATTGAAAAGCAGAATAGAGGCTGAGGGGAGGGCATCAAGGGGGTTAGTGGAGGCAATGAGAGGAAGGTTAGAGAGGGGGATGGAACAACTAAGGGAGTGTCTGGTGACTATCGAAAATTTGGAAGGAGCCTTGAAGACAGCAGAGAGAGAGAGGGCACAGGCGCAGGAGGAAGTGAGATATTTGATGTCGATGGAGGGAAAAGAAAGAGGGAGAGGAAGAGGAGGGAATGATCTCGCATCAGCAGCAGCAGCAGCAGCAGCAGCAGCAGCAGCAGCAGCAGAAGCAGAGTGGAAGACGAAAGCAGTCGCAGCGGAGGCACGGGCCGAGTTGTTGGAGAAGGAGTTGTCTGAGATGCGTTCGCATCGCTCCTCTTTCCCTGCTTTATCCTCGAGTGAGCTGTTGGCACGCTGCCGTGACTTGGAGATTTTGCTGGCGAAGAGTAAGGAGGTGGAGAGGGAGGCCCTAAAAGATGCTCAAGAAGAAGTGAGCAGATTAGAAGAAGAACGACGACGCTTGCTGAACCTGCTTGAGAGAGAGGGCGAACAGGTAAAGGAAGAAGCGAAAAGGGCATGGAGAGAAGTGGAGGTGTTGAAGAAGAAAGTAGGAAAGTTGGAAGGGAAGCTGGCGTTGGCGGTGAGGAGAGGGGGGAGGGAGGAGGAAGGGGTTGGCCATGCCCAGGACCAGCAGCAGCAGCAGCAGTTGAAAATGAAGCAGGCAGCGGAAGAGGAGAGACAGCAACAGCATCAGCAGCAGCAATTGGAAAAAAAACAGGCGGAGGCAGCAGGATTGCGGAAGAAATGCCGCAATTACCTCGAGGCAATGAATGGAGTGATGGACGAGCTCGAGAGGATGAAGAAAATGCAGCAACAGCAGCAACAAGAGCGACAACAACAAGAGCGAAACACCACGAACAGCCGCAGTAGCAAAGACTTGCTTCTCGCGCGGCAGGCTCTGGACAAGGCGGAGAAGCGGTGTCATGCGTTGGCCAAAGAAACGGAGGGAGCCCGCCGACGGATCCAAGTCGAACAAGACAAAGCCCGCGAGTTAGAGGCGGCGGTCTCTGAAGCAGCCGAGAGGATCGTCGCTTACGAGGAGGAGATGGAGGGGACGAGGGTGGAAATGAGGGCGACTGCACGACAGTTACAGGAGTTGCAGGTGACACTGAAGCAGCATCAGGAGCAAGAGCAGGAGCAGCGGCAGACGAGGAAGGGGGGGAAAATGACGACGATGGCCATGAATGGCGGAGTTGTAAATGGAGGAAAAGAAGTAATGGGAGGAGGACCAGGCAAACAGGACCAGTTGACTGAAGTCTTAATGAGGACAGCCAAACAGCTCCAGCGGGCCACCCGCAAGACACACACGCTTTTTGATTCTGTTAATGGTGCTAATGATGCCCCTTCTATAATCAACCCTTATTCTTCTGTTGCTCCATTAGCCCCTTCCTCCTCCATGTCATCTTCCTCCTCGGCTTTACACGCCTTCCATAAATTGCGGAACCAGATTCAACGCTCCCAGAGACAACGTCCAATTCAAATGGAGGAGGAGGAGGAGGAGGAGGAGGAGGAGGAGGAGCAGCAGCAGCGGCAGCAGGCCACACGTGGAGATGGAGGAGAAAAATATGAATGGGTGGTTGATGAGTGGGTAGAGGAGGAAGAAACGAGGGAGGAGGACGGAGGTTTGGAGGGGAAAGCGGTCACTCAGTCGTTAAACGATATTTTGCAAAGGTGTCGTTCGTTGAAGGCGGAATTATTGACAGCAGTGGCTGAGGAAGAGGAGGAAGAAGGAGAAGAAGGAGAAGCAGACCGACGAGAAGTAACGCTAGAGCGACAGCCGCAGGAGTCGCAACCGCGACCAAAGAGCCGGCGGAAGGGTTAGGGAGAGGAGAAAATCCAAACCCACAAATGTGACAAGAAGAAAATGAAAGGCTCAAAAATACCTCCCTTGGTGTGCACGTATGTATGTATGTACGTACGTATGTATGTATGTATGTGTGTGTGTGTGTGTGTGTGTGTGTGTGTGTGTGTGTGTGTGTGTGTGTGTGTGTGTGTGTGTGTGTGTGTGTGTGTGTGTGTGTGTGCCTGTGTGTGTGTTTGTATGAGTAAAAACGACGGAAAAGCCTCCCGATATGCAGCTGCGGCAAAGGCCCAAACAAGTAAAGTAAAGTACATTGACCCCCTTTAAAGAAAAGTGAAGAAAAGTGCACACGACGCGACGAAAAAAATTCTTCTCGTCTATGGAAAGGGAGGGAAGCCCACGTTCACGATGTTTTTATTCTTACTTTCTCTGTGCCTCTGCTTTCCGGCTCTTTCTACTCTTCTTCCCCTTGACTTTTGATGTACGAATGCAGACGATCGAAAAGATAGACGGGCAGCAGGTGGTGTTGCTGCTTCTGGTGCTATTGCTGATTCTGTATACAATAGTAATCTGTTATTTCCCCCCTCTGCTTGCTTCCCTTCCTTTCCCTCTTCGCAAGAGAGAAAACATGCGAGATGATTTGTTGGTCTTGTCAATGGATCCTCCCATCCGTCTTCTTTCTCCTCCATTCAAGTCTTTTTTTTAATTCAGCCGGCCGGTGTGACACGGGAAGCAAGAGATTTTCATCTTTGTCGCCATCATCTCCCTCCATCTTTTTCTTCTTCGTCTTCTTCTCCTCCTCCTCCTCCCGCTATTCGTACATATCTTCCTTTTCTTTCACTCACTCTCTCTCTCTCTCTCTCTCTCTCTCTCTCTCTCTCTCTCCTTCCCTCCATCTATGCATTAATTCCCCCTCGCTGCTGTTGCTGCTGCTGCCCCTGCTGTTGCTGCCCTCCAAAGGCAGTCGAAATAAAGCTCTGCACCGCCGAGGTACCCAGGCCAAAGGCAGTCTTGAAAGCAGCACCCTGCACCATATTCTGCACCTTCTTCTTCTGGTCATTACTACACTTGTAGTAACCCACGATATTTGCCCCAGACAAAACCAGGGCCACAAGCACTATCACCAGCCATTGCACCGAAAACTTTAACAAGGCGACCAGGAAGAAGACCACCCACAAGGCGGGAGTTACGTACAACCCAGTCCAAAAGAGCCGCGCATCCGTCGGATGAATCTCTTCCGGGTTTTCAATCGACTCAAATACCCACTCATTGCTCCCGTCATCCCTCACGTTGTTCCACCACCGCAGCCCCACCAACAAGCGGCCTGTGACATTTTTGACCGTCCAAAAGTCGAAGGCTAACAGTAGGATGCACACCACGCAGACAAAGACAAAGTTAGAGGAGAAGAAGCCACCGAAGAGATAGAAAAACAGGGCCAGGATTTTGAAAACGAAGTGGAAGGCCGCGGCGACCGGGTGCTATGTCGGAATGGAAGAATGAAGGGCGAGAAGGGAGGAAGGATTTGAATTAGATCGCGAGAGGAGTTTAAAGCACACACCCGAGCCCATACTTTTGCACAGTAATGCAAGCAACAATAACACGTACCCTGGACTGTTTGATGAAAGACATGGGGTCAACAGCGGGAGGAGGGGGAGGACCCGCGGCAGAGGCGGCGCCCATGGGGGCATATGGTGCTTGGCCTGGCATGCCACTTGGTAGGGACGAGTTGGGCACGCTGATAAACTGTTGAAAGAGGAAAAAGGGAAAGCAGAACGAGGATTATAGGGAGAGTGGCGGTGGCGTGGATGGTGGTATGTCGGGCAGGGAGCAGGGAGGGAGGGAGGGTCTCCTACGATCCGCATGACGGCGCCTTGGCAACGTCCGAAATTGACAACATCTCGTTGCCAATCCACCCAGGCACCACACTCGCACACAAACCTGCAATTCGTCCTCTTGTTGAGCGTGTCCCTCCATCATGGTTGTGAAGGGGGGCTGCGTTTGGTGTTGTTCTCGCTCGAATCTCGCCTCGTGTCGTCTGTTACTTTCTTCTCCTGTGCTGCCTCGTGGTCCGCCTGTCCGTGTGTGTTTGGAACCAAAAATTTGAGCGTGAGCGAGAGAGGATACCAAGAAGATAGTTCATGAATTCATGACGTTCTCACAAGTGGACTGCTTGAGCCAGTAGGCAAAACCATAACAGACTTGTGGCATAAACCGTCAACGACTCCTCGTTCTTCTCAGTAGACGCCAGGGTGAGACCGGCCGCGGGGATCTCGGCAGCGACGACGCCAATGGATTTCAGGAGCCTTTACCGGCTGGCTCATGTGTGGTTCCCATCTGCGCCATGTGTAGGTGGACGACATCCTCATCCTTTTCGTGAGGGTGAACATCATCAGAATGCGTTGTCCAAAACAGCACCAAAGCCACGGCCCGTGACTGGCTGCGGAAGAGAAGAAATGAAGCGCCCTTCTTAATCAGCTGCGATCATTTCTCCCCTCCCAGCACACCAAAGCAGAACCATGCCACCCACCAATGCACAGACCTCACCTTCCGCTCCCCTTTATTACCTACAGGGCGCCTGCCCCGCTTGCTTTTGGGTTGCCTGTTCTTGTGGTAGCTCTGCGTGCTTGTGACGTCGTTGTCTCCCCAGCCTCCCCTCATACTCGACCCGCCCTCGTCGTACTAAGCGCACCCCTGCCTTCGACCTTTGGGGATACGGACAGACACAATAAAACAACGACATAACAGCAAGCAGAAGCATGGCGGACAGCAGCAGCAGCAACAGCGGCACTGGAGGCAGTAGCAGCAGCGCCGGTGCCCATGGCGGCGGGAACGGAGATCGCGAGCAGCAGTCCCAGCGGTCGCCTAACCAACTCCGGCAAGGGTCCATCTCCGCCTCGCACTCCATCTCTATTTCTACACCTCAATTTCACAACGAACGGCATGGCTCTGCCCCCCCCTCAGCTCACCAACCCGCCGGCCCTCAGTACCCACCCACTCACCGGGGTGTCCTGTACTGTTCCACCCGCGGGGCTCGTCGCGACGTCACCTTCGAAGAGGTAGTCATGAGTGGCCTCGCCCCGGATAAAGGTTTGTATGTCCCCCAAGAAATTCCGTACATCTCTCTGGAGCAACTCGAAAAGCTTCGTGATGCCTCCTTCGTTGAACTGGCCAATTACATCATGCGTTTATTCATCGGCCCAGAGGACATCCCTCCTGAGAACCTACGAGTACTCATTGAGAGCAGCACCAAGTACTTCCGTGTCCATGAGGTGGCCCCAGTGAGAAAAGTGGGTCCCACGTGGGTTTTGGAGCTCTTTCATGGCCCGACGTTCGCGTTCAAGGACGTGGCGTTGCAGTTTTTGGGGAACATGTTTGAGTATTTCTTGGCGAAGAAGAAGGGGGGCCCGGACGCGAAATTGACGGTGTTGGGGGCCACAAGTGGAGATACAGGCTCGGCAGCGATTCATGGATTGAGGGGGAAGAAGAACATTCAGGTGTTCGTTCTGTATCCCAAGGGGAGGGTGAGCGAGGTGCAGGAGAGGCAAATGACCACGGTGTTGGACCGCAACGTCCATTGCATTGCCGTGGAAGGTGCCACCTTTGATGATTGCCAGGACATCGTCAAAGCGGCTTTTCAGGACGAGGGGTTCCGGGATAATGCCAATCTGGGGGCTGTTAATTCGATTAATTGGGCCAGGGTGCTTGCGCAGATCACATATTTTTTCCACGCGTACTTTCGTGTGCTGGCAAAGAATGAGAAGGCCATGCAAAAGGAGCAACAGCAACAGCAACAGCAACAGCAAGCACAAGCACATGCGGCACAACAAGCGCAACGGGATGGAGGAGGCGGAGAAGGAGAAGGAAGGGATGGAGGGGGAGTGTCGGCGGTGGCGGACGCCAAGGCACCACCAAGAGGCAGTAACAGCGGCAGCAGTAGTACCATCGCAGGTGGGGAGGGAGGAGGAGGAGGAGGAAATAGTGAAATGATGTCGCAGCTATCGCCCAATGGAATTGCTGAGGGAGGAGGAGGAGGCGGAAGTGGAGGAGGAGGAGGAGGAGAGAGGGAAGGGAAGAAGAAAAAGCGGTCTAAGAGCTTGCCAAAACTGTCTTTCTCGGTGCCGACGGGGAATTTCGGAGATGCATTGGCGGGGTACTACGCCAAAGCAATGGGGCTACCCATTGACAAGATACTGGTGGCGACGAACGAGAATGATATTTTGCACCGTTTCTTTACGAGTGGGAAATATTGGAAGAAGGAGGTGCAGGCGACACTGAGTCCGTCGATGGACATTTCAATTTGCAGTAATTTCGAACGGTTGTTGTTTGATCTGGCGGGGAGAGATCCTGAGTTGCTTAGGGAATGGATGGAGGAGTTCGAGAGAACGAAGAAGTTGACTCTTCCTCCCCCTACTCTAGCCAAGGCGAGGGAGGACTTCATATCCTGTCGGGTCGATCAGCCGGCAATGATTGAGGTGATGTTGTCCTTTCTACGGGATTATAACTACTTGTTATGCCCCCATAGCGCGGTAGGGGTGACAGCAGCTAAGCAGTTGGCCATGTTGAATGCGGACACCATTTGCCTCGCGACTGCGCACCACGCCAAATTCTTGGATGCTACGTTAAAGCATTTCCCCCTTGACGAGGTCGATGTGGAGGAGATTGAGGAGGAGGTGCCAACGCAATTGCGAGATTTGGATCATCTACCTACGCGGTACGTAACCTTGCCGGCGAGTGCATATTACGTGAAGAAGTACGTGTTGCAAACATTGGAGGGGAAGGATAACGCGGCTCTCCTGAGGTGGTTGGCACTGGGGGGTTGGGTGTGGGGGTGGGGAAGCGGAAAGCAGGGGAAGAGAAGACGGCAAGTATCGATGGTGGCGGCTGCAGCGGTTGCTGTAGCGGTGGTGGGGACGGTGGTGAGTGGGTTGGAGGGATCACGGAGATGGAGGAGATAGGGAGGCGAAAGATAGGTATGTAGGTGAAGAAGAGGGAGGAAAATGTATTATGAATAGTGCGCTCGGACCCCTGTCAGAACTTATGCGAAATGTGAAATGTCTTTTCTTAGTGATAGAAATAGTTATAGATACGTAATTTTGTTGGGGTTGGATTGCGAGGGAGCTGGGAAGGAGCGGGAAAGGGAGGGAGGCAGACAGGGAGGTGTAAAACCCCTACTTGCCGGCGGGGGTTTCGCCTATCAATTTTGGAGGTGGCAGAGTTTCGTCTGTGAGGACTGAAGAAGTTAAGGAGCAAATAAGTAAATAAATGTGAATGGCACAAATGGCACAAAATGAAGTGGAATTTGGAGAGGAGGGAGGCGAGCAGGAAAGAGGGGGCAGTATGTTTCAGGCCGGTCACTGTTGGGACGATGGGAGAGGGCGTCGGGGTTTTTGCCGTCTCTCTTTACCCTTCTCCTTCCTTTCTATATCTATCGGTGCGATTGCGTGTATGTGCGTGCATGTGTATCATTCCTGTCCCTGCCAGCGCTTTCGATCCAGGCTTTTAGTAACGAAACAAAACACGATCAATGACTTGATTTATTTACCCTCTTTTTCTTTTCCACACAAGCACTGCTGCTTTCTTTTCTTCCACCCCTCGACACCAGCACCACCAACATTTCCCACTTTTTGTCAATTCACTTTTCCACTCCGTCTCCTTGCCGGGGACTTGCTCTTCCGCCCACCATTCCCCCCACCATTCGCAACATCACTTTTCTTCGGCGTCATCGCCTTTTTACCAGGTGTGTTGGCACCGGCACTCACGCTTTCCCTTCTCCTTCTCGTCGGCGAGCTTTTCTTTGCTATGGCTGGTGCCGCCGCCATGGCTACTGGCTCTGTACCTGCTGCGGGAGTGGCCAAGCCACACACACCCTCACTCATCTCCCATAGTCTCTCGGCAACCTGCGGATCCTTCGCCACAGCAGACACGTCAGCTGTCGCCTCACTGTTCACAAAATACAACCCACCCACCCCCCTCAAACTCGGGGCAGTCGCAGCATGCACAGAGGTATAAGCACCCTGCAATGGATTTTTCGAGAAACACCACAACAAAGGACTGCACAATCGCTGACCCCAATAAAAGGGCCATGCCATATTCCGGGCTACCTCTGTCTGGACATTCCCTGGATGTACGGCGTTGGCCGTCATCACCTTCCCTCCTCCATCTCTTCCCCCTCGCCTTCCGATAATCTTGGCCCGATCCCGTTGTAGTGCGTCCAAGCGTCGTTGTAATTCGAAAGTGAACAAAACATTGGCTAACTTGCTCTGCCCATAAGCACCAAAGAGGCTATACGCGCTGGACTCATAAAGAGGATCGTCAAAATTAAAGGAAGTCGGTGCCTTGTGCAAGCTGGAGGAGACATTAACGATGCGTCCATCTGAAACTTTATCTAGCTCTGGGAAGAGTAGTAAAGTCAGGAGGAAGTGCCCATAATGGTTAGTCGCCATCGTTGCTTCCAAGCCTTCCGACGTTACCATCTTCTCATTGAGCATCACCCCTGCATTGTTAATCAAAATATCCAGTCCGCCATCCCCTTTTCTCTCCTGGAAGATTGCCGCAAAGTCTCCCACAGACTGCAAGCTGCTCACGTCCAGTGTCCAGAACTCTAGTTGACAAGGGTCAATTTTAGTTCCTGCCTCCTTCAAAATCACACGAATGGCCTCCTCCGCCCGCGCCCGCGATCGACACGCCAAAATGACCTGTGCACCCATCTCTGCTAGACAGCGCGATGTCTCCCGTCCGATTCCTGTGTTGGCGCCTGTTACGATAGCCGTTTTCCCACGCAGGTCCACGGTCTCGAAGCGCGGTCCAACCACAAACTGACGCCAGATGCGATGGATGATGAAACCATCCCATCCCAAGAGCACCGCTGTCACTACCCCAAAAATGGCTCCAGTCTTTCCTTTCTCTACAAACAAAGCCAGAGGCAGGAACGGGAGGAGCGGCGCGACAGCCAAGCCGGCCAAAGGCACGTAGGTTTCGGGAGTCCTCGCCTCATAGGTGCCCCAGCGCCAAAGCCCTACCAAGATAGCGTACAGAGAGGCGAGCCCTCCCGCCAGGTAAAGCGCTTCGAGCTGGGAGAAGGCGGCAGAGCAAGATAGCAACATGCTAGGATGTAATTTGTATGTTGTGTGTGCGAGTTTGCGGATTGTGTGCGAGTGGGGGTTGTGTGAGGGTGGTGGTTGGACAGGCTTCGGGTCTGGATGACGAAATCGAAAAGCAGAAATAGGCGATAAACGCGGCTATACCTGTCAAAAAAAGGACATTCGGCCAGACATTAGGACGCGTGGCTTGAGTGACCGTTGTATCTTCATAGCCATTAATTTGTACACATAGATTTTTTGAGGAATCGTGATGGAGGGAAGCAAGGGGCTGGTAATACCATTCTGCTAAAAGCTCTCCGCCAAGACGACAATTTCCCCATAAAACATGTATTTCTTTTTCTATGTTTTCTACAATTCCAAAGCTTCCCGAAAGCTTATCGCATTCTTTTATCCCTTCCACAACTTCCTCCTTCCTAGTCATATTGAGAATTCATGAAGCGCAAAAACTCTTTGCGACCCTTTTCCATCTGCTTGTCCGCCGCGTCACGCTTCAATTTCATCTTAATCTTCTTGCCAGAAATAGCGGAGCGTGGCACGTCGTTGTCGCTGTTCGAATCGCTGCTGCAGCCGTGGACGGAGGACGATGAGTGCTTCCTTTTCTTGCTTCTATCCCTCTTCCGCTTCTTCTCCTTTTTTTTAATGCTTTTCTTGTGCTCCTTTTTATGCCTTTTCTTACCCTCTTTCTTATCGCTCTGTTTCTTACTCTCCTTCTTGGACTTTTTGTCCTTTGGTTGTGTGGAGTATGGGGTGTGGTGACATCATTTATATCCGTCCTTACTGCATTTCCCGAGCCCATCCTCGCCCTGAAACCGTACCTTGGACTTTCTCTTTTCCTCCTTCTCGGTCTTGGCCTTCTTCTTGGATCTGCTTCGCTCGTCTAGTGAATTTGAGGAAGAGGAAACACTGCTGCTCTCGTTGTCTGAGGCTGACAAGGCAGAGGAGGAGGAGGGGGAAGAGGTGGGGGAGGAAGAGGAAAGGGAGTCTGCCTCATCGCGCTTCCGCTTCTTCATCGTCTTGTGATGCTTGCCGCTTCCGTCGCCACTGTCATATTTTGTGTCTCGCCCCTTGCTGCTGGTGCCACTGCCATTGCTGTGACGTCGGTCGTTAGGCTTGTCGTCAACATGTTTGCCCATGTCCCGGCTTGGCTAGATCAGGCAGGGGTGGGCGATGACGATGGTATCTCTGAGTTTACGTGTGTGAGAGAGAGAGTGTGTGTGTGTGTGTGTGAGTGTGTGTGTGGGTGATGGGGGAACGAGGAAAGGGTGAGATCACAAGGTACGGATACGTTGGAAGACATTTCATGAAGCATTTTATGAACACTTCAAGTCTTGACAATGTAGGAAATAGAGGCATGAGAAGGTGGAGCCTGGGGGACTAGAAGCGACTTCAACGAACGAACGAACTTCTTTACCCTCTTTACTTTGACCAATGGTCTACTCAAGCACGCTCATCAAATGCTAAACCACTAAATTACCATCACATGACCACATCACTTTCTACCACAGAACAAGAGGGACTCGCTCCGTGTGCACTGCAGCCCTTCGTCAGTCTGTCCCACCACCCAGCACAGACAGCATTATCACCATCGACATCCACGTCGCTTAGGCCACACGACCAAGATGGCAGCCAATCAAGACTATAACAACCTGTTTGGGAGCTCCGACGAGGAGAGCAGTGGTGAGGAAGAGGCTGAAGAGGTGGAGCAGCAGCGACAGAAGCCCGCGACAAACTCAGCGCCCGCTCAAGCGGCTGCCTCTTCCGCCGCGGCTGCAGGCGGGGACGCCAGCAGTAGCAGTGAAGACGAGAGCAGTGACGACGAGGACGAACGTCTCTCGGCCAAGAAGCGTTTACAGAAAAAAGGCGTGCCCTTAGCATCTTTGTCGTCGGACGAAAGCGAGAGCGAGGATGAGGAAGCAGCAGCAGCAGCAACCGCTTCCCGGCCTCCCCCCAAGGCCCGCACCACAGGCAACGATGCCTTGAAGCGAGCCACGGCTGACTTTGACGACGAGGAAGAGGAAGAAGAGGACCACGCGCGTAAATCCCAGACACTCCCAGATTTGAGCAGCGATGGGAGCAGTAGCAGCAGCAGTAGTAGTGGGGAGAGTGACTCGTCGGATGATGAGGGGGACTCACGCCGACGGAAGAAGGGGGCGCTCAAGAAGAAGTCGATGAAGACGAAGAGCAACATGATTAAGAAAAAGATCAAGGCCTCTAAGTCTAGGAAGGAGCGGGTTGGTCGCGAAGACGGAGACGGGGAGGAGGACGACGGTGCCGGGAGGAGCAGCAGCCAAGGCGGTGGAGGAGGGGGTGATGCTCGTCGGGTCGGACGAGAACTGACGGTGGTGGAACAGGCATTGGCGTCTTTCAAGCGGAATCGGTCGCAGAAGTTGCCGGATAAACAGGTGCAAGAAATGACCCAGCGATTGATTGATGTGATGGAGGTGGCGGCAAAGGAAGACAGGCAGGCCATGATGCACAACAAGCCCGCGATACAGAAACTCAAGAGTTTGACCGAGGTTCTGGATTTGTTGAAGAGCAAGCATCTACAGGGTGCCTTGGTGGATAATGGGCAGGTGCTGGGCTTGATCAAGCAGTGGCTGCAACCGCTGCCGGATAAGAGCTTGCCATTGTTCGCTGTGCGCACGCCGCTGATTGATTATCTGCTGACTGCACGGGTGGAGGTGCACCGGCTCAAGGAGAGCGGAGTAGGCCGCGTCATCCAGCAGCTGAAAAAACACCCGGAGGAGACGGTGGAGAACAAGGCGAAGCTTACGGAGATCGTCGATAATTGGTCCCGCCTTATCACGGGCAAGGGCACCACCTTGAAGAGCCGGACGAGCGAGGAGGAGATGGAGGGCCGGGAGGCACGGCAGGCCCAGCAGGCCAAGGCAAACGCAGGAGGAGGGGGCTTTATCATGTCGACGACGGCGCGGGGGGTGGTGATCCCGATCCGGACGGGCTTCAACTTCAAGAAGGTGGCCTTGACATTTCGGGAGGAATTTGATAGGGGGCAGGGGAAGGAGGACGAGGCTATGGAGGTGAACGAGCGGGAGCCTGGTAGGGAAGGGGGGGCAGAGAGTCGGACCAGCCGGGTACGAAAGGCTTTGAAGGACATGGGGAGGGGGGGTAGCAAAAAGTTGAGGCATGAGAGCGTGCGGCATGGCCATTAGAGAGAAAAGAAGGGTGGGAGGGTGGGTGAGAGCGATGAAGCAGGGCGGAGTTGTAAAAGAGAATCGAAGTGGATGGTAGGAAGTGGTGAAGAGAGGAGGAGTTGCAAATTGTTAAGATCGAAGGAGTCGACGAGAAATAGAATAATAACAATAAATACAACATCGAAAATTGCGATTCATAATGTCTATGTATATACTGTATATATGTATTAGTCAACATACATATACATACATTCTCTTGTCCGTCGCATCCATCCTCCTCTTTCCATTTCCAAAATCCCCTCGCTTTCATTTCAAATTAATCCCCCCCCCTTGCGATGACCTGAGCGCGCATCATGGATACATTGAAAGGGGAGGGAGCAGTGTATGCTGTTTCAGGGTTGGAGTGTGTGGTGCTGTACTAATTGAGAAGTACAGCGCAGAAGATCGAGAACCAAAAGCAGAAGACAAGAACCAAGCATGTATGTTTGATTCTTGACACAAGGGAAGGAAAAAGAAGCAGATCACTATACATGTGCAAAATTTGTGTTGCTTCTTTATCTGTTCTTCTAAAACTTTTCTCGGTTAAGAGTAGGAATGGTTCTTGATGCTTGATGCTGCCATAGCTGCCCTTCTTTGCTCGTACATCTCCGCCCACCCACTCGCCAATACGAATTTATCCGCAGAATTAAATATGCATCATACATGATTGAATAAAGGTAATAGAAATATCGTTTTCATCTCCGCCACATTCATCTTCCTCTTCTCCATCGTCCAGCATTCTCAATGTATTCACACATTTGTCCCTCTTACACCCACACTAACTCCTTCTTTACGATCTGATACAAGCATTCCAAGAGCTCATCCTGGGGCCGCACCGACGTATCAGCCGTATCGACATAATGTACTTCAATTGCTAAAGCATCCAATGTCACACGATGTCGACTCCTCCTTGCAGCCTCTCCCTCTCCGCCTTTAACCACCGCCGACATCGAAGAGGATGACGAGGCAAAAATCCAGGCAAAAAGGGGAACAGCGCACAAGAACTCAGCACCCTCTCCAAAAAATCGTCCTTCTTGCACCTTCGTCTGATTATTGGCCGCTTCTGTTTCATCATCAGCAGCTACAAACCGAGGTCCGTACCCATTCAAGCGCCTATCCAAATCCGCCTGCCCCCGACCCAACAGTGCCATGGTCTTAGCCTTTCGGTGAAAAAGCGAGAATTCAAACCTTAACCCCGCGATGGCACCAAATCTGGCATTACTAACCCCCTCTTCCATATTCTCATTCTGCTCTCCCTCCGTTACTGCTGCCATAAAGGCCTGCGCCTCATTGTCATCGAGATCCAATTCTACTCCCGGCACCAAAAACGTCTCCTGCACATCTATTCCGTCGTAATGCCCCGCCAAGCGCATGTCTGCCTTGAAGAGTTTGCGAACATTGGCCAAGGTCAAAGGTACAGCCATGGAAATGAGAGACTTGCCCGTGACGGCATGACGGATGTCGACAAACAAAATTATCTCTTCGAAGAAGTGCGCCAGGTATCGTCGCCTCGCCTCGGCTGCTGCATTCGCTGCCTTTGCGGCTGCCGCTGCTGCCGCCGCTGCTGCTGCCGTCTCGCTTTCTCTGCTACTGGATTTAGCGCTGCTGCTGACGGTCGAAGGGCGGCTGCTGATGGCCCGCTCAAAGCGTGCTTCGAAAGCGGAGCGCCGGTTCTTAAAGAAGAAGCAACGGTACGCATCGGGTTGCACGTCAAGACAGCCTTCGAGCTGTTGCATCAAGCCAGGCCACTCGGACTGGCACGCAGGTTTCCATAATGAGCGACTCCTTGCGAGGGTCCGCCAATGACGGTCTGTAGCCAACAGGGCGACCAAGGCAGGTACCTCGAGAAATCCAAAAATATGTAGGAGCAGGCTGTCTGGTAGCTGTGTGGCAACAGGCGAGCAGCATGACCGTGACAAGGACGAAGGCTGCAACAGCAAGGAAGAAGACATACGCTTGGGTCGAGATGAGGCCGTGGTGGTGGTGGTGGTTGAAGCGCCCTGGGGAAGGAGGACGCTGTGCATGATCTACTGGATAAGAACTGCTTCCAAGGGTGAACAACGCCGCCTGTCTCGAGATAAAGTGACAAAGAAGGGGCTCAATAGTTGGTACATCTATCAATGAAAAGCGCATGATGTTATCTCTGTGTGCTTACAGAGAACAGAGATGGGAAGTAAAAGCATAGTGCGTCTCAAACACAGAACGCGCGGTGGAGCTAGCAACCTTTCGCAATTCAAGTAGAAAGCAAAGTGTCAGAAGGAACTCACGAACTAACACACGCAATATAAAGAACGATCCTCCAGCCTCAGGATTTTTATCGAATTACAATATACACCAAGAGGACCAAGAAGCATCAAGATACCATATCTTATCCTGCATAGAGACGTCTTGGCGGCCAAGTCATTTGAATTTATGAAACTGATTCAAACTGGCAGTGGTGCAACCGCAATTACCTTTGAGATTATAGACCCTTCACTGCCTGGAGAAATATTATGAGACATAAAATGACTGAAAAAAATCCATATTCTATGGTTGCCGTGCTGCTGATGTGGCTTGAACCGCCACGCTGTACATTTTGTCGATGTCGCTCGATTCAAGCCGTTTTGTATCGTAGGAGGTCGAGGAACCGTTAAGCTGTTCGTCGTTTTCCTCTCCGAAAGCCGAAACCGCACCTTCTCTTGCACCGCGCTCTTCGCGCAATTGTGCATGTGCTACCCATTTAAAAGGATTGAGAATACTTGTCTTTCTTTGTGCGCAGAGTTTGGGACAAGGCAAGACAAAGCGACTTTCAGCGGAATAGGAACCAAGTCACGGGAGGCGCAATGGCCCTCTAGAAACTCCTGCTATGCGGAAAGCCCAAGTGGAATGTAAGATACACAGGACTCGATATCAACAAGTAATGAAAGTGCGAATAAAGGCGGCGCGATTACACTTTACACCCTTGAGCTGTTCTTTTTTCTTCTTTTGGTTTCTCTTCTCTCTTGGTACGATTGAAAGCTTTTGCTTCACAACCCCCAAAAGCTGACTCTTTGATCTTCCCGCTTTTCTACCTACTTGTGTTTTCTCCCACCATTTCCACACATCAAGGTGCGTATACCACCACATCTTCCTATTTTGCTCTTCTACCCTTTTTTGTGCAAGAATGGATTCCCCGCTCTTTCCGTCCCTTGCGTTAAAAATCAGATGTACTCGCTCTCTTCTTGTCTTCTGCGTTTAGATCTCGATCTCCCTCGCCACTCCACCATACAGCATTACACCCTCTCCCCGTCCTGCTCCTCTCCAAATGCTGTCATCTCTCTTTTATGTCACTGCGCCATCGTCATGATAAAAACACAAATCAAACCGTTCCTTCTTTCCTCCATCTTCCCATCTCTCCTGTCTGGCTAAACTCCTACAAGCACATGTAAATTGTGGTGATAATGCAAAAAAGACGCGCTCGGTGCCGTCGGAATTCCCTCTTCCCCTCCTTCGCCCGGTCCAATCACGGTCAAGCCAAGGCTGTCACCCTATTTACCCTCCTCCTCTGCCATTCTACGCGGCCAAGGGCACCGCCGCTTAAGAGAACTCCTGCATGTACGTGATATCGTCCTATGGGATAGTTGGGTGGGTATGTTTGTGGGGGGGAAGGGGGGGGGGGGGGAAGAGAAGAGAGTGAGAAGGAAAGAAAAAAACCCCCGGAAAACCCCCCAAAATGCCCCCTAAAAATCATCCGCCCTGAAGCACACAGGAAGAAGACAGCCCCTCCCTTCCCTCCCCCTCCTTGCTCGATGTACATACCCAGGGATGCCGATACAAGGGTTGCTTAAGCCTCTTCTGATCCAGATAGTGACCAATAAAACCAATGCTGCGACCCAGGACAAACAGACCATTCAAACAGCCGTTTTCAATCAAGTCATCCGCCTCCTCCCGGGTAAACGCCCCACAGCTGCGGAGCATATCCACAAAACACACAGCGATACACCCATCTACATTCAGAATCAACGTATCACGCTTCGCGGTGGTAATCTGCTCCACCCCCAAGGCAAAGTCCAAAACCTCGCAATTTTTGAAATGCGTCTTCGCGTACTCCTTCACCAACACGACGCGTGCATCAGGGTTCGCCAGAGATTTAATACGATGTCCAATACCCATAATAAGCTTATTCTCAGTCTTGCACATCTTGACAAACTCCGCCGGTTCCATCCCCGAATCATGGGCATTCGTAAACATCTGTGCGGCATCATCCAAGGCGCCCCCAAACCTCGGTCCGATGGTCAACAGTCCCGAAGCCAAACTGGACACCAAATCCTTCCCTGCCCGTGCCGTCACGATGGTATTGTGCGCCCCCGACACCGCAGGACCATGGTCTGCCGTCACCATCAACACCATCTCAATAAACTTGGTCGCATACGGCGGCAACCGACGCCTGAACCACAGCAAGCCCACCACCCCCCCTAAACCCAAGTCTTCCTCGAAAATCTCACTAATCTTCATGCCCGCATACCGCAACTCATCCCCACGATCATCAGAGATGGACGAAATAAAATTCGCCGGCTTACGGACCAAACCCAGTTTTTTGGCCCACGTATAATCCAAAGGCACCTTGGGGACTTCTGGCTCGGGCTTCACGACGATCACTCGCGACTTGACAAGCTTATCAAACACCTCCCGAATGATATGTCCAAACTTATCGAACGTCTGAGGCACCAACGCCCCCGCCGCCTTCAATGCCGCGTTCTTCTCCGCAGCTGTCTCGCCCATCCCCCGCGCACAAGCCCCGGCATGACCAAACTGCACTTCATACGGGAAAATGGAGGCACACGTGCCAATGCACCAGGCAACCAACGGCTTCGTGATCCGCTTGCTCTTCAACGCCTCACACACCGCGTACTCATCTGTGCCTCCTACCTCGCCCAGTAAGACCATCATCTTCACGGCTGGGTCATCATTATACCTCAACAGCATATCAATGAAACCCGTCCCTGGATACCGATCCCCACCAATCGCCACCCCCTCATACACTCCATCCGAATTCCTCGAAATTATGTTGTTCAACTCATTGCTCATCCCCCCACTCTTACTCACGTACGCTACCGACCCCGGCCGGTACAGCTTCGATGACACAATATTATCAAGCATGCCTCCCGTGTTCCCAATCCTAAAACACCCTGGCTTGATGCCACCCACCGTCGCCGGGCCAATAATCCCCACCCCCTTACTCGCCGCCACCAAGTTAATGTCCCTGGTCTGGCTCTCTGGAACACCCTCCGCGATAATCGCGACCGTCTTAATCTGATCCGAAAAGCGGAGGATCTCCATCATCGTCTCATGCACCGAGCGGAAAGATGCGAAGTTCACCACCACATTCGCATCCTTGTTTCGGCGAATCGCTTCCTCCGTCGTCTGGTACACAGGAATCAAAGTCTCCTCCGTCCCCCAGTAAAACTTTATGTAATGGTTGCCAGAAAACGGGAAAATCATGGCGGCCACCGAAGGCTTCTTCCGCTTGCACAGAAAATCAAAGTCCAACATGCCCTGGACCGCCCGCTGCTGCAATCCATAGACAATGCACCTCGTCTCAGGCGTGAAGTTCACAATGCGGTGCTTGGTCGCAGACGGGGTTACCTCAGGAGCGATCGCATCGGGCGGTGCCAAATCCGCAGGATCGTTCGGCAAGGACTGCGCGGGCTTGGGCACAGTGGTGATCGTAGAAGTCTCGTCAAACTCCGGGTAGTCTTTCGGATCCTCCAACCCCAACGCCAGGGGGACAATCGCCGTCACGTGCGTTTCAGGACCGTACACCTTGATCGGCACCTGGATCTCAGTCCCCAGCTCCCTCATAATACGCAAACCCTCCTGGTAATTCGGCCCCGCCCGTCGCACCCAAACCGTAATATTATGCTCCCTCAACTCCTCTTGGAATGAACGCAACGCTGTGATAATCCCCTTGAACGTCGCCGCCACATCAGTGAAATTCGCAATACCCCCACCAATTATCAATACCTTCCCCCTGGGGTCCTTCACCCGCGTCATCAAGCTCAAAATCGTCCGGGCATAATCAAACGTCTGCTGCTCATTCGGCGCTCCAGAGTATTCACCATAGTTAGCCAGCTCCTGTCCCTGCCCTAGATCAGCAATCGAATCCGCGTACACAACGGAGGCCCCTCCCCCTGCCACCATCGTCCACACCCTCCCCGCTGGGTTCAGCACCGTCAGCTTCAAGGACGAGCCCGTCTTGCTGTCCAACTCACGGATGTACGCTTCCTCGGGGAACTCTCGTCGGCCGAAGGGAGCAGGGAAATCGATGTGTCCCCAGTGAGGGCCACACAAGAAAGACGCCGTCTCATCGATCTTAGCCGCAAGATCCAAAGGCACAACGCGCCCATCCTCAGTCACCACCAAAGGGTTCACCTCCATGTAAGCAAAGTTCAACGCCCGGTACAGCTTGAGCACCCCCTCCAAGAACGTGGCCAGGAAATCCTGCTTCGCCGCCGGCACATGCACCAGCAACGCGGCCTTGATCGCCTCGGGATTGGGTTGTTCCTGCAGGGGCACCTGGCATCGAAGCGCTTTGGCATCCACATCACCGACGTCCACCCCTCCTTCATGCGTGAAGAGGATCTCCTCTCCTTCCCGGTTGGAGACGATGCAGAAGTAGTACTCCTCCTCTTGCTTGTGGGGAACAAAGGCCTCAACAATAAAGTGGTTGAGCACACCCTTGACCATCTCCACCTGCACCTCGCGCTGCATCCGCTCCAGCACCCAGGCCTGGACTTCCTGCCACGTCTTGTTCACGGCCAGGAGGCCAGCCTTGCCACGACGTTTGATGAGCTGGTCAGGCTTCACCACCAACTTGTCCGTGAGCAGCCACGGGTTGGCGTCGGCGATGGTCTCGAAGCTCAGCCCCTTGGTGGGCTCCAGCACGTCGGGGGTGATCAGGACCTGCTTCTTCTCGATGGTGTGCCGGCCATTGCTGTACTCCGGGAGCCAGCGGGCGATGAGCTGCTTGCCGTAATACTCGCGGATGGCCTTAGCCGACATGATCGAGTGCGAGTATGTAGGAAGACGATGAAGAAGGAAAAGAAGAGGGAAGGGACTGCCTCTTGTCCTTGTTGCACTGTGATCGTGTGTTGGGCGGAGAAAGAAAGAGAGTGGATGTGCGACGTAGACGTTTGATCGAAATTAGTGAGCGGCGAGGAACGACCGAGGGTCAAAACGGGCCACGGCCGTCAAGACAAAGGCATGCTGCACACGCCTGTGCAACTCCGTGTCTACAGCCCCAGTAGCTCCAACCATTCTTGCAGTGGAAGTGCTGCTGGCTCCGACGATCCCTTCGACGGAAGCCACTGGAAAGCGATCGCCAAGAAAATGAGGAGCCTCGGGGTGCGCCGTGTCTTGGGGTTCTTGTGGCATCGCACCCCGCAGCTTTGGCTCAACTCTCTTCAGCTTGCTTTGAAAAAGGAGAGGGGGCCTGTGTGTATGTGTGTGAAGTGCATGGAGCTGTTTCGGCTCTTCGGCACGCGGAAGACCCAAAGACAAACGCAACGCAACGATCTTCGATGAGAGCCACAAAGCCGTCAATCGTCAAACCAGGGCAGAACCGGAGCAACCGACACAACGGCTTGCTCCTTCTTGCCCTAATTGGACAGACAGCGTACAAACACATGCGCAGCCGAAAGACAAGGGCCTGGGTCCCAGCGCGTGTGGTGTAAGACAAAGGCGTCGAAGGACATGAGGGCACGAGAAGGCAAGCAAGGAGATGAAACCGATGACTGAGGTCTTCGGTCCACATCAGAAGCTTTCTTCGAGCTGCCATACCAGGCCCTTCTCCCAAGCCCAACCCCTCTTTTGCTTCCGCTGTACTCACTACCATCACCTCCAATCTCCCCCTACTACTACAACCATGACAGGAATCGCCTCCTGTCTATTCTTCTCGGGCTCGTGCCAGTATTTCCTCACGCTCTATCAAATACACTCCTGTATTTTACGTTGACTCTCAATCTGGTCTGGACAAGCACCACCGGCAACATGCCCGTCGACGCCACCTCTCCTCCTACGTCTCCCTATTCCTTACTGGCGGGGGCGGACAAAAATTTGCGGCTCACGGTACGCATGTGTGTAGAGAAATGAAAGGAGTTTTCTGCTGCCGCTGGTCCTCCTACCCTAACTTTGCTCTGCTTTTGCCACCCGACTAAGTGCAACGCCTTTGTATGTATGGCTTCACGTGCAACAGAATATTGGCATCAATCTACTTTGCACCTAGTCCCTCATTATCAACCCCTTCTCTCCCACTCCATCCGTCCCTTCCTCCCTCTTCTCTCTTCTCCCCATTACAGGCAGGCGCGGTGGCGCGTATCGACGGTGTCATCGTGGGCACTTACAGGGGCCGAGGCACACACGCCATTAGTGAAGATTTCTTGCAGCAGGTGACACGGATCTTGGCATTGGTACGTCCGGAAGGAAGTTCATGTTCGTGCCTGTTATCTCTTCGTGAGGTCGTTTTCGTCTCGGTAGACATGCTCTTTCAGTGTACGTCTGTCTATACCGCCTTCCATCACAATCTCTTTCCCCCTTTCATCACTATACCCCACTCCTAGCGATGTGCCCAGCTCTCTCCCAATCAACGCACATTCCGGTTCAGTGAGACAACCTGCAGCGAGAAGGTCAACTTTCACGTCGGTATGGATAAGGAAGCTCGTATTTACTTGGTGGCTGTGGAGAAGACCTACCCTACACGTGTCGCTTTGTTGGCAGTCGATGAATTCGCCAAGGAATGGAAGGAAAGCAAAAGTAGCACCCGCTCTCTGACCTGCATGGAGGACGGGTGTCGTTCCGCAGTGCGTGAGTGTGTCTCGGCTCTCGCGCGGCGATATGAAGACGTGGGAGCAAACGATCAGCTGACAAGGGTCCAGGCGGGGGTGGAGGGAGTGAGGGAACAGATGCAGGTTAATATTACTAAAGCCTTGGAGGGACTGCAGACAACGGAGGAGATCATGGTGCGATCTGAAGAGCTGAGGGCGGGTGCGATGGTGTTTAAGAAGCAGACGGTGACGTTGAAGAAGATGGTTTGGTGGTACGTACTCTACTTTTCGCCCTTCCTCGCTCCTTCCTTGCGGTGGTCCTTATATGCTCTTGCACTCCTCCATTTCTACGTTCCTTCCTGTCCTCCATCCAGGCAAAAAGCCAAGAACCAGTTTATCCTTGCGGGGCTCATCGTGGCGGTGGTGGTGCTGTTGGGATCTTGGTTGGGGACCAAGTTCCGGAAGAAGTAGGAGAAAGAAGAAAGAGGGGAGGAGGAGGGGAAGTGACAATTTCTGCGTGAAGATGAGTGAATCAGTGCATGCGTGGTATGTATGCATCCATGCGCAAGAGAAATAATGTAACATTACATGACAAAATGTAACATTACATGACAAGCTCAGGCAAATTAACGAGCAGAGGAGTAAGTCAATAAAGTACAACAGCAGTTCAATAGTATGAAGAAAGAAAGAAAAAAAAGAAAAAAGGAAAGAAGAAAGAAAGAAAGAAAGCAAGCAAGAAGGGAAGGAAGGGGGGAAGAAATGAAATGTTGTACAATAGCAGCAGGAGCAGGATGAGCAGAAGCAGGAGCAGGAGCCAGGAGCAGGCGCCGCGGCCGGCAGCCCCTTTTCGTCGTCTGTCTATCAAATTCTCGCAGTGGGATAAATATAAAACATGTCAAACATGAGCATGTTGTAAAATACACAATCATTTTTGCTATCAGCCAGCAAATTTCGGTTTATCTATTGTATTGTATATTGTATGTGATGTCTGGCGGCCCACGACACTCTCTCCTACTGGAGACTTTGAACGAGCGTGCATTGAGCAGTCAAAAGCATGGCCTTGAGGACTTTAGGTAGAATTTTAAAATATAGATCTTGCCATGTCCTTCTTGGGGGTGTTAAGCCGTATTACGATGACACAGAGGATGAAAAAAGGACACTAAGCCTCGTCTTTTTGGGTCACTTTCATCGCTTCACGCCCACCTCCCACCCACCCGACACACATGACACAGACATGAGCACAACAGGTGTGATGCGACAAATTGACTCACCCAACAGCAGCAGCAGCAGCAGCAGCGGCGGTATAAGTGGTGGAGGGAGCGGGAATGCGCCGGCGGACGATAGCCCAGACGTGGAAGTGCGGAAAGCAGACCAGGAGATGATCAATGAATTTGGACGCCTCAACAACAAATACATTGAGCTGGACGAGGATTTGACGGGTCTCAAGGTACGTGCGATGATGTGGGAGAAGATTGGGAGCAGAGCGCTGGGCTCTCTTCGTTGTTTTTCGGCTTTCGTTCAAGGCTCCGGTGGTCCTCCATTCTGCTATTGACCAGCACCAGCTTCAGCTTTATCGTTCGTAGGCGTTTCCCTGTTTTTTTCCTCACGAACACTCCTCCGGCTACCTTTTTTTTACCTATTTAAACACCCTCCTGTCAAATAGGAGCAACTGGAGAAGCTCGACGACGCCGTCACAGAGCTGATGGTGGGAGTAGGTGGACCCGTGCGGCTTTTGTTAGGAGAGGCCTTTGTGGAGGTATCAGAAGATTATGCCACAGAGTATTGCGAACGAAAACAGGAGCAGTTACAAGCACGGGTGGAGGAGCTCGGGGCGGAGAAGGAAGGGATTGCGGCCCGGCAGATGGAGTTAAAGAAGGCGTTGTATGGACGATTTGGGAATTCGATCAATTTGGAAAGTTCGTGAAGGATGGAAGGAGGCTTGGGGTAAGGGAGGATGGAAGAATGAAGAAATTACGATGATGGAAGAAAGCGAGAAATGAAAGTCTCAGGTTTTGGTTGATACGAGACAGTGTATACTCAGTTTCAATGATTCTTTCACTTCCGTATTTGGTGTACTCGATTGTCATCATTTGGTGTTTGCTGCCGCCCATCTCACCGCTGCTGCTGCTGCTGCTGCTGCTGCTGCTGCTACTACTGCTACTCTTACTGCAGCTTCCAACTACTTAATTCTCCGCGTCCATCTCTCGGGATTCGCCCCCACCATTCCACGCACACAGGATGCATAAAACCCAAAGTCCATCTCCCTTCTACACACCCAACACATCTTTCATAAGCTCGTACGTCGTGAAAGTGCACCCCACCATGGGAGTCACTTTCAACAATTCCGGCACCAGCCCCCGGTACAAACCAGTCGCCCCCTCATTCCTCACTATGGTCCTCAACTCATTCCAAGGCCCCACCGACTCCCCCGGCCGATGGCACCCTGGATGCACACCCAAAATCTGTAACCGCCTCCGAATCACGTCCATCGGATAGGTTATCAAGCTGGAGCAAATACCACTCGTGGCCCCGCACACCAGGCTCTCCACAAAATGTGGCTCTTCCAACGTCGCCTCCATGACATCCCTCGTGGGGTATTTGTAGTGAAATATAAACTCCTTCATCGTCCCATAAATACAATAACTAATCGCTAAATTCGGTACCGCCACCATCAAAGTCGTCCCAAGCCCCCGATACAACCCCCCCATCCCTTCCACCGCCGCTATCTTTCGAAAGGCGTGTGTAATCGAACGGTACTCCTTGTGAGGACCCTCGTCTTGAATGGTCAGTCTTGTCCGGATCAAGTCAAGCGGGTAACACGCAGAGCACGCCACTCCTCCCGCGCAGGCCCCAGCGACGAGGCGCGTGAAGGGGGTCTCGTTTCGCGGCGAGCCATCCCCCAACGCTTCTTTGAACTTTTCGTAACAATAGAAATTTATGCCTGCGTAGGGAAAGCGATGTAGGACACTCGTGCCGTTGCCCTAAGGGAGGAGGGGTAGAGGAAGACAGGAGGAGTTGGGGAGGGAGGGAGATGGGTGACTGTGTGAGTGAGCCAAAGGCTTCCTCCTTTAAGCTCTTTTGGTAGCAGCCTTTACTTGTTGACCACCACCCCAACGTCAGCGACCATATATAGCCAACCTATTGAATCCTCCCTCCCTCTCTCCCTCCCTCTACTCACCTTCCAGAAGGCCCAAAACCCCTCCTCACGCATCACCTTCCTCAAAGCCGGCAACAGTCCACTGGCGTACTGCGGCCGGCCCCCCACGTGCAAGGCACTATTAACTTGGAATAAAATTGTGAGGCGACTTAGGGGCGCTGTCATGGTTTTGGCCACGCAACCCGCAATGCCCCCAGAAGCGAGGAGGCGGTAAGTGTGAGGGACGGCATCGAGGAAGGACATGTCTAGAGGGGTGGCTGACGTGTCTTCTGCCATGGTGCTGATAATGTGGAATAATGGCTAGAGTAGGAGGAGGAAAGCTGGTAGGAGGAGGAGGAAGAGGAGAAAGAGGAGGAAGAGGAGAAGGAGGAGTGCGGCGGCGGCGGAGGCGGTCAGGCAGGGCGGGGCACCGCCGCCAGACACAAAGTAAGTACGAGGACGCACCCACGCACCACGAATATGCAGCAAGTCCCTCTCGTTATCAAGTCTTTCCCCACTATAAATTGCCGTGTTAGAGATGTGTATATCATATGAGCTCTCTTTGCGCTTGGTGGAGGGCAGCAATAGCGGCATTCATTTCAGAATCAGCATGCACATTTGTATACCGTACCTGAAGTAGCCAAGCACGGACGCCTCCGGCTCAAAAAGACAGGCGGTGCGTATCGACAGCTCCTTATCCGCAATTGACCTGTTCTTGATTTGGCCCGCAAACGCGCTATGTAGATAGGGTATGAAGGGAGAAGGGAGTGTTTGGAAGGAGGGGTCAGGTCATGATGATTATGATGCCTCGGCTCCCTTTTAACCCTCAAGTCAAGCCAAGTCACGCATTACGGCAAGCATAAAGAGAATGCAATATCTGTACGTGTGTGTAGCGTGGGAAGTAGGGACAGGGTGAGTGAATGACCAGCAAAGGCTGGGGCCATTGAAGGCAAGCAAAGAGAAGGCTTTTGCATGTCTCGCCGAGGGTGGGGGTGAGACTTGCGCTTCGCTTGCCATTTGCTGGTCAAAGCACCATTTTAAACGACTCCAACATACTCACGATACCAGTTACACTACTACAGGAAAGGAGCAGCTTGCTTCATCGCCGCTGCCCCCGGACTGTCTTCGAGGAATTTTGATCAGCTACAAAGCCCCTCCTCCTCCCACCTGCACTCCAGAAGGACACGTCATGCCTTCCGCCATCCCGCCCTCCACTGCCACTGCCGTCGCATCTGCAGCAATCACCGCAGGGCGCAAAGGCCGTCTTGCACAGGCCTTTGGCAAGATGACGGTGGCGTGCCCAGCGCAGGTACAGAGAGAGGATGGGGAGCAGGAGGGGAGGTTTGGGAGGTCGACACGTAATTCTCGTATCTCCTTCGATAAGCTAACAGGCGTGCACACACTCTATCATCATACCATAGATCCGTGCGTATGGCGCATGTATCTCGGCCAAGCTAGAAGCAGGAGCACAAGGGGTAGAACGTGGGGAATGCGAGGCTGAATTTGCGGCGCTGCGGACATGCTTCCAGACCCAGCTGCAGGCCCTTCGAAAAAGCGGCGGAAGAAAGTTTTAAATATAAGGAAAGCTAACAAGGGACATGAATTAAGTACTTATATAAATAGAAATAAAGTCAAACTGAAAGATATGAATGGCATCATTTCCTCATGAAAACTTGGCGGTCGCTCACGGTGACGACCTACGCCTCTCCCTCCCTCCCACCCCTCGAAGCTCTCTCCCCTGCACATGCTCATACTGCCCGCGCCGACACCACGGTATCACACGCGGGTTTATGACTCTTCCACTTTGCCACCTGGCACTGCCGACCACAGTACCATTCTGACGCAATATTGCAACGTCCACACCGCTTGCTCGCCTCCTTCCCACAGTTACTACACAGCCTCCCTTCGTGCCGTCCTTCCCCTCCCCCTTCCTCTTTTTCTTCTGCAACTGTCACCTGACCATCATTACTCCCACCATGAATAGCACCAGCAGTAGCAGAGGCTACCACCTCATCTACCCACTCACAACTATACAGAGACGCCAACCGCCTTAGATCCTGATCCCGGGCGTCCCCTCCCTCAGTCCCAAAATTCTCCTTTAACACCATTAGCGCCAAACCCTCCCACATCTTGTCCTCACCCTCCTTGCACCTTCGCCCAACTCCCCTTTTCAACGCTACCCCGGCCAAAATTCCTGCTCGGAGCTGTGCCACCTGCTCGACCAACAACAAACCCGGAGCCCCTCCCCCTCCTGCCCCCCTTCCTCCCCCACCAGCTGTAGGTTCAGGTACCTCCATCAAGGCCAGCTCATCCAGATACCTCCGGACATCGGCGAGGACAGGGATCTGATCTAGGAGTGGTTCTGTCATATACTTCCTCAGACGAAGCAATTGGTCTTTTCGGTAGCGATTGAGATGGTACTGTTGTCGCGTCTGAGGGCTGGTGATGAGGTGGAAAAGCATGAGCCATGCCTGGGCCTCGTGTTTGGTCAGCAAAAGGAGTTCTGCGGGTGCTACAACGTGCCAGTTGAAGTCAGGACCGAGTTTCTCCCAGGAGGTGATGCGCTTGCTGTTGCTGCTGTTGCTGCTGTTGCTGCTGTTGCTTTGTTTGCGGGTCCAGGGTGGGCTCTCAAGAAGCGGGATAAGAGACAGAGGTATGTCATGAGTGTGAAGGAGGCGCGTCCCAACACCGAGGGGGAGGTCTTCTAGATGACCGCAAAGAAGACGGAGGATGCCTACAGCCGTGACGGCCACTTGAAAATCTATCTTTCGTGCTTGCTCCTTGAAGCTCTCCTCGGGGTCGCGCACGGCCATTGCTGCAACACGCGCCCTGATATCGTTTTCGCTGATGCCCGTTTGTTCCGCTGCTGCTTTTGCGCCGCTGATACTGTTGCCACTAAACATCCCACCATTAAGTAAGACTATTTTCCCGGCACAGTAATCCACAAGGTCAATTAAAGCATCCCCCGCCGCTTCACATGCCTTCAAATGATAAAACAATACCTCCAATAAATTCACCACAGTTGCCTCATGAAAAAGAACAAAATACGCTCTCATGGTTGCCCCACGATTTATCACCTCGAGCATCACCCTTGGCCAGACCTTCTCCCTCCAGCAATCCATCAAAATCAGTTCCTGCACCAGTGTCGTCACCTTATCCCGGGACACAAATGCCTCAAGCACGAATTCATCCTGGCTCGCGTCCGGGCAACGGGCCGATTGATGCGCTTGGGCATTCAACCGTTCCAGGGCCTGGTGCTGCTCAAGCCACACAGATGAGCCCACGTCTTGCAAATTAAAGACACACAGCCCCTCCACTAAGGCCTCAGCCTCGCCCACGCTCAAAAGCGGCGAGAAGGCCGCGGGTGTGTCGTGGTCTTGGATGGGCAAACGGGTGGTGGCGGTGGTGGTATTGGTGGTGCAGGTGCTGCTGTTGGTGATACCACTCCTGCTGGGACTGGTGGTCGTGGTCTTGCTGGTGCTGCTAGTGGTGGTTGACGTTTGGCTCCATTCATGCTTGGGCTTTGAGTTGGGCACACGGGAGGAGGAGAAGAAGGAGGGAGTTGAGCACATAATAGCTGCTGGGAATGGCGCGGAATCCTCTTCAATCATCACCATGCTGCAGTTGATATGGTTGTTCAATTGTTGCGGTGTTTGTCTGGCGTGTTTTTGGCTGTGAAAGGATAATTTTTTGACGGCGAAAATAAGCAAAAGTGAAGTGAATATGGGGCTCGCGCTTCGCCGCCATCCCAAATGGGCGGCGCTGATCTGTTGGTGCATCCATGCAATCATTAACCCTCACCCTTCTCTGCACACATGAACAGAAGCCAAGTTCTGGCAAGGTTGACCAGCTTCTGACAAGGCAGGGTGTCCCAAATACTTTTTTACTTTTTGTGCAAGCACGTCCAAACCCGTGAAAAGCTAGCAGCAGCAGCAGCGCAGCAACAAGCCGCATACGCGTGACTATGACGGCCACCCGCGCAGCCACCACCACAAACGTCACGACGCGAGCATTTCTACGTGTTTTCATACAAGCCCTCCTGCTCCTCCTTCTGGTCGTGCCCACGGACGCCTTTTTCAGCCCCGTCTCGCCTAGCAGCAGCAGCAGTAGCAGAGGATCCACGCTCACTACCACCGCCGCACGCATAACCACCGCGGTGTTCTCTGGGGTCTTTGAACCCACGACCATTGGGCCAAATACCCGAACCATCGGCACGAAAGATAGCAGGAGCAGCTATAGCAGCGGTCGCAGCACCAGCACCGGCCGCAACCCCTTATTCTCAACCACTGCATTAGCCTCCTCAGCCCGCTCCACGACTGGATTTGGGGATGCCCGAGGGCGCGGTGTGCGGGATGGTCAGGGTCGCATTGAGCTTCTGTGTAAGGCCGGACCGGAGGGGGAAGCCTTGGGAGATTGCCCTTTCTGCCATTACGTGCAAATGGTGCTTCGATATAAGGGCCTACGGTATCGCCTCGTGCCCCTGGCACCGGAGGACAAGCCTGAGTGGCTCATGGAAGGGTACGGGGGTAAAATGCCTTGTTTGGTTCACGACGAGGAGGCTTACACGGACTCGGCTACCATTACGCAGTATCTGGAGTATTTCTTCCCCGGCGAGGTTCCTCTGACATTGGAAGAAGAGGACCCGGAACTAGAGGAGGAGGTGAAGGCCGCGACCTCGGGTGTGTTTGGCGCTTTTGCCCGCTACGTGAAAAACCACGACAAGGCACAAGATCCCCCCCTTCAAGCAGCCCTATTCGAAGAGCTAGGTAAGGCGGACGCATTGCTGCAGAAGACGGGCGGGCCCTTCTTGGCTGGGGACAGGATCACCCTCGATGACATGGCTTTGGCTCCCAAGCTTTATCACGTGAAAGTCGGCGTGGCTCATTTCAAAAATGTGATTATTCCCCCGGATTTGGACGCGTTAGCAGCGTATATGCGGAATATGTTTGATATGGAGATTTTCCAAGAGAGTAGTTACCCTCCTGATATAATCACCTGGGGTTGGGGCAATGCCCGGGGTCAGTAGATTCTAAGGAGGGAGAAAGGGAGGGAAGAAGGTAGGTAGGTAGGTGAGTAGATAGATAGAGATGGGGACAAATAATTTGGGGGAACGTGTACGAAGGAAAGGAAAAAAAGTGCGATCATTTTGGGAGGAACAGATGGAGCAGGGATGGTTGCATTTATTCTTCCTATCTGTCGGGTCTTGTCAAACGACAGCCTGCTCATTGCTCGAGAGCTATATACCATTGACGTCGTTACCTCACCGCCATTTATCTACACTTCTTACGCTGGGGTAGGTGCATGATCTGCCTGGTGTTCAACATCCCAATACGCTACCCTCTCAGAAATCGACGATCTGATTTGGCATGTACACTGTTTCGCTTGTTCCTTTGACAAAACTGAACAGCCTAAAGATTGTTTGACAACCAAGGTCTGACCTGCTCCCACAAACCGAGACACCTCTCTTTCGCTGCTCCTCTCCCTGCGACGCTCTCAAGCGCTTCAGTCATCCCCGCCAGTAGATACGCTTGCACTTCCTTGGCCAATGCCGCCTCCTCTTCAGTACAACCTCTGCTGCTACCGCCCTTGGCTACCTTCCAAATATCTGGTGTCACAACTCCAGTATCAGCGTTCCCTCCCTGTCGTCCCCACACGTGCTTCGAAGGGGTGAAGAGATTTTTGGCCCGTAACAATTCAACCTCAGCAAAGCGGGCGCCTGTTTGTTTCTGGAGCGCCTCCATCAGCAAGTCCAATTCTTGTTGCTGCAGCTGCTGAGCGCTACTGCCTATGGCCCCGCCCCGCGCCACAGCTAGGAGACCCACTAGACAACCCCACTCCAGGACAAAGTCTTGCAGCTTGGATTCTGTTTGGCAGCCGTCCTGGCATCCAGCACCCGCACCGCCACCGCCACCGTTAGCAGCAGCAACAGCAGCATCAGAGCCAGAGTTCGTGGCCCACTGCCACAACGTCACCCTCGTTCTCGTTGGCATCGTCATTACGCATTGACTTGTAACTTTCAAGGGGCACTGCAGCAAAGCTAAAGCTACACGCATTGCCGGCGAGAACAAGCGGTCTTCAATATCACCCGCTCTTCCTTTCCCCCCTCGACTTGCCTGGAAAAGCATCCCCACCACCGGGCCCATCGCAGGAAAAAGGTCCTGACTTGGACAAGCCCCTACGTCTTGTTCTTCCCCTTGGTTTACCCCTTTCTTGCTTGGGCACGAACAGTGAGGGGGATCAAAGAGCTGCCGCAGCAACTTCAGGAGCACCAACGCTTTCGTTGTGGCACGTTCCCTCTCCGGTGCCGTCAAGGTAGGAGCAAACGGCGCGTAAAGACCAGTGGGAAGGTCGAGATCAAGAATAAATTGCCGCCGGAAAAAAGGTAGTTTGCTCTCTATTTGGGTGGTCTCTACTTGTCGGATCAGTGCAATGGAGGAGGAGGAAGAAGCAGAGGAGGACCTGGTGGAGATGTTGGAGGACACCTGGAACAGGACAACCTTGTTCATCGCTTCTTCCAACGGTCCCAGTAATTTCTCATAAGCCACACTTGCCCTCGCTTGCGCTACAGCTGCAGGCACATGCAGGCGTTCACATGGACAAGCATGCCAGAGCCCGTGGGCGATCGATGCTAAAAGTCGTGCTTGTCCTCTCCCTCCCTCATCACAACCTTTGCTTCTCTCCCTGCCAGACGTCGTCGCCTCACCCAAAGCCACAATTTTGGCCCCGTCCGACAAGAATAGCACCAACCCACCTTGCAGGAAATTTCGTAGCCATTGAATGATGGCCTCTCGTCCATAACGGACCTGGGCCAGGCACCGAAGCACATCCCCCACATAGCCTGCCGCGAGTGAAAGGCCCGCAGTGCTGGTTTCTGGAGAAGACGAGGGAGGAGCAAGGGGAATAAGTGCACGGGTGGAAGAGTTGGAGGTCCATTTGAGATGTTGGGGTTCAGGGAGGAAAAAAGCTGGAAAAAGGGTGGAGATAAGGTCGTCGAGCAGCTTCTCTTGAATGGCCTCTGCGGCAAAGCGAAGGAGGAGCGAGGCAAAGGAGTAAGCGAGGAGGTGGGAGGGAGGAAGAAAGGAGGAGGAGAACTGGGATAATGACGAAGGAGAGGGAGAGGAGCGAACAAGCAAACGTGTAGCCCCACCTACGTGAGCGAGGAGGCGGAGGACTTGAAGCTTGCGGCTGTTTTTGGCTTGTATCGATTGCTGCTGACCTGGGAGGGGGGCAACAGCCAGGGCAACATTGCTGAGAAGGAGGAGGCGGCCGAAGAGGTCTTGTTCAAGCGTGGGAATATTGTACCAAGACAAAGAGGAAGAAGAGGAGAAAGAATTGTGGTTGCGATGGGGCCTCATCGCCAGGAGGGAGAGTTCCGCAGAGGATGGCAGAGGGATGTGGTGTTGGAAGTTATTCACAAGGTTCAGAAGACGTGAAGCTACCGTGTCGCCGGGGGGGGGAAAGACAGACAAGGAGGAGGAAGAAGAAGAAGGCGGGAATGTGCCAGTGCGACGCACTACGGTACTGCCGCCCGTTGAGGTCGTCGTCAGAGGTAGCATAGTCGTCCCCCTGCCGGAGGCAAGGCAGGTCAAAAGCCGGATGGTAAAGGGCCAGTAGCGTCGCTTCAAATACCGACCCGGCGAAATCTCTACCATCTCCCCTCCCTTCACCATGCTGATCGTGGCACCGCTGCTGCTGCTGCTGCTGCTACTGTTGCTACCTCCTAACTTCCCTGCCCCCACCCACGCTGCCCCCTCCAAGGTCAGTCCAATCCACGCAGCCAAGACCGGGTACTCCCTCCCTTCCAGAGCAGGAAAGCAAGGCAAATCGTACACAAGGTAGGCGTCATAAAAACATGGGGCCAGCAAACGGAGCATCCCAGATTGTCGGTCCCGGTAGCTGGCAGCCTCGGTAGCGTCGAGGGAAGCGCGAAGAAGAGGGAGGTCTGGAGGCTTCTCTCCCTTGGCATGGGCAAGGGCATAAGCCGCAGCAACGGCACGGAGGGCCGGAAGGGCGTGAAGATGCATGTGCAGCAAACGCAGGGAAGAGCAGGAGGGAGCATCGGTCAAAGGGGCCAGCACGCTATTGCTGCCACTCCCCGTCTCCCACGACTCCTTAGTTAATGTGCCCAGAGCCTGCAACAACGCCGGCTCGGGTACAGGTAAGAACGCTGCAAATTCTCGGGCCTCTTCTCCCTTAACTCCTTCTCCTCCTCCACCACCACTCGCAGCTGATGAAGATGTCCACAACAACCCTACGCCATCATCCTTCGCCTCCTGACCCTTCACCAAAGACGCAAAGAGAGGGACCTGCTCCAACAAGGGCCTCGCTGACGGGTGCTGCGATAACGACACCTTCCTAAGCGGGCACAAGCAACGATATGCCCGTAAAAGCAAACCCAACGTCGCATCGTCCATCTCTCGGTACTGGCCCAGCAACCCTCCAAGCACACTTAACAGCTTGGAGACCTGCTCAGGAGGGAAGGTAAACGTGCAAGAAAGTTGGAAGGCGAATGTCAAGCCATTCAGCATCGACCAGAGGGCAACGCGCGAGTATCTCTTGCCACTGCCGCCATCGCCACCACCACTGCTGCTGCTACTGCTGCTGTTGCTGGTAGTGACAGACATTTTGGCCAGGGTTGCGAACCACTGCCAAAGCGTGTCCAAGAGCGAAGGGTAGTGCAAAAAATCAATTTTATCCTCGGCCGAGGGGCCTATAAGGGCCAAAAATTGCACAGACAAGGCTAGCGCAGCCTCTACATCCCTTCCACCTCCTCCTTTTCCACCTTCTCCTCCTCCCCCCGATGAGCAAGAGGAAGCAAATTGCTTCAGCCGGCGCCAGAAGTTGAGGAGAACCTTCTGCTCGGCTTGTCCTTTGTCCACCAGCACCAACAGAGCAAGCGCTACATTGTGCAGACCTAGAAGATGCTCCCTCTTTTTTGCACCACGGGCAGCAGCAGCAGAAGCTGCAGAAGTAGCACCACCACCGGTCTTGCTGTGACGAGTCGCCATCCCTGCCAAGGAAATGCTTTTGGGTAGAGGCTCCCCTTCTGATGCAGATGCTGCTGTTGAAGGTCGGACAGGGGACGACGACAAAGCCTCCAAGCGCGACAGCAAGCCCAGCAAAAAATCCCGTCGGGCATCGGGCCCGGTGAGTGTGTGCATGTATCGCTCCAGCAGTGAAGCAGCAAGTAGCAGCAGCTCATCACAACCCCGACTCACAAGACGACGAACCGCATCCCCTCGTGGGAGATCACGAAGGAGGGAGGGAGGAGGAAGGACGAGGGAGGGAGGGAGGGCGCAGTATCGAGGATCGGCTAACTGCCAGAGCAGATCGCGAGGGACAGACCAGTCCCATGTCCATAATGCAGCAGGGGTAATGAAATCGGCCGTAGCGGTGCTGGTGGACGTGGCGTGTTGACAGCAGGTGCGGACGACGGTCTTGACGAGGGGTAAAGCGGAGAAAGCGGGATTGGGTTGTGGGGCATCATTGAGGCGGGCGACGGAGCTTTGGACGAGGGCGAGCCAGAGATTGGCGACGAGATCTCCTTCAGGTTTCCAGACCTTGAGGAGAGTGCGGAGACGACGCACGACCATCACAAGGTACCGATGACGGCCTGCGTCATTGCTGGTGATGTTGTTGTTGTTGTTGTTGTTGTTGATGATGCTACTGTCGCTGCCGCTGTCGAGGTGGGACTGATTCCTGAGAAGGTCCAGGCTACCCGATGCAGCAATTACGTATTCTATCAACGCCCAACAGTGTCTCCTGTCCTTCTCCCCTCCCTTCCCTCTGCCGTCCATCCCTCCCTCACCCAGCTTTCCCGCCAGCAGCTCCAGGCGGACCAATTCGAAAATGAGACGCCACTGTTCTTCAATAGTACCCACATCCAACTGCTGGACGCTGCTGCTACTGCTGCTGCTGCTGTTGCAACCGTCTTGGCCACCCTTGCCTGCCACCCGCACGAGCGCCTCCAGCTCGTTGGTGGCCAAGGCCGCGCGCAAGGCAGATGGAGATGCAAGATAGGTGCCGAGGGCGGGGCGGCCACGGATCAGGTGCAAGAGGGTAGCCCAGAAGCCCGTGAGCGCCTCAGAGTCTTTAGTGATGCTGTTCTGGATGTCGTTGTGATTGTTTTTGTAGTAGTAGTTCTTGTTGTTGCTACTGCTGCTCATGCCGACATTGGTGGTGCTGGCGGTGGTTGACGCAAATGTTAAGGTAGCCAGAACCTCGGCAGTTCGGTATGCTTGCAACCACAGGGCACAAAGAGAGGATGAGGGGGACCAGGAAGACTGAGAAGTGGAGAGGAAAGGCTGGAAAATGCCTTCGGGAGAAATATCAAGTTGAAAGCAAAGGGAGGACGGGGCTTGGAGGTACCCTTCCACGAGCTGACAGAGCACGTAAAGCAAGAGCTCTCGTGCTGAAGCTAGGGCAGTCGCCGCGTGGCTTTTGGCCACATTGATCTCCACAATTGACGATGACGAAGAGGAAGAGGAAGAGGAAGAGGAAGAGGAAGAGGAAGAGGAAGAGGAGGCCTGAAGCGAGAGTTCCGCCAGTAACCGGCTCCACTCAAGGAGATGCCAATAAAATATCGCAACTATCTGCTGCTGTTGCTGCCGCTGCAGCTGCTGCTGCTGGTGGTGGTGGTGGTGGTGGTGGTGGTGGAGATAAGAGGCTTCCCCGCCACTACCCCCACCGTAAAGACCCTCCGAGCAGAAGTTCTGGTCCATCTGCAAGGCATGCAATAGAAGGGACTCCGAAAATGCCTTCCTCTCCCAAATCGAGTACCGATGGCCATACCGCCTCAAATGACTGCTAATAGCCTGGAGCCCCCAGGCGAATGAGGACAGGGATGCCATCCTTCCCTCGGTTATTCCCCCTCCACCAGCAAGAGACGAAAAATGCATATACAAACGTGGTATGACCAAGGTCATCAACACAGGACGCGTTTTGCCCATCCAAGTCCCCACCAGCCGCAGGCGGAGCCCCCCCAAAACAGTCACTATTCCTTGCTCCGCCTTTCCATCCTCATCCACCTCGCCCTCCTTCCCTTCTTCCGCCAACTTTGTCCATGCTGTCCCGGTATTCGCGGTGGGTGGTGGTTTGAGGAGCGCCCAGGCATCAGGCCCCTCTCGAGCAAGGACAATCTCAATGTCTTCACCCATCCCCTCCGTAGCCTTTGACGGTTCCATCATCACGCGTCGACCCTCCTCGTAAGTGGGCCGTCCCTCTATCTCTTTCTCACACCACCATTCTTGCCCCCCCCCTCTTTCGTCGTCATCATACGATTCGGACGTCTCACTGTCGAGGCACTTTCGTTGCTGCCTCTTTCCCCCCCTGCACCTCCATCCCTTCCCTCCATTCCTCCCTCTACGACCACTACCATCCTCAGGTTCCGCACGTGAAGATGAATCAGAATCCATTAACATGATCCCAGCATCATCGTCTTCCCTCTTTCTCTCTTCTTCCCCCCCTTCTCTCCTCCGCTCTTTTCTTCCTCCTCCCCTTCCTCCTCCTCCTCCTCTTCCATCTCCATCTTCTCCCGAAGCCACCTCCGTCCTTCCTCTTCTACTCTCCCCCCCCGACCCCTTTTTTTCTCCCCTACACCACCGAAAAGAGGGGTCATCACGACCAGCACCGCCTTCGCCTTCTTCTTTCCTCCTCCTTCTCCTCTCCTTCTCCTTCCTTTTCCCCTTCTCTCTGACTCCCTGCAAATCGTTTACAATAAATCCATGTAGATAATCATCTTTCTCCTCTGTCCTCGTCCCCCCCTTCTCTCCATCCAACCGCTGACTACCACTTCGGCGTCTCTTCCTCTGCGCTTGCCCATCCCGGGATGCCCGCCATCGTCGACGATGTCCCCCCTGCTGCTGTTGCCGCCGGCGTATACTCTCCCCCTGCTGCCACCCGTCCCCCATCTCACCACCCTCCTCCTCGTCCTCACTACTCTCTTCATCGAACACTCCCTCCCCTCCCTCCCTCCCTCTTTCCCCCATCCCTAGTTCCAACAATTCCACCTTCGCCACCTTGACGAATGTCTTACACTCACGGTCCACCCCCGCATGGGCCGCAAAAAACGCGTCCACCTGCCCCTCCCACGTCTCTGCATCCGCCTCCTTCATCTTTCTCAAACACCAGTTCAGCACATCATCAGTCGTCCTCGTGAATTTTACCATCTCTTTGTGCAACATCTGCTCCAATAAATCCGCCACTTCCTGGCAAAGCACCTCCACCTCCAACTCATCCCGCGCCAGCCCCCTCTTTATCCTCCCCAATTTCCATTCCGCCTTCCTCTGTAGTTTTTCGAGCTTTTGCGTGTACCCAGAAAGGGCTGCCCGGCAATCGCGCAAAAGGGAGGGCATCCGTCCTGCGAGCTCTGATTTTTTACATTTTTTTAAGCCGAGTGAAGAGAGGATTTCTCCTACTTCCCGTGGCATGGACTCGGCGGCCCATGTGCCTTCTTCTCTAATAAAAGCTTGTTCCTCCTCCTCCTCGTCCTCGTCCGCACCCTCGTTCTCTTCATTTCCTGCCCCCGCTTTATACGCCCGTTGAAGGCGTGCGGCTGCCGCTTTTGCGGTCGTCTCTTCCTCCTCTCGTTGCGCTGCTTCTCTCATTGCGCGACGTCGAGTTTCTCGGGCATCAAAGGAGGACCCGGTGGAGGATGAGGAGAAAGAAGAGGAGTCATCCTTGACGTCCACATACTTTTTCTTCTTTTTCTGCGGTTGCCGTCGCTGCTGCCGGTGGTGCTGCTCTCTCTCCTCCTGCGGGTCCGTTTGACGAGCTGAAGTCGGAGTGAAAGAAAAGAGCGGAGGTGCTCTTGGTGATGCTGGTGCTTCGATCGTGGATGCTGTTGCACCTCCTCCCTTTCCTCCGCTTGAATTGTTTTCCTCCTCCGACGACGACGAAGAGGAGGACGAGGAGGAAGAAGAGGAGGAAGAAGGCGACCAGGACGACAAAGGTAGTGCCACCGAAGATTTGCGACGTAGCGTGCCACCGGCGTCATTCTCCTCTTCACTCTCCTCCCCATCCTCCTCCCTCCTTTTGTCTTTCAGGCCCCGAGAAGCAGCGAAGGTAGAGGTGGATGTGGGAGAGGAGGACAGTCGCTGCTTCTCATGTTCATTTCCATCCTTCCTACAGTCTTTTCCCTTCCTCTTCTCCTTTTTCTCCTTCTTCTTCTTTCTCCTATCGTTTTCAGTCACCATCGCTGCTGCTGCCGCTGCTGCTGGCCGCAGAGACAACGACGTCGACTGTCGCTGTCTTTTCCTCTTCGTCCAGTCACACCGACACTCATGCGTGAAGGCTCCACAACCCAAACACCGCCCCGTCTTCCTCCTGTTCCCTCTCTGCAGGGTACTGTCGTCCTCGGCCCGCGAAATAATAAAATTACCATCCACTCCCTTCTCTGTCCCTCCCAAGGCGTACCTTACGTCGTAATAATGATTTGCATGCACAGCCACCACATGCCCCAACCCCCCAAATTTCTGCTCGCCCGGCAATAGCCTCGCGCGGACTTCAACGAACTCCCCTTCGTGAAAGTTGGGGTGACGGCGACGGCTTAAAAAGACTTGGATACGGGTTTGGAGACTGAGCGGGTACTCGTCTCGTCCTAGGTAGCGACGGAGGTAGGATTCACGGTCGGGGTCAATGTGAAGGAGGGGGAAGGGCTTGTGGGGTGGTGGGGGCAGTGGGCGGGGAGGAACAGGAGGCAGCCCTGTAGTTGTGCTTATAGCAGTATGGGCGACAGGAATGGGACCAAGAGGGGATGTGGTGGTGGGCTCGATGTCCATGGCGGCATGAGTGCTAGTCGTGGGAGCATCAGCAGCTGGAATAGTCGGAGCTGCATGGCTTGCGTCGCCGTCTTCGTTGTCGTCAGAGGAGGAAGGTGATGGAGGCACAATTTCGAGGACAGAGAAAAGGCGTGGTGGAGAAGGTGGTGCTGGTGCTCGTGGGGCGTCGTGACAGACGGTCTCCGTGCTATGCATAGCAGTGGTGTTGTGAGAGGGGGTGCCTTAGTCCTGTTGCATACGTCGTCGCGGGAGGAAGAAGGAAAGAGCTGCTGGCACTTGTTTTTTTGCTTGCCCCTGTGCGCAAGTGTTGAGCGTGTCCGTTGTGCATGAGATTGGGATTGGCCCTGCAGCCGGACGTCATGTGCATGTATTGCGACAAACGCTTCTTCACGAGGGATGAGCAAGTCCTGTATGATCCCGTCCCGTCGAACCCCTAGAGCATGGGGCGTTACGGACTACAAACGTTCGGTCTTGAAATACACATTTTGGAATCACCCTTTGACTCGTTTTGAGGTCGTAATCTTGTTTTTGGCTCTGGTTGCTTACAAGCTTCTGCCTTGGTGGCGGGCAGACCCAAGCTAGCTCAACACAACACAACCAACACAACGATAGTGCGGGTGCCGCAGGAAACAGACAACCCAACTTGCCTTTCTCCTTTCCATCTCGATTTTATTCCTCGCCCTCGCCTTCCTTCTCCTTTCGCATTGCTTCCTCGTTGTCGTCATGGCGTCC
This sequence comes from Nannochloropsis oceanica, assembly GCA_004519485.1. NCBI lineage: Eukaryota > Eustigmatophyceae > Eustigmatales > Monodopsidaceae > Nannochloropsis > Nannochloropsis oceanica. Next base: position 1,190,599 of record CP038128.1, read on the forward strand.
CACCCCTCAACTGAGGAGGCGGCCACCAAGAAGGTGCGTTCACCAAAGGAGGAGGGGGAATGGGGAGGTTGGGTTATATTGTCAGGTCACAGTCCATTCATCATCCGTTGCACACAAGCATGAGGCAAGTACGCCTTTGATCGCAATCAGCGGCCATCCGTCACTCAATGGAGCTTTTTGTAAGCGTCTGCCTGCGTAGTCCCCCCTAAGTTCTACCCCAGCGCTCACCCCTTTCGACCTCCCCAACACAGATAGCCATCGTGACAGGTGCCGCTGGAACGTTGGGAGAATCCATCACTCGCATGCTACTTGACGAGGGGTATCTCGTAGCTGCCCTGGATAATAGGACCGAGGGCCTGGCGGGATTGAGAACTCGCCTCGACGACAAAGCCGATCGTCTCCATCCCTTTACTGTTGATATCTCGTCCGCCCCGGCGGTTGAGGAAGTGTGCCACACCATCCTCACTCGCTTCGGGGCTGTCTCTGTCCTGGTGAACAATGCAGGCTTGCTCTCCAAAAACAAGTGTGTCGAAACCAACCTTGCAGAATGGCGTCGCGTTATACACGTTAACCTCGATGGAGCGTTTTTCCTCTCGCAGCAGCTGCTCCCATGCATGCGCTTGATGCACTACGGGCGGATCGTAAACATAACATCCATGGCGGCGAAGACTGGGGGAGTCACAGCAGGCACGGCATACGCCGTCAGCAAAGGGGCTTTGAGTAGTCTAACATTTTCCTTGGCAAGAGAAACGGTAAGAGATCTACACCTGGCGTTATTGAGAGAGAAATCGCACACAAAGTTGCCCCCCTTCCTGCCTCTTTCATGCTTCCCTTGCCTAGGCGCGCGACGGCATCACCGTGAATGGGATTGCGCCTGCGTACGTCAAGACGCCCATGGTTATGGACCAGCTGACGGAAGAGCAACGTGAGCAAGTGCTTGCTAACATTCCGGTGGGAAGATTTTGTGAAGCGGAGGAGGTGGCTCATACCGTCCGGTTTTTAATCTCGCCGTTGGCGGGCTTTATCACCGGGGAGGTAGGTAGGTAGGTTGGAAGGGAGGGGAGGGACGGGAAACGTGACTTGTAATTTTATCCCGTCACGTTTACGGCCTTTATCGATTATTACGTCCCGCTCTCAATGCTTCTTTCCCACCCTCCTTCAAACATACAGTTGATTGACCAGAATGGGGGATATCACATGGATTGAGAAATCAGAAAGGTAACACATACATTAGACTTCAAATGGACCGAAAAATAGATGAAATCAATTAACGGCAAATACGAAAAGGACAATGAAACGAGGCGAATGAAACGGTCCGCGCGTTATAATTCCACACATAAGTGCTGTGTATACATTGTTCGTGAGTGGCCATTTTCCCCCTGTGGTGGTTGCTGTATTGTTTTGTCAACTACCCACTCTTTCTTGGTCCAACCGCCCACCTCTTTCCCATTTTTGTATTCTTTCTTTTAAAGCAAAGCAGGAAGCGTTACCTCTATCGCCCAACTTTCCCTAAGGCCGTGTTGGTTTTCCTGTCGGTGGGGTTCAGGCAAAGGGGAGAGAAAAGAAGAAGAAAGTTAATGAGAAAACGATTTGCAAAAATGTGATCACAGAAGCCTGCCGTCCCTCCCTCCCTCCCACGCACGGGTTCGCGGTAAACTCCTGCGCCGACACGAGAATATCGTTTATATCCGTTTGTAGCTCTCTCAGATCGTTGACATAGAGCATGGTCATTGCCCGTGCAACGCGGTCCACCACCGGGTCTTGAGTGGAGTAGGAGAGAAGAAAGTCGTCAAGCTGAAGGTCGGAGGCTTGCCCTTCTTTGGTCGCCTGGAAAGCAGCAGGAGAAAGACGGAGTTGAATGACAGAAAGGATCGTTTGTAAGGTAGTGAGGAGGGAGGAGAAAGGAGGGGATGTTGAAGAGGAGGAGAGGGAGGAAGAGGAAGAGGAAGGGAGAATGCCGAGGCGCGTGGCAAGGGTGTGGACTCGCTCGTGAAAGTCAGCCGGCAGGCCCTCCTCCTCCTCTGCTGGAGATGCTGCTGCTGCTGCTGCCACAGCTGCTGCGGCGGCTGGGTTGTACGTCTCTGCCTCATCCACGTATTCGCAAGCCAGGCCCTTCGCGAAAAGCCAGTGCAGGACCTGTACCTTTGCTTGCGCCGAGGCAGCAGCCCACTCTCCCTTCACAAGATGAGGACATTCCACGTCATCTAAATACTTCCGAAACGCTGCGTTCCATCCCGGGCCGGATGTGCGAAGGGGTTCGCGTTCGTCAATGTCATAAAGGCGAATTTTGCGGTCCTCCACCCAGGTGATGGCCTTGCGAACTTCGGTGGGGTCTGGTGGGGGGTTTGGATAGGCGAGGAGTTGGTTTAGGGGTGAGCTTTTCATACTGGAATGTTTTGTAAGATTTAGTCAGAGAAGTCAGAGGACAACATGAGTCTCGAGATCACAAACAGCATCAAAATGTTCACAAGCATAAGGGGGGGTTTGTTATATGCGCCAGGACGTGAAGGGCCGAGAAGAAAGGGTACCATTCCGACATGCACGGACCATCCAGTGTAAAGGCAGCTAGGCCGGGGTAGGCCATGGCATTGAGGAGCCGGCGGAGGCTGGCGTCTGCGGGTGTGGTGGTAGCGGGAGCCATGGCGTCTTCCTGCGGTCGGGGGCCAATGCTGGTCGACCTCCTGCCTCCTTGTAAAAAGGGTGGGGGGAAATGTGGGTGGAGGACATGCCGTCGGGAGCGAAGCAGTGGTTGCATGGCATGCATTTTGCATAAATACAGCTCTCTAGACTCATGTACGTGGTAATAAATAGACCTCAATATGTTTTGACGGCAACATTGCTTTAGCGAGCAAGATGCCACGCTCTCCTACCCTTGTTGTTTGACTTTATGTCGCCCCTCAGACCGTTCGACTCACCTTTGTCCCACACTCACCATACTAGGACCCGTGGACAAAGTTCGTGGCGGTGCGATGGTTGGCCAGGGGCCTTGGTTGAATTGTTCGAATGGTCGCTCAAATTGGGACGACTGAAGGTTCTCAACACGATCATCGTGTGGTGCCTTCCGTCTCTCCACAAGTCAAGACAGCCTTTGTTCTCATCCCCAAACCCTACAAACCCTTCCGTACACAGAGAATCTAGCGAAGTGACGGTAGCAATTGCAGGGCTTGGTCTATCGGACTCCATCCATCTTGCGCTCACAAGCACACAGCCCTGCCAGGTTCATTGTCCCGCGCACCCAAGCGCTAGTAGTAGCTAGTAGCATCGATATCACCACTAGGCCCGTCCACTCCACGCAGGGGGCATATGAGGCGGCAGTAATCCCCAAGCAGCCGTACCATCAATCAGCAAGCGGACCAGTAGTACGACAACGGCGGCAAGTTCCCACCCCAGCAGCACCAGCGCACCATGCCCTTCTCCTCCTCCTCCTCCTCGTCGTCGTCCTCCACGTCGTCCTTGGCAATGGCAGCCGCCGCCATGGGCAACAGCAGCGCCCCTTCCGATGTGGAAGGATACTTGAATAAAAAAGGACGTGTGACTTGGAAGCGGCGTTATTTTACCCTCCACGGCAATGTCATTTCCTATTACACCAAGAAAGGTGATGCAAAATTTAGAAACCAAATGGTTTTGACGGCACAGGTAGGGAAAGGATGATAAAGAGGGTTGGGGGAGAAGGGGAGCTATAGTTTATACGGGAAGACTTGCTGTATTTTCCTGAGTCGTTGGCTGCCGGCCTTAACTCATGAGGTACACTGAACACTCCCCACCCCTCCCTCCCTCCCTCCCTCCCTCGCTCCCTCCATCACACAGAGCACTTTCTCAGACTCCTCTTCTAAGAGAAACGGCTTCTCCATCGTCACGTCCGGCAAAGGTTTCCAACTCAATGCTGAGACCCCAGAAGAAAAACGAGCATGGACGCTGGCGGTCGTCAACGCTATTCGCTCCCTCCAACGGCAATCAGCTGCATCTCTTTCAACCAGTAGTGCCAGCAGCAGCAGCAGCAGCACCGGTAGCAGTGGCAGCCGCACGATGCAACATTCATCGCAGGGGGTGATTGTGGGTGGGAAAACGAAGAAGGATACGAAGACATTTTACGTGGTGGGGACGGAATTTGTGTTGGACGCAAGATATGAGCTGATTAAGCCCATTGGGCATGGTGCTTATGGGGTGGTTATATCCGCGACTGATGCTCAGCTTGGGCAGAAGGTGGCGATTAAGAAGTGTCCGAATGCCTTCGAAGATCTGGTGGATGCCAAGAGGATCGTTCGGGAGATCCGGCTGTTGATGCATTTCCGCCATGAGAACATCGTGAGGGTGCTGGATTTGCAGGCGCCGCCAGTGGCTGACTTCGATGACGTCTACATCATCAGCGAGTTGATGGATACGGATTTGCACCGAGTCATTTACTCGAGGCAGAAGCTCACGGAGGACCACGTGCAATTCTTCTTGTATCAGATGCTCTGCGCCCTGAAGTACATTCATTCCGCCAAGGTCATCCACCGGGACTTGAAGGTAGACCTCGCCCTCCCTCCCTCCCTCCCTCCCTCCCTCCCTCCCTCCCCTTGCCTACTTCCCTCCCTTTCCGAGTTCCCTCCCGACTTTACTTCCGAACCCCATTTGCACCGGAAAGCGGCCCATTTTCATATTTCGAATGAGGCTCTACGTATCTGACGTGACATGAAAGAGCACGGAATGTCCACGCTGATCCCCCACCCACCCGTCCCTCCCTCTATCCCTCCCTCCCTAGCCCTCCAACATCCTCCTCAACTCCAACTGCGACCTCAAGATCTGTGACTTTGGCCTCTCCCGCGGTGTCTGCCCCGTCGGAGAACAAGAAGCGAGCGATCTAACCGAATACGTTGTGACGAGGTGGTACAGGGCGCCTGAGATCATGCTCTCCTGCCCCGAGTACACCACTGCCATTGGTACCTCCCTCCCTCCCTCCCTCTCTCCCTCCCTCCCTCCCTCCCTCCCTCACTTCCTACCCGGCGTCCTTGTCTTTGTTCAAGGGGTATGGATGGGAGTTTCCTCCTGATGTACAAAACAAGAGACATTGCGTTCACCAACTTCTCCCTCCCTCCCTCCCTCCCTCCCTCTCTCCCTCCCTCCCTCCCTCCCTCCCTCCCTCCCCCCCTCCCCGTCTTCCTCCCCAGACGTGTGGGCCGTAGGTTGCATCTTCGGAGAAATGTTAGGACGAAAGCCCCTTTTCCCCGGCAACGACTACATTCACCAGCTTAAGCTCATCACCAAACTACTCGGGACGCCATCAGCAGAGGTACGTGCATGGATCCCTCCCTCCCTCCCTCCCTTCCCCCTCCCTTCTGATAAAAACTCTTGTCTTCCAGCTTTTCTCAGCCCCGCCCTCCCTCCCTCCTTCCCTCCCTCCCTCCTTTCCCCCCTCCCTCCCTGCAGGAGCTCGCCTTTGTGACCAACCATAAAGCCCGTCGTTTTATGCTCAACCTGCCCAAGGAGCCCCAGTCCTCCCTCCCGTCGAACCTCCAAGCAAAATACCCGGATGCCAGCCCCGAGGCCCTGGCCCTCCTGCGTCGCATGCTCGTCATCGACCCGGCCAAGAGAATAACAGTTGCGGAAGCGCTGGAGATGCCCTACCTCTCCTCGTTGCACGATCCTGTGGTAGAGATCATGGCGGAATCAGGTATGTCTTGCCTTCCCTCCCTCCCTCCCTCCCTCCCTCCCTCCCTCCCTCCCTCCCTTCCTTTCCTCTTTTTGTCGCGTCCCATCTGATCGTTCTTAATCGACTTACGCTCTTTCAAACCATCTTCTCATCGCTCTCTCCCTATCCCCTTTCCTCCCTCCCTCCCTCATTTCCTCCCTCCTTACAGACGTGCACTGGGGCGACATCGAGAGCTGCGAGCTCAGCAAGGTCAACTTACAGAGACAGGTCCGCAACCCCTCCCTCCCTCTCTCCTTTCCTCCCTCTTTCCCTCCTTTCAATGAGATGATGTCCAGCAACTCACCCTCCCTCCCTCCGTCCCTCCCTCCCTCCGTCCCTCCCTCCTTCCGTTCCTCCCTCCCTCCTTTAGATTCTGGAAGACTTGATCCGGTTCCACCCCGAGGCCAGGTCATTTTTGAGGGACCGACGCGTGGCCTGTGGGATGCCGCCTGAGGAGAAGGCCGGGGAAGGAAGTGGCCGAGGAGAAGGGCCAGGGGCGGCGTCGAGACTGGAGGGATTGGACGAGGGCGCGGGGGAGGGAGTGTTGAAGGGGGGGGATGAGGCACGGTCAGTAGACGTCTTGGCGGACAGATTTGGGGGGATGGGGATGGTAGGAAATGGCGGGGGAAGGGAGGGAGGGAGGGAGGGAGGGAGGGTCGTGGGGAATGGAACAGATCATCATGGGCTGAAGAGGGCGACGGAGGGCGGAGCAGAGGCCAGGATTGCGGCCGCGAGAGCAGCTGCAGGGAAGGAGGGTGTGAATCACTAGAAAGGGTGGGGGACGGAGGGTTGAAGAGAGGGAGGGAGGGAGGGAGAAAGAGAGGGAGGGCGAGCACTGAGGGTGGGGCATCAGCAGCGGTACAGAGACGGCGGCCCTTAAACCTCGTCCTGCCAGTCGTGCTGCAGCTGCTGCTGGGTCTCCTTTCGCCTTCCCTTAAACTGGCACGACAAACACCTTTTGAATACGTGTGATAAGGATTGGAATGTGTGCACGCGCGAGATGGATGCAGTTTTAAAGCAGGTCGTCAATATTTGTAATTGCTGGGAAAGGTGAAACAAACACCCCTAACAAGAAATGTGAAAGAAAAGGAGCAAAGATCGAAGAGAATCAGCTCTGAGGTCGTGAAATGCAGTGACTTCAACCACGGCAGGGATGAAGACATGAATGACTGGTTTCACATAATTTATTTCTCTCGTGTGTAGACTCACCTATGTATACATCACCTCACCACTCGAACATTCGTGACTCACCACTCGCGATTCACGCGTTCTACTACGATAGTAGGCAAAATGTGGGGATTTAAAGCGAGGAAAGTTTCATGCTCACATTGTATAGTTTATGAATGCGTCGATTGCATGCTTTGTAAGGTATGGTCTGTTGATCTCGGTGTACTTTGTCTTGAATGTTTTTCTCGGTGTCTCCACTTTGGTCGGAGGAGGAGGAGGAGGAAGTGATGACAGAGGAGCTATAGAGCTGCCCTTGCGTTTATTGCTATTCTCCTATTTGTGTTTCTTCTCCTTCTTGGGCTTCTCCTTCTTCTTCTCCTTCTCCTTCTCCTTCTCCTTCTTCTCCTCCTCCTCCTTTTTCTTCTTCTTCTTCTTCTTCTTCTTCTTCTTCTTCTTCTTCTTCTTCTTCAGATTTTTCTCATTTTCGGGGGCTTTAAGCGATTTACATGCGACTGCCAACAAATCCTCTTCCCCGTATCTCCTCTTCTTTCCTCCTTCCTCCTTCATCTCCACGGACGGAAGGACCTGTTTCTCCTTCTCCACTCCCTCTTGCCGTTTTACTTGCTTCAGCACTGCGTCATTTCTTCCCTTCTTCTGACCCTCTCCCATTCCCTCCTCCTTCAGCACACTTCCTCCTCTTCTTCCTACCCCTCCTTGTCCTTCTTCCTCACCCCTCGTCCGCCCTCCTCCTCCTCCTCCTCCTCCTCCTCCTATTTCACCGCCAGGTCCACACATATCCAGCCTTTTCTCCCGGCCATACCATCCACCGACACGGACGAAAGAATCATCTCCCTCCTCCCGTGACCGCGGCAGAGAACGGGAGGGTGATCTGACCCTACCCCTGGTCCTCCCCCTCTCCCAACTCCGGCTGCGCCTGCGGCTACACCTTCCCCCCCACGATACCCTTCTTCCTTGCATTTGGCCTCGCTCGTGCCATGGGTGACTATGACGGGGAGATGGAGGAGGCGAATATCCACGACGAAGGGCACGACTGCGGCTACTGCTCCTGCTGCGGCTGCGGCTGCGTGCTTGGTGCTTTTCGTAATCTCTGCCCCTGCTTCGATCCCTTCTCTTTTCGAAGCTTCTGCTCCTTCTCTTTCCAAAGGGACTCCTGAGTCTGTTCCTGCTCCTGCTTCCCCTCCTTCCCTTCTGGCTATCACTCCTGTCATGATCGTGCAAACGGTGGGTGTCCTTTGCCGAGGGGGAACGAGAGCGGCTTGCACTGTATTTTTCGGCCACAGTCTTCAGGATCTGTCGTTGCTCCTGCTTCTGCTTGTCGTTACCTACGTCGTTAACTCTACTGGCAGGAAATAGGGAAGGAGATGGATGGCTGGAGGAGAGAGGAGGGATCGATAGTGCAAGGGAGGAGGGTTGTGGTTCCGTCTTCTCCTCTGCCTCCTCCTCTTTCAGCTGTCTTCGACAGGTCTGAGCCGAACTGTTCTCGGCCAGGATGCGCATAGCAGTCAAGTGAGCCTGGCGCTTGAACTCAGCCTGTAAAGCGGCGTCCACGTGTTGGCGGAAGGTTGGGTTGGCAGCCAGCAATGCGATTGTGCGCTCCTGCTGCTCCTGCTGCTCCTGCTCAAGCTCATGCTCCTTGCCTCTGCTTGGTGACGGCAAAGCTTCCTCATCGGGGGGATTTGGATTCGGGGGCAAAGCAGCCTTGGTGCTGGCTGTTGCCATTTCCCTTCCCTTTGGTGTTGTGTGGGGTGTAAGGGTGAGAGCCCTGATAAGAAGAGGGGCGGGAGGTCGATCGCTGGAGCCTCGCCCAAAAAGAGAGGCAAGTCATTCGCTTGATTTCTAGCTGCACCGTGCCCGACGATTCCCACACAGACAGGCGTGTACACTCTCTCTCGACTCAGCCTTCAAAGGTGCCGCGAGGAAGAGCGGTAATGTGCAGTTTCGTCCCTGTGGCGGGCGGCTGCTTATGGAAGAAAGGAGAGCTTGCTTTGAACGGATCGGAGCACTTTGGCACGCTTCAGGCGCGGAAGCAGTTTGCATTCCTTGGCCTCTTTCCGATCGCCTCTTCCCAAACAAACTATCAAGCAAACACGTTGTGCATCGACCCAGTGCATGATAAATTGTGTATAATGCGCCATGGCATCAGACATCATTGTTGGGCATGCTGCTCTGGCGAAGCCCATTATTCCTTGCCTGCTTATCATCATTGCGGTCCGTCTCGTTAACTTTTCCTCTCATTCCATCTCCGCGACATAGGCACACACCACCATCTCCATCACTGCCACTACATCCACAACGCACGCATTGCCATGAGCTGGAACGACTCCCGGCAAAGCTTGGGCCCGCGTGCCTCGATGGGGCCTCGTCCTAGCATGGGTCCCCGGGCAAGCATCGGCGGCCGGCAGCAGCAGCAGCCAGTCCAAGCCTTCTCATTTCCCATCCTCAAGACCCCTGATATTTTGCAGTGCATGCACGAACTGCAGGTGCGCTTGACGGAGGCGGAGATTAATGAGGCAGACAAGCATCGGGACTCCATTCGACGGGCATACGAGCATTTGGTGGAGATTTGCACAGGTGCGTAGGATGACGGTGGCGTTCGAAGCTCTGGGGTGTTTCTCCCTCCCCTGCCGCCTCCCTCCTTCCCGCGTGTCTCCCTGGTCATCCCCACTGCCTCTCGACCTGCCCTTCTCTATGATCCACAATGCTACTTTTGACGTATTTCCCCTTCCCCGCCCATCCCTCCCCTCCTACTTGCGACCAAGGCATCACCAAGGAAGAAATGAGCCAGCCGGCCTTCAGTGGTATTAACGCCCTCAACTACCCCGAGCTGCACGAGGAATCCATCCCCGAACTCGCCTTCTTCCGTGCATGTACCAAAATGATGACTGTGTGTGGTGTGCATGACTTTAGCATGAAAGACCTCCTTGCCCCGGAGCCGAAGCGAGTGAGGAGGCACTTGAGCGCTATCATTAACTTTGCCAAGTTCCGAGAGGAGCGTCTGGTGATGTATTCGGAGCTGGCTGTGAAAAGGGATCAATTACTCGATACCCTCAAGAGGCTCCAGGACGAGGAGGTGGGGGTGAGCAAGGAACTCGGTGCCTTGCGGGAGCAGGCGGCGGAAGAAAACGAGGAGATGGAGGGTTTGGAAAGGGAGTGCGAGATCGCAGAGGCGGAGCTTGACCAACTGAATAAACGGCAAGCAGAAATAAGAGCGCAGGGCGGGGAGTTGAAGAAACAGAGTCAAGAGCTGAAGGAGAGCATTGGGAAGGTTACTGTAGTGTTGGAGGGAGCGATCGAGGAGAGGGAGAGGACGAGGGGCCAGATAGTCCGTAGCCCCGAGAGGGTGAGGAGGGAGCTGGCCAAGGCGGGGGAGGAGGTGGAGATGGAGAAGAAGGAGGGATTGATTGCAGAGAGGGATGCGAGGGAGATGCATTTGAGGGTGCAGGCGGTGCAAAAGGGAGAGAAGGAGGTGGGGAAGGCGATCAAGTCGATCGAAGACGTGGAGGTGGAGTTGAACAAGCAGAAGGCGGCGAGCAAGGAGCTGAAGGACGCGACGAGGAATGTGCAAGGGAACCGACAGAAGGTGGTGGAAACGAAACAGGAAATGGAGAACCTGAAGAGGCAGGCGTCCAGGTACGAAGAGCGGCTGGCGCACTTGCGGAGGTCGGGGAAGGCCAAGGACGAGGCTTTGGAGGAGGCAGGGAGGGAGGCACAGGCCGAGCTGCTGGCTGTGGAGAAGGTGCGGAGGGCGCACCAGGGAGCAGTGGAGGAGAGCGAAGGAGAAGTGGCACGAAAGATGGCGGAGCTGGAGGGGGAGAAGGGGGAGAACAGCTTGAGGGTGAGTGAGATGGTGGGGGCACTCAAGACGCTGAACGAGACTGTGGCGGAGCACCAGCAACGGTTGAGGGATACGTTAGGGGACGCGACGAATACGCCGTTGGCTGGGGCCAGTGTGGTGACCAATACCCCGATTTTGAGCCGCTTGTCGATGGCGGCGGCGGCCAGAAAGGGGGGGGAGAGTGGGGGAATGGGGGGAGGGATGATGAAGCCAGTGCTCTAGAGTGGGACCGAGGGAGGGACAGGATGTGTGTGTGTGTGTGTGGGCGCGCGCAGGGATGAAGGACACTGCAAGATAAGGCGGAAAAAGAGGCTTACGGAGGATGAAACGGATTAACGCACAGTAGCCGGGTGTAAGTGTGCGTGACTGTAGGAGTGACAGGAGGGAGGGAGGGAGGGAGGGTGGGGAAGGTGGAGCTAGCAGTGAGGAGAAGGGAGCTACCACAAAGGAAAGGAGTAAGGAAAGTTATGGCGGTTTGTTTTTGGTGCCCTGGATGATAAAGGATTGAAGGCGTATCAACTTGAGTGGTTGGTTGAGTAAAGAGAAGGGAAGAGAAGAAAAGAGTAAACGAACGAAAAACAGAGAGTGAGAACAGCGTGTGTGTGTTCATAGGCATGAGGAGAAGGTGGAAAGAAGGACAACGAGAAGGAGGAAGCGAAGAAAACAAAGAAAGTGAAGGTAAAGAAACCAATCGACGATGAATGACGAAAGTAGGAGGGAGGGAGGGAGGGAAGGAGGGAGGGAAGGAGGACAAGGGTAAGAACAACGTTGTAATTCTATCTCACGAAGAAACGACAAAAGGAATAACAGAAGGCACAAAGGCATGATGAAAGCAGTGCCAATGTCAAGTCATTGCTTTAGATAGCGCTACGTCACCTGCTACGTGTAGTTATTTTCCCTGTTAATGGTTGTCAATTAGATAGGCCTCGCCCTCCCTCTCTTTCTTGCTTTCTACAACTGCTTCTTCTGCTATTCTTCTTCAGCTCAATGTTGATACAGAACCTTTTCGTTCTTTCTAATATTCACTTTGTTTAAAGGCTTCGTTGTATTTTTTACATACACACATGCACACTGTCCTCCGTCCCTCCGTCCCTCCTTCCCTCCGTCCCTCCGTCCCTCCTTCCCTCCGTCCCTCCGTCCCTCGCCCCTCTAGCAGTCAGGCGGCTGTTCATACGCCGGCCCCAGAGTCGGGCATTTTTCATCCATGTGTGCAAACGGCTGCTTCAAATTAAATGCCGGCAAGAACATTTCCCATTCCCCCAGAATCTGCTTCGTGTCGCCCCTGAATATCGCCAGCATTACATCATCGGCGTTTGTCAGCTCTCCGCAATTTATCTCCCCCCCTTCCTCCCCCAACACCCCCGCGGCCTTCCACATTGCACACACAAAGACACAACATACCATCGCCCGCCCCATTACCTCCTCTTTCTCTCCCTCCTTCGTTTCCCTTGTCGTATGGTACATCCAGTCATCCTTCTCCACCATCATCGGCACCCCAGCCGACGCCCTCACCAACCCATCCCCCCCTCCCCCCCCCCCCCGCCTGCTTCCCTACCTCCATCCACACCTCCGACGTGGTCAACCCCTCCGTCCCCACCCTCAAATTAAACGCCTCCCGCCACAACAAATCCGCAATCGCAGGCACATGGCGCTCAACCAACCCAAAAGCCACCTCCAAGAAATTCCACTCCATACACCTCGTGAAATCAGGGGGCAAGCAGGGATAGTTCTCCCTCTCCGTGTCAACCCAACCCCACAGGAGTGAGTGATACCCATACGCTAAGCCCTCCATTTCCCTGAAGAAAGCCAGGGCCTTCTCAGCATTGAATCTCCCCCGTGCCTCGTCGCTCAAAGGGACATGCAAGACATTGTAATTTGCCTCCTCGGCCCACTGCAGCCACTGTCGAAAAGGCGTGCGTTGCACATTACTCTGCGGCCAGTAACTGCTCTTTATCTGGCTCTCCAGGATGTACAACTCTTTCCCTCCTTCCTCCCCTCCCTCCTCCTCCAAGTCCATCCACATGGCCACGGCCATATGCCCCGTGGTCGCCCCCATCCCCCAGGCCAGCATCGGGTCAAGCCCGTCCATTCGAATTACACCCATAATGTCCCCGTTACCCACCTCCGATTCATTGATCGAGGGCGAGGAAGGGGGGGAAAGAGGGAAAAGAGGGAAGAGGGCCAAAGATGCAGGGTGTGAATGCCGTCCTTGTCCGCCTCGGAGTGCAGAGGTGAACGCCAGGTCAGTGCTATTCCCACTGCTCCTAATCTCTCTTTCTACCTGCACTGCCCCATCCACCCTCCCTCCCTCCCTCCTCTCAAACAAAAACCCGGCATATTCTCGCAGAAATTCCACGTTTCTCTCCGCGGCCCTTTCACTCACCCCCTTCGTCAAGATCGGTTCAAATAACGCAGCTGTTTGAAAGACGCTATGCATGGTCTCCTCTTTACTCGTCTTGAACGCCAGGACCCGGATCCCCTTTTCCTTCTCGTCCCATGCTTCGGCCGCCGTCCTATCAGGCGGCACAGGCCATGGAATCAAATACCTCCCTCGTTTCACGACATTTTCCAGGACAAAAGTGCTCGTACTGGCAAAGAGGTAAAAGTCCGCACACCCACGCACCATCGGTTGCCCCGCGTCGATCTCGAGCTGTTGGCTTTCCGCGTGAAACCGAAAGGCAGTATTTTGAAAGCAAGCCCCATGTACCGTCAAAACCCCGTCTTCCTTCCCTCCCTCCTTGCTCTCGCTCTCCTCATAAATGCCTCGGCCGGTCGTCTCGTCAATGTCCAGCAAGGTGGGGAGGGAGGACGGGGTATGGGGGTTGTGGGAGCTGGTGTTGATGACACCTCTGAGATTGGGCAAGAAGGCAAAGTATGGGTAAGGGAGCTTGCAGTTTACCACCTCCGGGTTGGACTCGCCCCAAGATAGGATGTCAGAGATGAGCTGTTATAGGGAGGAAGAGAAGGAGGGAGGGAGGGTGGGTGGGTGGTGAGAGCCCGGGATGAAGAGAAAGGGGGTAGGGCGGTGGGTGGTAAATCGCGTGGCATGAGATTTCCATCCATTTTCAAGACGGATGCATCACAAGCTGCGTATGCACGTGCGTTAGAAGGCACAAAAAGGGGGAGGTGAGGGAGGGGTGTCATCACAACTTCATCCGTCAGACCCTGCCCAAACACACACTTACCTTGTCACGCAAGCCCACAAACTCGTCCGCGCCAAAGTGTAGTCCCTCCATCTGCTCCTGCAGGGCGTAGACGTGCTCCTTGAACGCGGTTGCCCACGCAGGGAGGGCCACGGGCACGGCCCAGCAAGTTTGAAGAAGCAACATGGGCAACATCAAGCTTGCTAGTCGCCGCCGAGGGGAGGCATTGCAAGAGCGTCGCCGCTGCCGCTGTAACATGGCTTGAGTCGTGTGGGCGCGCAGAAGCAATATGTCTGTACTATGTGGGTGGTGAAAGAGGCGCAAATGTAAGGGGAAGAAGGAGGATGTACATCCAAGGCCTCATAGGTGGTTTGTTGACTTGAAAGATGCACCATGACTTTCCCTTTCCTTTTTTCCTTTTTCGCGCATGCTGTTAGTTGTTAGGTTGTCCATTTGCCTGTATGTCTGCTCTCAATGTCTCGCTGCCCTTACTCCAACCACCAGGATCCTTACACCACCTTCAACACACATGCCTACAGGCCTGTCGCGTGCTTGCCTGAATTTTACCCTTGTCTCGGGCTTCGGAATGCGCGGACCAGCAGCAGCCCTCCAACAACCGTCATCAGCCCCGGCCGCCTCAAGAAGACACAACAGGACCATGGCCACTGTTCCCCCCTTCTCGCTCCTACTCCTCTCCTTCCTCCTTCTCGCGCTGCCCACCACTATCTCTGCCTTCCTTTTTTACCCTAACCGTTTATCGGGGCGCGCGGCGGGTGCCGTCCCCCGCATCCAACTCTCGGCCCCTGCCGGCCCAAGTTCTTCAACTCCTTCCTACGGCGTATATCAGCACAACACAGTCCTATACGCTCGACGGCGGCGCAAGGGTGATTCCGACGCGGACTACGAACGCTTTGACCTGGACGAGCTGCGTGTCGAGAAGCGCTTCGAGGAGGTAGAGGAGATTGACCCCGAGATGTTCCGACCGTCCAAAATGGAGTACTACGTGCCTCCTCCGGTGGAGGAAATCGAGCAATGGGACGTGACTGATACTAGATACATCGCCATTGGCCTTGATAGAGATGGCGATGAGATCTTTCGGGAGCAGAGGCTGCCGAATTGTTACCTGCATCTGGCCTGGGCCCGACGATCTTACTTAGATCAACGGAGCCCTGTGAGTGTCTGGTGGGATTACGCGTTGGTCCGAGAGGACTTACAGGGTAACAGGGGTAATTTGTTCGGGATGAATGCATCGTCAGCTTCTCTTGTCAAGGCCTTCGTCGAGCTTGACCCGTACAAGAAGTTGGGGGTTTACAAGAGTTTGAAGGGATACCGGTGGAACCCTCTCAAAGACCCTGACCTTCTCTACGCGCCTCGGGTGCAATTCGCGGTGGTGGCGCTCGATAAAGCAGATGCCTTGCCCTTGAGGATGGCGACCCGCGAGGCCCACCTTGCTTACATGCGAAGCTCAGGGAGGGTGGTAACAGCGGGGCCGCTTTTCGACTTGGACGCCGAAGACGGGTCCCCGGTGGGTTCGTTGGTGGTCTTCAACGCGGAAGATACGGAGGAGGCAAGGGCATTTATTGCTGATGATCCATACGTGAAAGCGGGGTTATTTGGTGAGACCTTCTTGACGCAATTGGCGGAATTGGACGTGACGGGGCAGCACCTGGATAGGCAGTGGGAGAAGTACCAGATGGAGGAAAACCATTACGATCCCGTGCATGACTTGATGGTGGGGTGGGGTTTGATCAAGGGGGAGGAGTAGAGGAGTAGAACGCGAAAAAGAGGGAGAGGAAAGGAATATTTTGAGGGATTAAAATAATAAGCAGACATATCGGACCAAAAAAGAAATTAAGCTCTTGGTTATCTACGGAGTATTTCGATTTTTATTTTATTTCCAATGCCAGAAGACGTCTTCTCGATCAATTGTTGCCCCCTTTACCACAATTATCACCCCAACTGCTATTGTATAGCGTATCTCATCCTCTGTAAGAGAACTGTGGCGTAACGAAGGAAGGAGAAGGACAAGAAGAAGGAGGAGAAAAAGAAGAATGAGGAAGAGGAGGAGGAGAAAAAGAATGATTGATGACCGAGGCTACAGCAGGGGCAATACCTAGTCTTCTCTGCTCTCGAGCAAACACCACAAAACCATTATTAAGCAGCAGCTCTCCGAATATAAAGACGTCCTGAAGGAAGCCCCCACCTTCGCCACCCTTGTTGTTGTCAGGCATCATGCTTGTGGAATGTCACTCCCAAAATACCCCCTCGCTACGATGCCTCATAAACGATTCACTTACAGTTCTGGTGGCACTTTATACTTAATTCTCAACCCAAATACCGGCGAAATCGACTGTGGCAACAGTGATCAGCACTGTGGCAACTGTGATAAGCACTCCACTCGTATGCGACCCAGCCACGTACTAATCAACACAGAGACAGCTTTCTGTCCCCACCTCACTCATCCATCGATTGGACCCACAAGACATGTCCAACAATCTGCCCCGTGAACTAAGCCAACTGTTTCAAGCATGTTTGACGTGTAATGCCCTACTCTGGCCACGGCGTCGTCGCACCGATTAATGGCAGCTTCGACAGTAGCGACGTCCATCGACCCAATGCCCTCCCTCAGCCAGACCGCGTCTGGTTCTTTCTCCTCTTAGCGTATAAATGACAGATATCAATAAAATTGCCGACCATAGCGTTGGGCAGCGGCATGAGGAAGATCTCTCAAGGCACATAAAATCTCCGGTCATGGGCCAACAATCGTCCCACCAAGGCCGTTCCTATCCCAGCGTCAGCGGACGCCGCAACAAGTAAAGACGTCTGGCTACGCACGACATATTTTCACTTTTCTACCCTTGGACCTCCTTGCCTCCATGACAATCTGCTCACGTATCTTCCGCTCTCACATTACACAGGGCCCTGGAAACGTGTCCCAGGGGTTATTCCTGGTGTGTCCAAGGGCGAAAAAAACAACGCGCCAATCTTTCTTTCAAGTGTGTCGTTTGCCACGGACGCACAAGTCGATACCTCCAAGTCCTCCTTTTGCCCTAATTTGCATTTAAGGTGGCCACCCTACGTTTCGGAGCTACTTCATGGTCATGCCGGCATCAATGATGGTCGCGCGGAGACGCGTTTTCTACCTCTGCGTTCTCGGCACCCTGACCTGGCGCGGCCACGGGAGTATCCACCAGCCCCCACCGCTGCACGCCACCACGCAGCAACAACAGCAACAACCACAACATCAGCAACGGCAACAAACGCGACCGCAAATAAGACCCGTGTCCGCGGCGGGGAAGGCGTGTCCATCGTCGACTTCACCCTCGTCATCGCCGTCCTTGTCCCTGCCTGCCCGTGGTGGCGGGGACACCACCAACGGCAAGCATCTGCACGTCCAAGACACCGACATGAAGAAGCTGATGAAGAAAGGCCAACTACAAGCGGCAAGCTTCGACAAGACTGATGACGTTGGCTCCTCCATGGATAGCCAGGAGATTGCTCCATCCCGCCTGGCACTGGTGCGCCGGGGGCTCTACTTGCTCTACCTCTTCAGCGCCGCTATCTTCACCGCTTTCCTGGCCTTAATTTCCGAACGCTTTCGTAACCCGTATTGGTACCGTATGATTACTTGTGCTATCTCAAGGGCAGGCGCGGCGTTTATTAAGTGGGGTCAGTGGGCGTCGGCGCGTCCAGATATCTTCCCTGAGGAATTGTGTATTACCTTGGCGATGCTTCATTCGTACGCACCCAAGCATTCGTTTGCCTTCACAAAGCAAGCGATTGAGGAGGCGTTTGGAAAGCCATTGGAAGAGACATTTGATGCCTTTGATCCTGAGCCTATCGCCTCGGGGAGCATTGCCCAAGTGCATGCTGCAGTTATGAGGGGGACGAGAGTTGCCGTTAAAGTGCGTCACCCAGGGGTAGCGGAGCAGATCGAGAAGGACTTCAGGATCATGAGGAGAGTAGCGGAGATCGCGGATACGATCCCGGCATTGAAATTTCTGAATCTGGGGCATAGCATGGAGCAGTTCTCGCATACCTTGGCGAGTCAGACGAAGTTGGACGTGGAAGGGCGGCACCTGCTGTTGTTGAACCATAATTTTAAGGGTTGGAAGTCAACGTTGCGTTTCCCCGAGCCCTTCGTGCTGTCGGAGGGGATTTTGGTCGAAAGCTGGGAGGAAGGGGTGATTATCTCGGATTTCATTGCGCGGTACAGCAAGTGGAGGGAGCTGGAGGAGGAGGGGTGTCAGATGTGCGGGGTTGTGCTTGGCGCCTACACGCACCTGAGGCTCTTCATACAAGATACACTGTTGTTGCCCGTCAAGCCTTTGCTTGATGCCCGGAGAAAAAAGGCCAGGATCAAGCGTGCCGAGACCCGAGAGCGTGAAGAATCCGCAGCGGACGCTGCAGCTGAGGTGGCCGAGAACGCAGCTGCGGCTGCCGGACGGGGAGAGGGAGGGGTGGGAGGAGATGCAGCTGCTGCGTCGTTGGCAGAATTGAAGAAGGCGGCGGGGAAGCGAAGGACGCCTTTGAGTATGGAGTTGGCGCATTTTGTCGTGAGCACAGGAGAAGACTTGTATTTGAAGATGTTGTTGGTGGATAATTTGATGCATGCGGATTTGCACCCAGGCAATATTCTGATACACCTGAAGAAGAATGGGAGGCCCGTGTTGACGCTTGTCGATGCAGGGATGGTGGCCAAGCTGACGGACATGGAGCGAACGAATTTTATTGGTCTGCTGGAGGCGATGGGGACTGGGGATGGAGCCCGAGCCGCGGGCCACGTGTTGGGGTTCTCGGTCACACAGACATGCACGGGGGAGGACGCAGTGGCCTTCACAAAGGAGATGGAGGAGGTGTTCGCGAGGTATTGCAGAGGCTACGGGACAGGGGTGAATATGGGGGTGGTTTTAAGGGAAGTTTTGGCGAAAGTCCGAAAGTTCCACGTCCGGGTGGACGTAAACTATGCGACGCTCCTGATTAATTTGTTGTGCTTGGAAGGGCTGGCTTCAGCCTTGCTCCCTTCTTACAACATCCTCGATCGAGCGAAGCCCTTGTTGGCCCCGCACTCCAACAAGCTAATCCGACCCTTTTTCCGCAAGATCTATCCCTTGCTTCTCTCCTTCAAGCGCCACACTGACAGCGCCGTATTCAACCTGATGAAGAGAACCAGCAACGCCCCACTAGCCATTACAGATGGCACCAGCGACGAGGATAAGGCGCCTCCTCCTCTCCTTCCTGCCAATCGACATGCGCCTAGGATGAAGGAACCGGCACACCACTAAGAGGGAGAAAAATTGAGGGTGCAAGAAAGTGAATGTCTCTCAGTTCGTTGTGTGTGTGTGTGTGTGTGTGAGAGAGAGAGAGACATTGGAAAATGATTGAAATATAAAAAGACAAGCTATTTTGGTCCCTGACCCAATTTCCCTTCTGTGCAATACCCCCTCCCCCTTCCTCTTTCTCCTTTCCTACCGCTACACCACCCATTTATCTATCCTTTTCAGACTTGCAATTAAGACATATGGATATAGGGGGGAGGGAGAGAAATAGACTAGAGCAGAAGTAAGACAATACCTAGAGGTCATACACGATGTTTTGACAAAATTAAAGGAGGCGTAAACGAGAGAAAGAGGTAGTCGAAGAGAAGGAAAGGTTTAAAGGAGAAGCAAAAGAACGAGGCAAGGCCTTGTACTTGTTGGTGGTAGTTTCCTGTGTTCCACTGAGAGAGGAACGGAAGCGAGGGAAGGAGGAAGGAGGAAAGGAGAGAGAACGAGAAAAGGTGGAAAGTCGACGAGGAATATAATGACCCGAGCACAGATAGCGCGGATGTTAAATCCGTTTTGACCCCCGGGAGAACGTGGCGTACACTGCTGCTACCTCTGCTGCCGTTGCCGGCGATGTTATCCTCTTGCTGTTAGCGTAAGTATCATGGGAGGTCATCTGCAAGCTTCATCCCTTCGCTGCGTATGACCATGACCGCCCACCCACCGACCGATCCGCGAAGAACAAGGTAAATGTTTTAGGAAAAATTAAAGACGTATTTATACATAGATATCATACATTTTAAAAGCAGTCGCCTTGGCTAAGTTAGGAATGATGTAGGAAGAGAAAAAGGAGAAAATATCAGTTTGAGAAGGCAGTAGAAGAGGTCGTGGTGGTGGTGGAGAGGAGAAGGAGTAGGAGTAGTAGTAGTAGGAGGAGTAGGAGTCGGAAATTGAGGAGGAAAATGTTTACCAGAAACGGAAGGAATAGAAGGATAAATTGTGGACACAAGACAATCAAGCACGTTCACCAGGATTAGCTGCTACATTCTGTCATACATACTTAGATGTCTGTGTTTCTCATGCTCTATTGTTGCCACCGTGCCATCTCAAAGCCTGCCTCATCTTGCTCCTCTTCTGCCACAGCCATGTACGTTGTCACCCCCCTTCCTCCTCCTTCTTCCCCCCTTTCCTCCTCCTCCCCAACCCGCAACGCCCTCCTGACAATCAACGGCAACATCACGATCATGATCAAATAGATACCAAAAGGGATCGGAGAAGTGGATACACCGATATGACAAAACCAAATACCGCGCCTGATCGCATCCCTTAGCTGGTGTGATAGTGTGGCGCTTAAAAACAAGAGAGAATATCTCACACTGTCTTCTTTGCGTGGCCACCACCCACAGCATGAAGACGAACAGTGGCAGCAACAGAACGAATGGTGCAGTCTATCCCTTCGGTTGCCGCTGCCATTCCCATACTGAATCGAAGCCCAACAAAGGGCTGTCAATGCAAAAAGAGAAGTAAGACAATGCCCTGGAGGACGATCTTTCAAGCGAAGGGCACCGTGCAAATTCCACAACGAACCCGCGGCAAGGAAGTGATCAAGATCCAGCGCACTGCCTAACACAAAAGCCACAAGTAACTCGAGGCGCTCGTTGCCGAACTGATATCTAGGGGTCTGAAGGCTACGATGGTAGAGGGGAAGTGGCAACGGGGGTGGGCGCGGTGGTGGGGGTGGCCAGGGGAGGGGGGGGGCAAGAACTGCCCACCATATGAGCAAGGCGAGGAATGCATGGGTTGCATTGTCGAGTCCCAGGCAGAGGAGGAGGGGAGGCGTGGTGGTCGACAGGGGGATGAGGACGCGGGGAAGCAAGAGGTCTCCGGCTAGGCAGGCTGCGGGGAGCAGGGCTTCTCGCCGCACAAGGGGAGCCGAGGCCAAGTTGCGGAGGCACATGGCAATGGATGGGAGCGGCGATGTCATGTACATTGCTACCGCGCACACACCCACGCTTTTTTGGTCATACTAGAGGTCTCGAAGTCATGTAGAACAAACATACTTATAATAGTACGTGTTGGCCTAAACCCCTGAACATGTGGGTAAATGTGGCCATGACCATCAGACCATTGATAAGACCAGACCGATAACAAATGATAAAACCTTATACTCCCCCCACTTGGTTGCTCGTACACTGAGACATACGTCAAATCATAACACGAGCGGCAGCTGACAGACCCCTTGGAAGGCGGATGTGGCGGCGTGTGCTCGCATATTCCTCGAGATTCGATGTAACACATCTCAATAGCGAGGTATCAAAGAAGTATGCTTTGGCAATGCTAACTGCGGGAAGATATTTCTATCAGACTGGCATACATAACAGCTTATGCTGCTGACTGCACGTGACATGATGGTGCCGTCCTGCTGACCCGGGGGAGGCAAACGAGATCGAATGAGCTGCTGTTGCTGTTATCAATGCAGGTAACGCTATCCACGTATCTCACCATTGTCTCCACCCTCTCTATTAACCCCATCTTTCTATGCAGTTCGCAAAAATCTCCGATACGCGGCCCTGCGGTTAATCCAACAAGTCAAGACCTTGAAACGTCGGAAATGAGCAACCCGCCGTCTCCTGTCGTGCCGTCTCCCAGCCTTACACAATCAAATCATGACATGCTCACCAGCATCCGCAGCCACCTAGACGACCAAGAGGTTAAGATCCAGGAACAATTATTTCGCTTCCAGGGCATTAAGAGGTACGTAGATAGGGGGAGAGGGGAAGAGACATATGATGCGCTGGCGGGGTGCAAGCTGATCGATGGAATCTCCGTTCTTATCACATACATCATCACAGGGCCATTGACCGCATTTGCAAGAATGACGAGGCCTACATGGACTCCCCCGATATTGTCAAGGCACAGACCACGCTCGAAGATCGCCCGGAGCTGGAAAGGAAAGGAGAGACTGTACGTACATATGGGACGTGGAACATACAACAGATCCCCGACCTCCCCGCCCTGTCTCACACCCATCCCCCCACCCCCTTCCTTTCCCACTTCTATAGGCTGCTGAAGCCTTGCGCCTGCTCAAAGTGGGCAACGCTGCCTTTTTGCGCGATGAGGTTGTGCCTGTCCACCGCTCTGACAGACATATTGGCCTACATTTTGCCCAGAAACCCCACGCCATAATTATTGCTTGTTCCGACTCTCGGGTCCCGCCGGAGATGATCTTTAATTGCGCGTTTGGTGAACTGTAAGTTCATATGTTGATCGGATATTGATAGCCGGGTACTTATGTTTTTATTCGCTCCCCGCCCATTTTTCTTTAAGCTGGCCTATCTCATCTTTTTCCTCTCCACCAATAATAACCAGCTTCGTCATCCGCCTTGCCGGCAACACCGTCGATGCACTCGCTCGCGCCAGCCTCCTTTACGCGGTGCAACACCTCCAATCTCCCCTGGTCGTTGTTCTGGGCCACGAAAAGTGCGGCGCCGTCACAGCCGCCTTGCAGCCGGAAGAGGAGCTGGCGGATGCTCCCGGGGACATTAAGACCTTGGTGCGAAACATCAAAAGTAAGTGCCACAGTCCCTCACTCCTTCCCTCCCTTCCTCCACCGTTTCCTTCCTCTGTTTCTCCCTCGTCTTGCCCTTTCTCCAAACCTGCCTCCCTCGTCTGGTCTGTGACTGCGTCTGTATTTACCCCCTGGCTCCGGGGTCGGTACCCCCGACGACTTATCCCCTTTCTCCCTCCCGCCCTCTCCCCGTTTGTCTAGGGGGCATAGAGTGCGAATTGATTGACCCGAGCGCCCACATTTTCGGCGATGAAAGACTGTTGTGCGCGATTGTCTGCAACGTGCATTACGTGGCCCGCACCCTGTCGGAACACCCCGATATCCGCCCATTTATTGACCGAAGGAAACTGTCCGTCGTGGGCGCCTACTACGCTTTTAGTGGGGTGGTGTCGTTCTTTGACGACCAGGATGAGGGAGGATGGATGGAGAGAGGGCGGGTGTTTGGGGGTGTGGAGGGAAACGGATCCTTGTGCTTAAGTTGTTCCGGAACTTTGTCCGGAAACTCGAGTCCGATGGCGGGGGGAGGGAGCAAGGGATCCAGTCCGCCTCCGAGCGTGCAGGATGGGGTTAATAAAAGCGTCTAGTTGGGGAAGGGAGTGACGGAGGGAGAAAGGAACTGAAGAGGAGGACGACGTGAGCGGGATGGGAGAGAACTCTAGTAATGCCTGTCGTCTGAGAAAGAAAATGTCGTGTGAAAGAGAAAAGAAAATCGGGTGCATGCAACACCTAGGAGGAGGAATGGAAGGAGGAAGTTGGAAAGATTCGCAATGAAATGGTACGCGCGATATGGCGCTTGGTTGCAGCAGGCAACAGCATTGTGAACAAACCGAGTGGCGACAGTAGCAACAACACTAGCAGCAGCAGCGCAACAATGGCAGCAGCAGCCGTAATCGTAGTTGCAGCAGCAGCCGCAATCGTAGTTGCAGCAGCAGCAGCGGCAGCAGCAGCAGCAGCAGCAGCCACCGCCACAGCTAGAAGTGCTGCGCTTTTGAGTTATATTTTCCACTTTGAATGGATATACCTACCTTTATATATAGATACATCTACAGCTACAGCTCACAGCAGCAAAGGGTTGAAAATACTGTAGAAAAAAATTGGGAAGAGGTGTGGGTATACAGAGGGAGAGGAATGATCGACAGATACGAGTGCTTCCAGAAGAAAAGAAAGCACAAAAATCACATGGATCGCTTAACCTTCTCCCTCTCTATCTCTCCCTCACTTATCAGTTTCTCGTGTTAAATTCCTTACATTCGCCCCGACCTGCTCTTTCCCTCCTTCCCATCGACACTCCTCCTCTCTTCTTGTTACCAAGCAATTGAGGCAAAGTCCAGAGATTCATTAAGAGCCTGCGCTGTAACTATTTATCTTTCGAGTATCCAGCCCCTCTTTCCACCTCCATCTCTCATCCCCTCACACCCTACGAGCAAAGTCTATTTTTTTTAAATTGGCGTTTGGCACGTGCGGCAGTTGGACATATCCTCGGGTAGCACGTACACATACTATGTACACCTTATTACACACGTTTTCATTTCTGCATTTTCCCTAATTTCCTAATTCAAGGCAACATTTGAAAAGGCATTTCGGGGGCACGTTGCAGCCAGTTATCCTCCGGGTAGGAAGTCCCTTCCCCCCCCTCCACCACATGTACACTAAATGCATGCCGTGAGGCCGCCGACAAATTCTCGAGACTATAGTGAACCAACGCATGATGCAACAATACCAAACTCCCCGCCTTTACCTCCAACGGCAACCCTCCCTCTAAATCCCACCCACCCGCCGCAGCCGGCACAAATTCCGTTCCTCCCTCCTCCCCTCGCCGACGAAACCGCCTCGTAACCCCTCCTTTATGTGATCCCGGCACTGCCCACAAGCATCCATTTGTCATCGTGCAGTCTTCCAAGGCCCACCAAAACCCCACCACGGACTGAGGCTCCGTGTACAAAAAGGTGCCGTCTTGGTGCGCCCCCACCTTCCCCCCTATCCTCGGCTGCTTGAAAATATACATGCTTTGGGCGACCAAGGGGACGCTCAGGCCCCCCACAGCTCGAGCCAACTTGCCGATTTGAGGAGTGTAGGTTATTTGCTGGAAAATGGGGTCGAGATCATGCAATGCATGTCCAACTTTATTGATGCTGGCGGCCCGGGGTTGTCGGAATGCACCCGTCTCCTTGTCAAAGGCATCTGCCTCCCAGAAGAAACGAATCTTGTCGCCACTCCCGAGGAAGTAATCGTCGGAAGTGCGGCTTTGCTCGTCCGTGGAGAAGACGGAGCGGTGTGCGGCCAGGTCAAACTCTTGAATCAAGGCGTTCATTCGGCCACGGAGTGCTGCGCACGTTGCCCGGGACCAGTATCCTTCCAAGACGAGGTATCCCTCCGTCTCGAAGCGCCTGCGATAGTCCTCCCACACCTCGGGGTCATCCGTGAGTTGGAGCTCCTTGTTGCCATTGTCGAGTGCAAGTGTTGGTGGTGCGATGGCGGTAGTGCTGGTGGTCGTCATGGCTAAATGGATCTGGTATTATGGGTTGGGACACGGAGTGGGGAGGTCAGACTCTTTGTCATTTGTACTTCCTGACGGCAGCTTGGCGGCCTGCTTGCCTGCCCATCGTGTGTACGTGGGGATTGTATGGCGGGTTAAACATCGTTTTGCCTTGCACCGAATCTTGCTGCACAGTCGATCAGGCTGATTTGAGCAGGCGCCGCAAGTGCCTTCAATCATAATCAAAACGCCAGCAAGCAGCCAGTGCCCCTCACATTACGCCCACCCCTCTCCATATTCACATTCCCCCAGCAGGTATGTCTAGTCCTTTGTACAGCGGCTCTCCGGGTCGCCAAAGCCACCGGGACCGGGACAGAGGCCACCGATATAGCAGTGGAGGAGGCAAGCGCAGCAGGGAGCGGAGCAGGGAGCGGAGCCGGGAGCGTGGGAACACCGGCACTACCAGCGGTAGTGATAGCAAGCATCAGAGTTCCTCACTACGACGGCGAAGCAAGACGAAGGATGGGCATGACAGTTTTACTGGCGGACGGTCGTCTCTAGGCGGCTCCTCGTCCTCGTCCTCATCCTCCTTGTCTTCCCACTCCCGCCCGCCCATCCACGAAAGCAGTAACAGCGGCGGCGGCGGCAGCAACAGCAATTATCGACGCACCCACCAACCACCACCCCTCTCCTCCGAAACTCGCCAAGCTTACTTTATCAAATCATGTGCCTTTCTTGTGGCCTTGAGCAAAGAGCTCCACCTTGGGAAGGTCGCTACACACACTGCTCTCGTCTTCTTCCACCGCTTTTTCAAACACCAATCATTCCAAGCCCACGACCGCCTTCTCGTCGCCACCGCCTGCATCTACCTTGCAGCCAAGACTGAAGAACGGAATAACGTCAAGCTCTCTATTATCGTCGTCCAGTACTTAAAAAAAATAGACGTCCTTCCAGATGAAGTCGACCCTCTCGAATACAACCGCAACGCCGTCGCCCGCGAAGCGGTCCCGGCATGGAAATTCCGTGTCATCTCCTATGAGAGGTGTCTTTTGTACACGATCGCTTTTGATTTGACCGTCACCCATCCCTTCAGGACCTTGCAGGACATGATGAAAACTGTGCGGGACGTCATGGCGGAGGAAGGAAGGAAGGGCGGGCCTGCAGCAATAGGGATGGGTGCCGGGAGCAATATCACATCTTCGTTGACCTTCTCGCAACAACAACAACAGCAACAGCCCTTTGACCACCGGACATTCTTTTCCCAAGCCTGTAAATTCCTTAATGATAGCTTCTGCAACCCCTCCCTTATTGACGTCGAGCCCTCCTACTCCGCCGCCCTGGCCCTATACCTCACCACCCTCCTTTACGGCATAAAGCCCCCGACGAATAAAGGCACTTGGCTTGAAATCTTTCATGTCCAAGACGAAGCCCGTTTCCTCTCTGATTGTTCGCTGGCGATTCAAATGTATGGGGAAGAGAATTCAAATTTTCAAATTTTGAATGTTGTAGACGTACCCGAGCCAAGTTCCGTTCCTTTGGCGGTGACGAGGTCGGGTGTTCATTCCCGAGAACTGGAAATATCCTCTCTGTATGGAGGAGGAGGGTTGAGACGGTTGTCACCGTTGTTTTAGTGGGATGGATAGGGGGGAAGGGAAGGAGGGAGGGAAAGGGTCAAATCAACCGCAATAAGGTAAAGAAAATGCGACCGACCAAAGTAATTAGAGAGTGCAGGTGGCCTTAGCAGTACAAAATTAGAGAAGGAGCATGGGCTCCACAATGAAAAATAAAGAGAAAGAGAGTCTCGACCAAATTGCTCGTGAATTCCATGCGTCGTTTTGAGTTTCTTATTTATCTCTTCTTAATCTTTGACAGTCGTGAAAAACTTTTATTTGCGTCTGTCTGTCTGTCTGGCCGTGTCTCTCCGCGCCAGCGTCTGGTTAACAAAAAACGACGTCTATTGAGTCGGCAAGGGAGTTTGTTGTATAAATGAATGCTACTTCCAAAACAGGCCACGTGGTGCCGTGCAGCATGTGTATTTTACAAGCACTTAAGGCTTCAAGAAAATACCCCCCAAATTCAAACAATAGTTGAACAGTACATCGACATCATACGGAGTAAAACAAATTACGCTGCGATCAAGCACACTAAACTCTGCTATCAAACTCGCTGTCCGTTCCATTCTGCCTCCCTCCAAAATTTCAATGCACTCTAAAATATATACAGTTTCCCCCCTACCTCTGTTCACACCAAATCCTCCTTCTTTTCCTTCCTCTCTCCCTCATCCTAGCCTCCCACCACTTCATTCAACCTCACATCGCAAAACGATGATGCCAGCATCATCTCCCTACCTTCACCCTCGCCCCCCTCCCCTTCATCTTCCCCTGAGCTCAACTCTCCACTTCTCACCCACGCACACGAACTGGAAATAGATGCCCCCATCTCCGACTCTAAATCATCACAATCATCGCCCCACCTTCCCCCTCCATCCCTCCCTCGGTCCCAACCTCCCTCGTCCCATTCTCCCGTCTTGCTATCATCAATTCCTGCTCCTTCTTCGTCCCGCCCTCCCTCCATCCCCCGCCCTCCATCCAGGTTGCGACTGCCTCGCTCCAAGGTCACATTTCTGCTGTTCCTCCCACTCCCTCCTTTGCTGCTCCCACTGCCGGGCGTTGGGACCTTGACCACTCCTCCCCCCTGCTCTTCCTGCTGCTGCTGCTGCTGCCGATACATCTGTTCCTGCCCCGGCAACGGATGCCGTCGATGCCCAAACAAGAAAGACACCGCCAAAGGAGTCGTACTTCGCTTCTTCTCTTCCTCCCCACCACTCCTCCTCCCTCCCCCCCTTTCTCCCTCCCCTGGTGGTGGAATCTTGACGCTCAGCTTGAGGGGCCGCAGGGGCACCACCGGTCGTAAACATCCATCTTGCAACATCTGGTGTCCTGCCCTCGCCGAGAGCTGGTACGACAAACACCACAAATGGCCATCTTCTGCCGTCGTGCAATGCCAAACTGGCGCTGCCCTTCCTGCCCCCCAACCTCGAGAGGAGGAGAAAGAGGATAAGGAGGAGGAGGGAGGAATGGAGACACGAACAAGACGAACGGTACCGTCTATAGCAGGGAGGGTGTGAAGGAGGCCAGTACTTGGGTGCCGATATCGAAACGAACTGCGGCCCGAGGGTACGTTATGCACGAGGGTAAGGCGATAAGAGCTGGATTTGTCAAAGACGTTTTTACGCCAGCTTTGGTAGCCGTGGGGGGGGAAGTAAGAAAAACCACGGATTCGGACGTCTGTGTCCTCCAGTTGCTCTGATTGTTGCTGTTGTTGTTGATGCTGCTGCTGCTGTTGCTGTTGCTGTTGCTGTAGTTGCTGCTGTTTGTTTTTGGTGGTGCTGCTGGTAGTTTGGTTTTCTATTTCTCTTCGGTAGCCCTGATCCACTTTGCTGCTCAGAAGGGTAACGAGCAATTCGCGCATTTGGGTCTCTTCGTCCTCGACAATAAAGGGTGAGAACGACGGGGACGAAGAAGAAATAGAGGAAGAAGGAAAGGGAAGAAGTGTAACTGATGCTGCTGGAGACACGCGTATGTAACGCCCCTTGTGAGATTTCCATTCGGGTACACCTATGTTTTGGCTTGGAGTGTTTCCTCCACTGTCACCGCTGCCGCTGTTGCTGCTAATGCTAATGCTGCTGCTGCTACTGATGCTCCTGCTGCTGCAATTACTGTCGCTTCTGGACAGGAAAGAGGGGAGGGAGGAACTTCGCCACTTGTGATGCCGAAACAGCAAGTTTTGCCGTAGCTCTGCTAGACCGTCAATGAAAGCGGATGGATCCTTGTAGCAGCGGGCGAGCTCTTCGCGATGCAGCTTGCCCTTGCGTGTTTCCTTTTGAGTTGCGTGGCCCGGGTAGGTGGTTGTGTCGTCGGGAATCGTGCATGCCTTGAGGAAGAGAGACCAAACTTGCCGCCACCGACCGTCCTTTCGGATCAAATCGGTGACATGCGCCTCCCAGACTACGGGCTCCGTGCTCACGGGTGCAGGGGGAGTGGTGGTGGGGTCATGGCTTCTTGGTGGTATTGACGACGTCGATGGGCCAGCTAGGGTGGAGGGGGCAGCCCGCCCGTTATGTGTTGTTGTTGCCATTACAGCCTCACCTTTACCCTGTCGTTTGGGTTTGCAAATATGTGAGTCAATAATCAGCTATCTTTGAGACAATAGAGGGTAGTGTAAGCGGGCTGGGGCACATGTCGAAACGCACGGCAAAAGAGCAACAAGACATTTTTTTTTGTAAAATCCACCACAAACATGTCGAGGCTCTTCGCGCTTCCGCCAATTTGTTGCCTAACGCAGGATTGCCCACCTCTTTTAAGTTGTTCACAAGGGCCTGCACGCCGCTCTTTTTGCAGCGCAATCTCAATGCAGTGATAGATGCGGCAGTGGTGCTTGATGCACGCGCTGGTCGTTATGTGGCTGGATTTTGCCTTAGATTTTGCACTGTTGAGCCTTTCTTGGGGTCCAGAAGAGTCGTCCGTCTCTTTGTCTGCGTTTGTGAGTCTAGTCACGGCCGCCACGCGCTGCCAAGCTCTCCTGTATTGCGATAGCTATTTTCGGCCTTTCATGGTGTTGACTGCATTTGTGCAATCTCTGCTCAATCCGCAAAGCAAGGCTGCTCGATGCTTCTTCTTCACCCTCCGCCCCAGGCTATCATTACGCCGTCTACCTTGCTCAACCCCACTCCCACTCTCACTCCAACCCGTCCGACCCATTTTTATAGCATAGGAGGGAAGACTCATACGCCAGTGCACGACCTGGATCAGTGGTCAAAGGAGTTTGCATGGCCTAGTGGTTGTGCGAGAGCCGATTTCGTGCCCTCCCTTCCCTCTCCTTGCTGCAGTTGCTCAAGCCGGCCCAAGCCACCACCACGACCTAGAGCACTGAGAGAGCGTGTAAAAGAAGAGCTCTCTATCTCTTAGTCTGAAGACGGTGCGGCCCTGATCCGATCGCGGGAGCATCAACGAGACCACACCGTTGACCGAAAGGAGGCCCCTCAGGAGGAGAAGAAGAGTTTAAGCCACTAACCACAGGAAGAAGGAATGAAAACGGAGACAAAAGATACAGAAATAGGAAGAGGAGGAGGTGAGACAGCCACTGCCGCCACCATCGTGGCCACCGGCAAGCGTGCGGGGTCTTCCCAGACAGCCCGGAGGCAGGCGATGGTCAGCGCGGCTCAGCTGCAACAGGAGAAACCCCAAGAGCAGCAACAGGAGGAGCTGCATGAGGAGCAGCAACAAGAGCCGATTGGGGGAGATATACGAGGAGGCCGAGGAACTCGGGTTAAGGCTGCTGCTGCTGCTGCTGCGGCTGCGGCTGCTTCGTCTGGAGCGGGATTGGACCAAATGGAATTAGTTGACGTGGGTCCTTACCAAGGCGATGGAGGAGGAGGAGAAAAGGGGCTAGGAGGGGTAAGGGAA
The DNA here is from genome assembly GCA_004519485.1 of Nannochloropsis oceanica. NCBI lineage: Eukaryota > Eustigmatophyceae > Eustigmatales > Monodopsidaceae > Nannochloropsis > Nannochloropsis oceanica. Next base: position 1,221,209 of record CP038128.1, read on the forward strand.
GAAGGATCCAAGGATGGGGAAAAAGGGGAAGAAGAACCGCCCGGATCGAGTCCGGCGAGATCGTCAGCGGCGTTGGCCCTGGCAAGTATGCTGCATATGCCGCCTGCCGCTGCTGAAGGAGGAGGAGGAGGAGGAGGCGGAGGAGGGGGAGGGGCCACGCAGCAGAAGCAGCAGAAACAACAGCAGCATAAGCAGAGTCATCTTCCAAATGGTGAACGACGAGGTGGAGCTGATGAAGATGGAGGAAAAGGAGATGGAAAAGCGTATGCTTTTCCTCTGACTGACGACGGTGCTGGAGGTGGGAGGCGTGGGAGCAAACGAAGCGCGGCTGGAGGTGAAGAATCAGCAGCAGCGGCGGTAGCGGCAGCAGCAGTGGTAGGGGGGGGGTCAGTAACAGTGACTGGAGGTCGGCGCAGCACTCGGGGTGTAGGAGGATCTGGAGGAGGCGAGGCACCACAAGAAGCTGATCTCTCCTCCCTCCCTCCGAGGAAAGGACGCCGAACTAGTTCCCTTGTTTCACCTCAAGCAGGAGCAGAAGCAGCAGCCACGTGGGGTCGACAGGTTGCAGAAGGCACAGTCGCAGCAGCAACAGCAGCAACAGCAGCAACAGCAGCAGGAGCAGCAGGAGCAGGAGCAGCCGGTGGTGGTGGAGGGGGCAACATCACCACTTGCAACAGCAGCAGCAGTAACAACAAAATGAATGCTCTTTCCCCCCCTCCTCCTCTCGTCCTTCCTTCCTGTCTCCCCTTTGCCCCGCCAGGGGCGCCAACAATGTCGCCCTCCCTCGCTTCCTCCTGCTCTTCTACCTCCTCCACCTCCTCTCCGTCTCAGGTACCTTACCCCTGCCTGGCCCCCCTTCCCCCCAACACTGAAGGAGGAGGGGATGGAGGAAGGGGAGGACGGGAGGGGAGGGGCCGTCGTGGTCCAGCCCGCGGGCGAGGCGGCCGGCCACGCGGCAGCGGACGAGGAAGGGGACGAGGGCGGGTTCCCAGCGCAGCGAACATGTTCCTTCCCCCCCTCCCTCCCTCCCTCGAGGCCTTTGAGCATCGCCTTCTCCCCCCTCCAATTATCCCCCCTTACCAAGTCGGCGGTCCTTCTCCCTCTTCGTCGGCCTCCCTCCCTCCCTCCATCGCACCCTACCCAGGCCCCCAAGGGCAGGTGGCCTACAACCGGAAGGAGAAATCTCTGGGACTGTTGTGTGAGAATTTTATAAGGACGTACGGAGGAGAGGAGGGAGGGGAAGGAGGAGTGGGTCTGGGGGCGGGAATAAGTTTAGACAAGGCGGCGGCAACGTTGAAGGTGGAGAGAAGGCGGATCTATGACATTATTAACATCCTCGAGTCCATCGTGTTCGTGGAGAGAAAGTGCAAAAACACTTACTTCTGGTACGGGAGACGCTTTATCCACGAAACGTTGAAGCAGCTGCAGGGTGAGGCGTTGAACACTTGGGCGGCTGATGCGGCGAGGAATGGAGTCGATGAGAGTGGGATGGGTGGAGGGGTGGCGACGTTGAGGGGGGAGGATGAGAGGGGGGGCTCGAGCCGTAAGGGAGAGGAGGAGGGGGGAGAGGAGGGAGCGAGAGTGAAGGAGGAGGGAGGGGATGGAGGAGGAGAGGGAGGGGGCAAGGAATTGAGCGAGGCAGAGAAAGAGGAGGAGGACCGGAAGGAGAAGAGCCTGGGGAGGTTGACGCAAAAGTTTATTGAGCTCTTCTTGATCGGGTATGGGGTCATCTCCCTGTCGGGGGCGGCGGAGAAGCTGCTGGGGGCGAACAGTCGGAACATGAATGAAAAGGGGATGAAGACCAAAGTGCGACGTCTGTACGATATCGCCAATGTGCTGACGTCTTTGCGTTTGATCAATAAGGTGCATGTAGTGGACTCTCGGAAGCCATCGTTTGAGTGGGCCGGCTTGACACCCGCTGCCGTGCTCGCCCTACCTCCCTTCCTCGTGGGTGGCCCCGGGCAGTTCCCAGGAGTACCAGGATTGACCCTGAACAGGCGGGAAAATGCAAGTGCGGGAGAAGGACGAGGAAGAGGAGGCGTGGAGGGAGGAGGGGAGGAAGGGGGGACAGGGGAAGAAAAACAGCATAAACCGAGAAAGGCTGCGAAGGGTGCGGGTGGAGAGGGGGTCATGATGAAGAAAAAGAAGTACCAGACCAAGGCAAGGATGGCTGCCCAAGCAGCAGCAACAGCTGCTGCTGCTACTGCTGTAGCGAAGGAAGCAGAAGCGACGGCGGCGGCCATGGCTGGGAGAGAAGAGGGAGGAGGAGCAACTTTTAGTTCGCTTTCCGTGCCGGTGGCTTATGAGGGAGGAGGAGGAGGAGCGAGAGGAGGAGGAGGAGGAGGAGGAGGAGGAGGAGGAGGAGGAGGAGGAAGAGGAGGAGGAGGAGGAGGAGAGAATGGTAGTGTGGAGATATCTGAATCCCGCATGCAGTCCTTCCGCGTTATTGGTGGTGGCGTTGGAGGAGGAGGGGTTGGAGGAAGCGAGGGGAAAGACAGCCCTTCCTTCCGTCACCCTGCGCCCTCCATCACCACTGCCGGGGCGGGCGTCAACATTGACACCAGCAACATGATTCCACTGCTGCCGCCTGCCGACTTACTTCCTCAAGGCTTCCCATTCCCTCCTCCTCCCCTTCCTTCACCTTCTCCTCCTCCTCCTACACACTCTCCTCTTCCTTCTTCATCGCTTAAATCTCACACAAATGAATTTGCTCCTGCCCCTTCTTCAACGCATCACCAACAGCAACAGCAGCAGCAACAGCAGCAGCAGGCGGAGCAGCAGCAGCGTGAAGAGGAAGGTTGTGTTGGGATGGTCGTTCAAGATGGCCGGGGGGGAGGGGAAGGTGAGGTGCTGCGACAACAACAGCACCACCATCATCACGAGGAGGGGAGACAGCAGCAGCACCAAGAGCACAATATGGAGATACAGGAGGAAGTACAGCAGCAGCAGCAGCAGCAGGAGATGATGGAAGAGGTATAATGTGACCACTGGGTTCTCCCCCCTTCCCTGGCTTCCCCCTATCCCTTCTCCGTGAAAATTGTGAAGGAGGTTTTGATGAGTATAATGGATAAAGAGAAACGTGGATATGTATGTGAGTTTGTCGGTGTCGTTTTGGTCTAGACTAAAATCTGGCTGTCGTTGAGGCATCCAAACTCAACAAAGTAGAGAGAAGATGTTAGGGTTGAAGGAGGGAACAAAGGAAGCAAAAGGCTTTACAGGCGCCAGCAAAAGAGGTAAATATGATGAAATGGACACATTACTCCAGGACGCGCCAATTGCATATAGTCATCCACCACCTCCGAAACCAGCACCGAGCAACGGCAGCGATGGCAGCAGCAATGGCAGCAGCAGCAACAGCAAAAGAAAGGGAAAAGAAGAAGTAGAAAAAGGGAGACAGGAGATGCAAGAAAGGAGAAGTGGGTCCTGGAAACAGACGGTCAGATGAATTGAACGCACACGCATGAGGCAAGCCAGAAAACCAAATGATTTTTCAAGTCCTCGACGTCTCACGATACTTGTTTCGTTTGTGCTCCTCTTCGACCCCCAATTCTGTATGTCAAGTCTCCGCATCTACTTTTTCGATTTCTTCTTCTCTTCCTTTCTTTATATCTTTTTTATCTTCCTACGACTCTTCCTCTCTCTCATTTTTGTCTTACTTTTTTTCACTAACGGGCTTTCCAACCACTTTCTTTTTGTCTTGTCGTTCAAAAAAATCACTCATCGCAAACATGCATGCCGCCCCACCGGCTGCCACTACTCCATTTAGTGCCGCTCTTTTGACCCCTCCCAAGGCCGAAGGCAAAGCTACCATGAGGCCAATTGCCCCAACCGTCAGCTCCCTGTGCGTCCTCGCGAACTCATCAATTGTGCCCACCTCCTCCCCTAACCATGACAGATCTGGCTTGAGGCCTTCAATGGCCGCCGACGCATGTGCCTTCCCCGTTTCAACAAACAAATCCGCCCTGCCCACCAAACCGTTTAGACTTTCCCGACATGACTTGAAAAAGGGGCGCAGTGGCGTGCCCTCCTCTTCTAAGTGCGTATACAAGCGCAGTCCTTTTTTAATCGTTTCCCCGGGGCGCATCTCACTCAAGGTGCCAAAAAAATTGGTGCCCTCCCTCTTATCATCTTTGGCTGCTGCTGCTGCTACTGCTGTTGTTGTCGTTGTTGTTGCTGCTGGTGGTGCTGCTGCTGCTCCTGTTGCCACTGCGGCCGCAGCCTTGACCTCCTCCGTAGACATGATTCCTCTGGTGGTTCTGATGACGCTTTTGATGGCGGTTGGGATAAAGTATTTGTATGATGTGAGGTATATGATGTGAAGGGTGAGGTCGGTGCTAGGGCCAGGTGCCGGGGGGAAATGGAAGAAGCTACTGTATGTAAATACATATACAAACTCGGCGGCACCATCATCCGGGGAGGTTGGCTTTCTTTCCCCAAGGTCAACATCGAACTCATTAAAGAACCAACCAATTGATCAATCACTCAACCACTCAATCAACCAAGCAATCAACCAATAAATCAATCAGCTACTCTAGATAGCGAATTGTAAAGTTTCTACGCCTCTTTCCGGCTGATTTGGTCGTTTGTTTGACCGTCTCATACAAAACGAGAAAGAGATCCACGTTTTGCTTTCTAACAAATTGATTGGGTAATATTTATGAGTGGCTGCTATTTACGGGTGCGGAGATGAAAACATCCCCTATTGGATTTCATTCTTTCTTCTTTTGTTGGATATCGACCCGTTTTCTTTTATCTCCCACCTCCCTCTCGGCCCCCTCTTCTACACACGTCAAAAATTTATCCCGCTGTTGCTTTTGTTGTTGACTAATGCTTCTTTTCCATTTTCTCCTATAATGACCTGTGGCTTTGCCTTTATACTTTCATCTTTCTCTCCGCTCACAAGCCATCAATCACACGACTACACGCACATAACCATAAAAAAACATCCAAAATCCACTTTAAACATGGAATTGCTCTCTTTTTCGGGGAGCCCTATCAGTGGGGTTCTCTTTTTTCCGCGATTCCCCTTTTGTCCTTAAGAACACGACAAGAGAGCACTTTTGACGAAAAAAACTGAAATTAACTTTTCCCCCTGCTCCCTCTCCATCTTGTCTTCATCTAAGCGCTCCCTTGCGCAGGGGGAGGAGGCGGAGCAGAGGATGCCCCGGACAAGGAAGGGGGAGGAGGTTGAGAAAGCGTGGATATGGCTTGAGGCAGGCTGCAGCCAGCCGCACCGGAGAGGGGCTGAGAGTGCTGCTGCTGCTGCTGCTGCTGCTGTTGCTGCTGTTGTTGCTGCTCCTGCTGTTGTTGCTGTGATGGTGGTAGTTGCTGTTGTTGTGGTGGTGGCGGTGGTGGTGGTTGTTGCTGTTGTTGTTGTCGTTGTGATTGTTGTTGTTGTGGTTGTGGTTGTGGATGCGGTTGTTGTGGTTGTTGTGGTTGCTGCAGCTGCATTTGCTGGACTTGTTGATGCTGGAGCTGCTGCTGTTGTTGCTGTTGCTGCTGTTGCTGCTGTTGCTGCTGCTGCTGCTGCTGCTGCTGCTGCTGCTGAGGAGGAGGAGGAGGAGCCATCCCCGCTCCAGCCCCCCCTACACCACCTCCCTGTGGCGCCAAGTTAGCAGCCTTGAGAATCTCACCGATGTACTCAATCCGCTGCCCGTCGTTCAAATCCTGCCTTCCCAATATTTGGGTTATGTGTGTCTTCAGGTCAGGGCGACGCTGAATGAGCGACATCAACTGATTCATGTAAACTTGATTAGCAGGCTGCTGTCCTCCTGCCCCTCCCGTCCGTCCGATCGGCCCGCGCTTCATCGCTGCTGCTGCGACGCCGCTGACACCAGGGGGTTGCAGTAGCAGTTGTTGTTGTTGTTGTTGTTGTTGTTGTTGTTGTTGTTGTTGTTGTTGTTGTTGTTGTTGTTGTTGTTGTTGTTGTTGTTGTTGTTGTTGTTGTTGTTGTTGTTGTTGTTGTGGTGGTAGTGGTGGTGGTAATGGTTGCGGTGGTGATTGCTGTTGTTGTTGTTGAGGTGGTGGTGGTGGTGGTTGTTGTTGTTGTTGTTGTTGTTGTGGTGGTGGTGGTAGTGGTTGCTGCAGGATGTGCGCGGGGGGGATGGGGGCCTTCATAACCGCTGCCCCACCAGCTCCAGCTATCCCTCCCACGCCCTGCTGCTGTTGCTGTTGCTGTTGCTGCTGCCGCCGTTGTTGTTGTAGTTGTTGTTGCTGCTGCTGCTGTTGCTGCTGCTGTTGCAACTGCTGCTGCTGAAGGAGATGCTGCTGCTGTTGCTGTTGCTGTTGCTGCTGGTGCAGCTGCTGCATCGGGGTTTGCCCACCAACGTCACCCACCTGACCAGACACTACTCGCTGCTGCGGGTGCGGCTGCTGCTGTTGCTGCTGCTGCCCCAGTAACGGCACACCACCCGTGCGCCTCACCTTCATCTTCTGTCCAGCCATTCCTCCTCCTCCCCCCACCATCCCTCCCCCTCCTCCTCCTCCTCCCACTCCTCCCATCTGCTGTTGCGGTTGGTGCTGTTGCTGCTGATACCCTATATCTCCCCTTCTCCTCACTCCCTTCATCACCCCTCTCCCCCCCATTCCTCCCTGCGCGCCCCCCCTTCCTCCTACTAGACCGAACCCGCTTCCTGCCCCGAGCGCGCTCAACCCCAGAGTGGGTGTCAAGCTCTGATTTACCAACGACACATTTACTAATGTCGAAGGAGGAGGAGGAGGCGGTGCACCCACCACTCCTCCTGCCCCGACCGGTGGCGGCAACTGGGGCTGAGGCGGAGGAGGAGGAGGCGGAAGCGACTGCCCGGGCACGCCAGACGGACGAGGAGCAGCAGAAGCAGCAGCGGCGGCTTGGGCGGCGATCGCTGCTGTTGCGGCTGCTTTCTTTTGCTGCTCCAAAATGTTGAGCGCGGGATGTGGGGGATTGAGAGGTACTGTCTCGGGGGTGGTGATGGGGGTGGTGGATGGAGGGAGCTTGTTGCAGCCTTCTGGGAGGGAGGTGGACTGACGAAGACGGGTTTGGATCCTGGAGAGCTCGAGAAAAGAGCGGGAGAGACGGAGATGGGCATCTTGGTCGGGGCCGGGGAGCACGACGGTCGGAGGGGGAGGTTCCACCACCGCAGGTTGCTGTTGCTGCTGACGGGGTGATTTTCGGAAGGTGGGGGCAATGGGAGGGGTCCACGGGTTGTCGAAAAGGGGGGAGCGAAGAGAGAGGACGCGGCCGCGGAAGAGCGGGAGGGCATGGGGGGGGCGGGGTAGGCGGGGACCAGATTGGTGGATGCCTTGATTAAGGAGGGCGTCGATTCGGTCGAGGCATTGTTTTGAGGAGCGCTTTTTGACATAAGGAGGAGTCTTTTTGTTGAGTACAAAAGGGATAACCAGAGGGTTTCGGCCGTACGTATCGTAGGCCCAGAGGAGTTCTTGATCTTCCTCGCTTCTCCAATCCGTAGGCATCTCGATGCGGGGTCGGCCGTGGCCAGGTGCACGCACCCCTCCAGGACTCACCAAGGGCCGCCCGTCCGGCCCAATGGGTATCTCCCCGCCTCCTTCCCCTGGTCGATGTTGGGGCATGGCACGACGGGCGTCTTGTAGTTTCTTTCGACGTTGTTGAGAGGCGATTGTTTCGGCAAGGGACACATACTTGATCAAGAGGCCCAGATTGATAGAGACGGGATCGTCCACCCACGAAGGGAACTCAACCAGCTCGGTCAGGGACGGGTCGGAGGGAGGGGTGGGTGGGGCGGCGATACTCATGTCCATTTCAACGCCCAGGGAACGCATGGCGGTGCTATATTCCAACAGAGCCTGAGCATTGGTGACCCCGGCAGAAACCTCCATAACCAATGCGCGCATGGCATCGTGAACCACCGCGTCCGAAGCAGCAAAGCTTCCCGCCTCTTCCATCAGCATCAGACTCAACCCTTCCGTGGGCGATGGCCCTCGAGGCGCAGGTCCACCTTTCTCCCCCTCCGTCACTGCAGCGATCATATGCAGGAACATCTTGCCGTACGCCCCCAATGACTGACCTGTAAAACACTCCCGACATAGCTCCCCAATCCTTTCCATTGCCGTAGTCTCCTCCTCTCCATCTACTGCTCGTCCATGCTTCTTTCCCTTCTTCCTTTCTCCGGCAACTGGTACTGCTGCTGTTGCTACCGCATGCGAGATGAGCAACCGTCGTTCCCGCGCACGCAATTGCTTTTCCACCCCTTCCTCCATCCCCACCTGGGCTTGAGATAACGGTATGCCTTGCGTCAATGCCAAAGGATTGAATCTCAGAGTTGCTGGTGGTGGTGCTGTCGTTGTTGTAGTGGTAGCTGTTGCTGCTGGTGGTACTGCTGGTGCTGGTGCTGGTGCCATTGCTGGAAGGGTGGCCGGCCACAGGTCTTCTTCAATCGTGCCTTCGGTGACAAGACGGAAAACCTTCAGGGCCTTTGAACGCATGGACAATCTCTCTAGCAGTCTCGTCAACGCCGCCCTTCCTTCCATATTCCATTCATCGTCCAAGACAATAGCTACATCGGCAGAGGAAGGGGTGAGACCGCCACGGCCAAGGCAAGCCGCGATGGGCGCCACAAGCACGCGAGTGGTCGCTTGGAGGGTGGTAGTGGAGAGATTGAAACGGGCTATGGTTAGCTGGGTGTGCAGCCAGGAAGGGGTGCTCGAGGAGAATGAGGAGGTGGAGGAAAAGGAGGAAGAAGGGGGAGGTGCCGGCCCGCAGTAGTAGTGCGGGACCTCGGCTACGGTCAGATAGGTGTGGATGAGGGCGAGAGCTTGAGGGAGGGAGGCGAGCAGGACGACTTTCTTTCCTTGCCCGTCGAACTGCCGTAAAAGCTTGAGAAGGACAGTAAATTTGGCCGACTTCTCCGTGCAATTCGACAAAGAATTGTGCTGCGAAAAGAGACCAACGTCATCCCAAGCACTCTGCACTTTCCCCTCTTCTCCTTTCCTTCCTGATCCTGCTCCTGGCACTGCCAACACAGCGGAAACAGCTTTGTTGCTCCGTGTGCCTCCACCACTAAAGGCGCCAGCTGCTTCATCTCCAACCACCGCTAAGGACAGAGCCCCCACTGGCAGATACTTTGAAACCAACATTTGTTCGTTTCCACTCGCCCCTCGAAACCAGAACGCCAAATCAGCATGCAGACATGCGAATCTCGCGGCCAACACGCTTGTCGCAACCTCCCCTGCCTTCCCTTCACCCTTGCGGGGAGGACCAGCAGCAGTAGCAGCGCCCTGAATGCGCTGGTATTCCTCCTCCTGCAACGTCGGCATCGGGCACTTAATGACCGCAACCTCCGTGGCCCCCTGCCTCCCTCCCTCATCTGCCTGAGCCCTCTCTCTCTGCATCTGAAACCCCCTCACAATTCGCCCTACATACTCCGGGGTAGGAGGAGGGGGAGGACGGGGGGGAGGAGGAGCATTGGTGCCACTGCTGGCTGCGAGAGCAGCCTTTGCAGCGGCTGTGGCGTTGGCGAGAGAGGCAGCTGCTTTGGGTGCCCAGGTGAGCACGTCCGCAGCTGAGGAGAAGATGTGAGGGAGGATGAGAGAGAGCCAGGCGGCGGACTGCTGCAAATGCTTCTCCTCTTTGGATACCCCCTCATGCGTCAGCAAGAGGCAGCGCTCGACCTTGCCAATGAGGAGCGCAGAAAGCTTTGCAACACGTTGCCATTCCGTCAAGGGAGGAAGAATCGAACCTTCCTCTTCCTCGTCGTCCTCGTCGTCCTCGTCGTCCTCGTCGCCGTTCGCGTTTTCCCCTCCAGCAGAGCTGCCCTCCTCCCCTTCCTCCTCTTCGTCTTTCTTCTCGTGGCTATCGATGTCGCCATCACTGCGAGCCACTCCATTCTTTTTTTTCATCCAAGAAACGACTGAGGCCAAGGACGACGAACCCGCCAGCCCACAATCCCCACCCCTAGCAGCAGCAGCAGCAGCAGCATTCTCCACCCCAAACGGCGAGGGCTCCCGCAAGTCCACAACAAAATTACTCCAGGCACGGTCCGGCAGCCGCATAGCATCCGGCGAGCCTAAAGCAGCCGAAGAGCACAACACTACGTCCACCCCCTGTCTCTTCACAGCTGCCGAAACCTTGCTTGACCTGGTCGCAGGGCCCCATTCTTCCAACAGCATCACTGACATACCCTTACCATGAACCTCCATCTCTGTCTTCCACCTCACAATCGAAAAAGCCGGGACGACTAGCAATTGTGGGGGCGGAGGGCTTGCCGGCGCAGCACTTCCACCTCCACCTGCACTCCGCTGCTTGAGAGAGATGGCCAGGTCAGCCATCACTCGTATGGCCACCACCGTCTTCCCCATACCGGGGGCATCGGCCAGAATGGCGCCGTGCTTCCTCTCCCCCAGCTGCTGGAGCCACCTGAAGGCCGCAAGTTGGTGTGGGAGGAGAGGAGGAGCGTCACGGGGCGGTTGAAGGTGCGGGGGGACGGAGACGGCGGAGGAAGAGGAGGAGGACAAGGAGGTGGCCTTCATTTTAGCGTGCTCGGCCTTGGCTACTTCTTGAGCACCATTTACACATTGCTTCACGAGTTCCCGCAGGCGTAACACTTCTGCGTCAGTCATTTCTGGCCGCTTAGCAGCAGCTGCCGCGGCGGCTTTGGCTTCCTTGCGGGCTGCTCTTGCTGCTGCCTTTTCTGCTTTCTTCGCCTCAGCCTCTTCCGTGTCCATTTCGTCCTCGTCCTCATCTTCCTCTTCCTCTTCGTCTTCCTCGTCTTCCTCCTCCCCTTCCCCTTCCTCCTTTGCTGCTGCGGCTGCTTCTTTCGCCAACGCTGCCTGCTGTTCTTGCTGCAATATTGCCTGACTGTCGTTAAAATACCGAATCTGCGAGCTCACTCCACGCCAGAAACTCATCACCCCCGTACTCAACCGATGACAAATTCTGGACGTCTCCTCCCCCACCCCTCGTTCCCGTGCAACTCTCCTCCTTGCCTCCGACGCCGCCGCTCGCGACATCAGCCCTCCCGCAGCTTTCTTCCACTTTCTCTCCTCATGAAAATCAGTCGCCATCCACGCCATCTCCTCCAACAAGTAATCCCATTGCGTCTTCCTTCTCGGCGCGGGAAGTAACACTGGTTTTCCCAGTACTCCTCCCACCGCCTTCCCTCTCCCTAGCTTCTGCAGGAGCTCCTGCCTTCGGGCCAGTAAGGGCTCGACCTCAGCATCCGAGGGAGAGGCGCTGACCTTGATGACAAAGGGGTCTACTTTAGACAGAAGCCCAGGCCGTTGCTGCATCCCTCCCAGGACTGTAGCCAAGGGAGGGCGGGAGGGACGGATGACAGTAGCAAGTTCCACGCTTGCTTTAGGGGGAAGAGGGGGAGGGAGGGCGGGAGCGGGTGGAGCAGCAGAGGTAGGTGTGGTGATGCTTGTTGCTACGACTGCTGGTCCTTTTTCTGCCAGAGTGGCGGCCGAGGGAGGAGCGGCTGTGCTTGGTGATGGTGGGATTGCTGCTGATGCTGCTGCTACTGTTGCTGCTGCTACCGTTGACGATCCAGCGGATGTGATCGGTGCTTTTGATCCTTGGTGTGGCTTGGATCCTCCAGCTACTGCTCCTGCTGTTGGAGCCGTAGCAGTAGGAAGTTGTTGCTGCCCGGGCACGGGAGGTGGGGACTGCTGCTGACCTGTTGCTGCTGCTGCTGCTGCTGCTGCTGCTGCTGCTGCTGCTGCTGCTGCTGCTGCTGCTGCTGCTCCTTCCGCACCTGAAACACCTGTCACGGGTGTTTGAGATGGAGGTATCAGCCGCTGCTGCTGCTGGGTGATCACGTCTCCTGGTGATGGCATTGCTGCCGCAGATGCAGAAGAAGAAGGGGGAGGAGGAGGGGAAGGAAGGGGTTGGGATATTGCCTGACCTTGACCTGGTGGGGGTGATGGAGGTCTGGCCCCAGGCGGTGCTGCCGCTGCCCCTACAGCAGACGGCCCTCGTGCCCCTCCTCCTGCTCTTGCTGCTGCTGTCGCTCCTTGTTGTTGTTGTTGTTGTTGTTGTTGTTGTTGTTGTTGTTGTTGTTGTTGTTGTTGTTGTTGTTGTTGTTGTTGTTGTTGTTGTTGTTGTTGTTGTTGTTGTTGTTGTTGTTGTTGTTGTTGTTGTTGTTGTTGTTGTTGTTGTTGTTGTTGTTGTTGTTGTTGTTGTTGTTGTTGTTGTTGTTGCTGCTGCTGCTGTTGTTGCTGTGCTTGGACGTAACGCTGCTGCGCGACAGCCAGGCCCGGACCCACCGTTAGAGAACCGTTTGCGTGAAGGATGAGTTGTTGCGTACCGATCATGTGAGACATGGCTGCTTGGTTTAGGTTTTGCACGGCGGACGGGACAACGGCTTGTCCGACGGGTAAGGAGGCCATGGTTAAGACTAAGGGGGGCCCAAACGCTTGGGAGGATGGAGGGGCAGGACGAGGAGCAGCAGCCATAGCCGGGGCCGGGGGAGGACGGGGTGAAGGAGAGGGTTGGGAGGAAAGAGGGATGGAAGGAGGCCCTCGAGGTGCCCCTGGTGCTTGTTGTGGTGCTCTAGACGGATGTTGTTGTTGCTCCTGCCCTGTGCTTAGGGTGGCAGAGGGGCCTCGGGCTTGTGCTTGCAAGGGTTTGGCCCCTGCTCCCTCTCCCTCTGCTCCTCCTCCCCCTGCAGAGGGCGTTGGTGGTGCTTGCGCCTTTATCACGGCCGGAGGTGCACTACTAGCACCTTCAGCCGTCGTCGTTGCTACTCCTGCTTCTGCTGCGTGCTTGCTAGCCGAGGGGGCTGGCGATCCATCCTCTAGGATGAGAGGAGGGGTGTCGTCGTCGCTTGCTGCCGCCGTGTCACCTGGAAGGTACGGTCCATTCCCTTTGGTACCTGCACCAGCAACGGAAGCAGCTGATCCTGTGGCGGAGGCTTTGATTGTTTGAGGCGGTGGTGGGGCAGTGCCACGAGGGGCTGTCGCGGTTGGAGCATCGGCTGCTTGCTCCTCTCCTCCTTGTCTTCCTCCTACCCCTCCTCCGGCTGTTGCCCTTTCTGCTGTGGTGGCGGGTGGTAATGGTACTGCTGCTGCTACTGCTACTGTGGACTCACGTCTAGATGCCAGCTCAGCTTCTTTCTGATTCTTGGCCGCAATCAGCTTGGCGAGCACACTTTCCTTGTAGCTCACTACGCTCAACCTCCGCCGTTTCCGGCCTCCAATTCCCGAGACCTCCCCATCCTCCTCTCTCTCTACACGCCGCTTTTCATTGCCCCTGGAATTCCTTCCAGCAATACCACTCGCAGGAGCACCACCAGCAGTTGCATCTCTCTTTTCTCCTCTTCCTCTCTTTTCGCGTCCGTTGTTTTCTCTTCCTCTCCTCCCTCTTTCTCCCCCTACCTCAGGGGTTGTGGCAGGAGCCGTGCCACGCGTAGACCGCGAGGATCGTATGGCAGAGGATGAAGCAGGATGGTCCTCCGCAGCGCTGGTGCTGGCTGTGCTTGCCCCTCGCTTGTGTCTGGATTCCCGTCCCCCTCCTCCGCCACCGCCGACTCCGCCTCCGCCGCCCTCCGCAGAGTCTCCTTGGCCACGGCGAGACGGTCTCGCCATCTTTTTTAGACGACTATGCATGAGTAGGAGTCCAAAAAGTCAAATGTTGAGTACAAGTGATGACCACATTAGCGGATGAAAAGCAAGCCCTGTCTCTCTCTTGCCATTTCCTTCCCCAAGGGAAAGAATTCAAACAAATGCTCACCTTTCTCAAAGATGATTGAGCCAAGGCGTTCCAGGATGGCTTTCAATGCTTAAGGCCTGTCCGAGACTTGAAAATACGGTAGTTTGTCCCCTTGGCCTCACTGCGGCCGGTGCATTGGGTAGAAGAAAGGGAAGCCGCCCGACGCGACGCCACAATGGTAACCAGGCCACGCCTTCCGAATACAGGTCCCCAGACGCACACACCCCTGGCGATGCCTATGAGGTAGGATATACAAGAATTTGTGAGTTAATTGGCATTGTACGACGCGCGGTTTTGCTCTTTCCACTTTAGGGGCGTAGAACAAAAGGCTCGATTCGAGGCGAGCATCATGAAGACGACAAGGGACATGTGGTGGCCGCCCCTCAGAGCCTGACTCCAGCCATAAAATCGATGGATCGCCTAGACAAAGTCGGCGCAAATGATATCCTTGAAACTCATAGGGTATTGACGGAGAGGAATTGGGTCCCGTGGTCGTGTACTGGGCTTAACCAGGGGGTTCAAGGCTTAAGGCTTGTATTCTCCCCCTCATCACACGCAGAAACGGCGCGCTGCGCCCTATTGACACCAAATCATTCCCGAACACCTCCATGAAGTGGGCTGGGAACCATGCCTATTATCTGATTTTAACCCATGCCATAAATGGGAGGCATTACTGGATTCATTCAGTCATGTAGTTCCCGTGTAATTGGTCACGGCCACCACACGAAAGACGGCGCGCGAAGAAAAGCATGATGGCACCGAAAGGGCAACGTGGTGGGGACGGCAAACAGCCACAAGTGACCATGTTCCAGATGCAACACAAGCGTGGAACATGTGGCAGCCACAAAGAAAACCAATGCACCCAGTAGAACGAAAGTTCATGGTCACTTGAGCATGACTGCATGAGTCCAAGGTGTGTGTGGAGGATGACGAAGAGGAGGGACCATCGGGACAAAGAGAGAAAGACAAGAGGAGAGAGGCCCGCTCCGGCGGCAGTGCAGATTCCGCGAACAAGTCAACCACTCACTTCACAAACAAACACAATGAAATGGCCGCAAACAATGCACGAATCTCCATATTCAAGGTCATCAGTGTTGATTATTTTACTTTCCGTGTGGTATTTTTGCATTTTCATACACTGATTTCTCCACCAACATGCAATTATGATGATGGCCCCGTTGGCGCATGGCCATCCTTATTCCCTCCCGCCCCGTCCTTCCCTTGCCCTTCGGCTTCTCTTGCGTCACGATAGGCTTCCGGGGCAATCAAGTGACTCAAGTCTGGCGGGATGGCGGCGAATCGTGGTGGCTGGAGGATGGCTATGTATCCTTGGTCCTCCGGCTGGGATGGGGAGGTTAAAGAGGTGGGGGATTCACGTTCACGATGCTATGACAGGTCATCGAGTGATTTACTTTATAATTTATTTTTGCTGACGCTCACATACAGAGTAAAATAAAACAAAACCAGGGAACCTTCGTAAAATAAAGCGTACCTGACGAAGCAGCAAACCCGGGTCTTCGCTTAAGAGCTCATTCAATTCCAGCACTTGGCCATTAACGCCTCTGTAAAATCAAAGAAATGTCGAATATATGTGTAGAGAGTTCAAGCGTCGGGCTGGCGGTAGCATAATTCGACTGTCAGCCAGTTTTCTTGCCCTTTCATTTCCCTCATTTCCTTCCCTCACGTACCCAAACACCGGAAACTCTCTTCCATCGCTGAGAACCACGCGGGCCAACACTGTGTCCCGCCTAACGTGCAAGCTACCCTTTTGTTTTTTACCTCGTCCGCGGCTTGTAATCCTAACGCGCTTTATTACGGTGGAAGTGGCCCCTGCTGGGGAGGCTCCCGCCGAAGTGGCTTCTGGACCTGCCCCTACATCGCCGCCCCCTGCTCCTCTTTTACCCTTCCCCGAGGGCTTGTTGTCAGGCAGAAATTCTACGCTTGCAATAGTGATGCTTTCCTGTCGACACATTTTCAATATTACATTGTCCTTAGCTGTACCGTGGGTGGAGAGAGAAGGGGACGTAGGGAGAATAAGGGGATGAGAGACGGGCGGGGCACAAGAGCCAGGTCGCCCAGGAGACTTACCTAGACCGACAATAAAGAGCCCGTTTGGGTGGTGGTACAGGTATTGATGTAAACCATACAATAGATTATGCCCTTCTTGTTCTCCTATGTGCGTTTCTTCGCGTGTTTGATACTCCTTCTGGGCATCGAGTCCTGCATGCCGCCAGTAGTGAAGGGTAAAGCGGCGTTGCAATGAGCCGGGGGGAAAGATTGCGGCTTGAGCAAGCAAAGCAGATGCTTCTTCGGGGTCCTCCATGTCGCTCTGCATCTCTCATGTGCAAGTGTGTGCGTTTTAGAATGTATATTTGTGAGTGCTGGTAGGAATTGAGAGCCGGCAGGTTCGGGGCAGCGAGGAGGCGAGCGGTCGTGACGGTCAACATGTCTTTCCTCGAGAAGCAAAACTCCTCCCGCTCCTGCATTCTTTTTCATTCCAAACCGGCACCACTTCGACAAGTCACGTCTTGGTGTCGCATGGCGTTCGTAGGTATATGCAAAGCCTCGTGCCACTTCCGTGGCCATGCCCACGCCGTGGAAGAAGAGTGGGGAGGCCATGGCACGAAAACGAACCATGATGCATGCATGATGATACCCCCTTGCCTTCCTGACTGCTCCCTCCACTAAAGCACTCCTTTGAACACACGCACATACATATACAGGCAAATTGCTTGGCGGCCTGATTGTGGGTCGGTTGCCGGGTCCTGGACTGAAGCGGCGGGGTTATTGCTTTGCTCACGCGGCTGGGCAGGAGGCAAGTTTCTTCCTGTTGGTGCGGACCCCACCGTCAAGAAGCAGCAGCAGCAGCAGCAGCAGCAGTAGTAAAAATAGCTGCCGCAAACGCGTGAGGGGCGTCAGCAGCGGGAGCAAGGAGCATCGGCAGCCATGGACGATTTCGATGACTTCGAGGATGAGATGGACGAGACGACGAGCGCCACGTCCGGGGCCGGGGGGGACACGACTGGGGACGAGGGCGAGGGTGGGGGAATGGGAAATGAGGCGGAGGAAGTATCGCAAGACGATGCCTGGGTGGTAATCTCGGCCTTCTTCGACGAGAAGGGCCTGGTCCGCCAGCAGCTGGACTCGTTCGATTCCTTCTTGGAAGTGGGGCTGCAAGAGTGCGTGGACGATGCAGGGGACATTGTGGTGACCTCAGAGCCGCAATACGGTCCAGGCGCAGAGGAGCAAGACCTGCTTAAGCGATATAAGATCTCATTCGGGCAGGTTTACATGTCATCGCCCAACTTTCCCGAGGCAGACCGGGAGACGCATTTGCTATGGCCTGCTGATGCCCGGATTCGAAACTTGACGTATGGGTGTAATCTGTACACGGACGTGACGGTGCGGGTAGTCCAATTGGATGAGCGTGGGAACGAAACGGAGCAGCAGAAGGAGTGGGACTACGAGCAGGAACACTTGGGAAGGATGCCGTTGATGATCCTGTCGCGGTTTTGTGTGTTGGCCAAGGCGTCGGGCCGGGAGCTGATGGAGCAGAACGAGTGTATTTACGACCAGGGCGGCTATTTTATTATCAATGGTAGTGAGAAGGTTATCATTGCTCAGGAACGCATGAGTAATAACGATGTGTATTGCTTCCGAAGGAAGCAACCACATAAATATTCCTGGGTATGTGAAACGAGGTCGAACCAAGTCAGGGGTAGCCGAGCCACCAGCACCATGTACCTCCAAATATACGCTCCGGGAAAGCAGAAGGCGAACTGCATCAATGCGAATATTGCGCACATCCGGGAAGAGATCCCTGTGGTGGTGGTGTTTCGGGCGTTAGGCTTCGTGACCGACAAGGACATCCTATCCCACATCGTCTATGACCTGAGGGATGAAGAGATGTTGGACCGATTCCGCGCATCGTTGGAGGAGGCAGAGGTAATTAAAGAGAGGAATTTGGCTTTGGACTTCATTGGGAAGCGAGGTTCGATCGAGAATGCAGGGAGGGCGAAGCGAATCCAGTACGCGAAGCTGATTTTGCAGAAAGAGATGTTGCCGCATGTGGGCACTGAGGAAAACATCGAGACGAGGAAGGCATTCTTCTTGGGGTACACGGTGCATAAGATGTTGATGTGTTCATTGGGGAGGGCGGAGGAGGATGACCGGGATCATTACGGGAAGAAACGTTTGGATTTGGCCGGGGTGTTGATCCGTGGCTTGTTCCATCAACTTTTTTTGAGGCTTTGTAAGGACGTCAGGAGGTACATTCGGTCGTGTTTGAACGAGGCAAAAAATTTCAACATCACCCAGGCCATTAAAAGTAGGATAATCACGGACGGGTTGAAGTATTCATTGGCCACGGGGAATTGGGGCGATCGTCTGACGGCCACGAGGGCTGGGGTTTCCCAGGTGTTGAATCGTTTGACGTACGCGGCCTCCTTGTCACACTTGAGGCGGTTAAACACGCCATTGGGGAGGGAGGGGAAGCAGGCAAAGCCTCGCCAACTGCACAACTCGCATTGGGGGATGGTGTGTCCGGCTGAGACTCCTGAGGGACACGCAGTGGGGTTAGTGAAGAACTTGGCTCTGATGGCGTACATCAGTAAAGAAAGCCCCAATATTCCCATTTTGGAGGTGTTGACGGAATATGGTACGGAGGGGTTGGACGAAACGCTGCCCTCGGAGATCGCTTTGCCGACGGTGACACGGATTTTCTGCAACGGGAATTGGATCGGGATTCACCGGAAGCCGTTGGTGTTGATGAAGAACTTGTTGGATACGAGGAGAAATAATGACATTCCCCCGGATGTGTCCATTATCAATGCGATCTCGGAGCAGGAGTTACGGATTTACACGGACGCGGGACGGGTGTTGAGACCGTTGTTTGTGGTGGAGAATGGGGGGAAGCGACTTAAGATTAAGAGGAGGCATATCCGGCGGTTGGCCCCGATGAAGGAATACGCCTTTACCAATTTATTGCAGGATGGCTTGGTGGAGTACATTGACACGGAGGAGGAGGAAACGTGTATGGTGGCTATGGACCCTGGGGACCTCACCCTGGAAGGTTCTCCTCGCACTTACACTCATTGCGAGATCCACCCGAGCATGATTCTTGGAGTGGTGGCCTCTGTTATTCCTTTTCCGGACCACAACCAAAGCCCACGCAACACCTACCAGTCGGCAATGGGGAAGCAGGCCATGGGCGTGTATACCTCGGCCTATCAAAATCGAATGGACACGATGGCTCATGTCCTGCACTACCCCCAACGGCCCCTGGTCACGACCAAGGCCATGGAGTACTTGAAGTTTCGCGAGTTGCCTTCGGGCACGAATGCGGTGGTGGCGATTATGATTTACTCAGGGTAAGGAGAGATAAAAGTAGGGGGGAAAGAAGGGAAGGAGGGTAGGAAAATAAAAAGTGTGTGTGTATTTTTTTAGAAATCAACCACCCATGCCGAATGTTCATTCTCTCATTCCTCCCTGCCTCTCTGCCTCTCTCCCTCCCTCCCTCCAGCTACAACCAAGAAGACTCCCTAATTATGAATCAATCCGCCATAGATCGTGGCTTCTTTCGCTCTTCCTTCTACCGCTGCTACCAAGACGAAGAAAAAGGCCGCGGGGCGGGCGGCTCTCTCCTTTCCTCAGAAACCTTCGAAATCCCTACCCGCGACACGACCGAAGGCATGCGTTTCGGTTCATACGAACGCCTCGACGAAGACGGCCTCTGTCCTCCCGGCGTTCGCGTCAACGGTGGTGACATCCTCATTGGCAAAACCTCCCCCATCATGGCCACTGGCGCTGATGGCACCGTCAATCGCCTTTCCAAGAAGGACGGCAGCACTAGCATGCGCACTCAAGAAAGCGGGATCGTGGATCGCGTCGTCCTGACCACCAATGAAAAAGGCTTTAAGTTTGTCAAGGTCCGCATCCGCAACGTCCGCGTTCCTCAAATCGGTGATAAATTCTCCTCACGTCACGGACAGAAGGGGACGATCGGGATGACTTACCGACAGGAAGACATGCCTTTCACCCAGCAGGGAATCACGCCTGACATTATCGTGAACCCCCACGCTATCCCCTCGCGGATGACGATCGGTCAACTGGTGGAGTGCCTGACGGGGAAGGTGTCTTCCTTGGCCGGTTCGGAAGGAGATGGGACGGCGTTCAATACATCCTTGACGGTGGATAATGTGGCGAGGGTACTGCACTCGTTGGGATATCAAAGACACGGAAATGAGACTCTTCATAGTGGGATGACGGGCCGACAGCTGACGGCAAAGATTTTCATCGGACCTACGTTCTACCAACGGTTGAAGCACTTGGTGGACGATAAGATCCATTCCAGAGCACGGGGACCCGTGGCCATGTTGACCAGGCAGCCTTTGGAGGGGAGGGGGAGGGATGGTGGCTTGCGGATGGGGGAGATGGAGCGGGATTGTCTTATATCCCACGGGGCGGCGGCTTTTATCAGGGATCGGTTGTTTCTGAACTCGGATCCCTACAGAGTGCATGTCTGCGACGTGTGTGGGCTGATAGCCAAAGCGAATCTGAGGACTGGGGATTTCATGTGTTTGTCGTGCAAGGAGAAAAATCGCATTTCCCAGGTTTTCATGCCATATGCATGCAAACTCTTGTTCCAAGAGTTGATGTCGATGTGTATTGCTCCGCGGATGTTCACCTCGACCAAGGGGAAGTAGGGGAGGGAGAGGGATGGAGGCCAGGGAGGGTTGGTTGCACGTTGGATGGGGTAAGTAGTAAGGCGATTGGGGTGGATTGTAAGGAAAGGAGGTGGAACATGCCCGAAGTGCAGGGAAGACGAAGAAGGAAAGTCGACAGGTGACAATAGGTAACAGCACAAAAGGAGGATAGCTGGATCGGTGCAAACGGACACCGTGACGCGGCACGGCAACAACCCAGGAAAGAGCAGAAACAAGGAAGCGAAACATTCTTTTCGAGGCCCATGAAATTGAGGGGTCACGAACGGGTAGGGAATCCTCGCGCAATTCAAAGACAGATAAAATGCTAAGCCCACAACCATACTCCCCTAATCCCCCCCCCGAAACGCATAGAAACCAAAGTTCAACGATGGCAGCTTGGGCAAGGGGAAGCCAAAATAAAATATAAAAAACATTTCCCGCGCCTCTCCCTCCCCCTTTGCCATATTGAAAAGATTTCGGGTGCCCGTTGATTTTCTTTCTGGGGTTTGTTATATTTAAATCAACACCCTCGTTTCCTCTCTTCCAGTGAGAAGTGTTTTTGGTGCTGTCATGTCCTAGATTTCGCTATGTATATATATCAGAGGGCCTCGCCAGCAACAGCTACAGAGGAAAGGCAAGGCTAAATCCGCGGTTCTTCCCTCCCTTCCTCCCTCCCTTCCTCCCTCCCTGTCTAAATCACCTTGTGCTATCTTCCCCCCTTCTCCTCCTCCGCCACCTCTTCCTCCCCCTCCTCCACATCCTCCCTCACGAAGCGCAGCAAATCCTGCACCGAAATAATCACCAGACCGTGCCTTCTGGCGAAATCCTCACTTCCCTCTACATCCAACCCTTCCCCCGTCCCCTGATCGATCAGTTCCGCCACCGCTACCGCTGCATCCCCCCCTCCTTCCCTCCCTCCTTCCCTCTCTCCCTCCTCCCTTGCCAACCGCGCCATCTCCAATGCCCACCCCCTCCTCACATTGATGGAGGACGGTCGCACCAGTCCCTTCTTCGCACAATCTTCCGCCGTCCCTATCGCTGCCCCCGGCGACACCACAAAAATGTGCCCCGGGGTCGAAAAATCACTCAGTGACAATCCTCCCTCCCTCCCTCCCTCCCTCCCCAACGCTCGCAAGGTCGCCGCCCTTCCCTCAGCCGCCGAACGTCTGCCTCTTGCTCCTGCTGCTCCTCCTCGTCCTCCTCCTGTTGAAATTGTCGCCTTAACATCTAACCCTGCAGCAGTGGCAGCGGCACCACTCCCTTTCCAGAGCTCAGCAAGTCGTTCGGGCGGCAATAAACAAAACACAATCCCGCTGGTTGCCTGTAAGTACAGAGAAAGGACTTCTTCTGAAGCCTTATTCGCCAGCAGCACCAAATCCCCACCCAGCACTCTGTTGCTGCTGCTGCTGCTGCTGCTGCTGCTGCTGCTGCTGCTGCTAGGGTCCATGTGGCGGTCGACCAGGACGATGGCCTTCCCGTCATTCAAATGAGCAAGCGCTTTTTTGACTTGCACCTGACCATAATCCCATTTCCTTCCTGCTCCTGCAGCTGCTGTTGCAGCTGCAAGAGCTGGTGGCGCTGCTACTTGTGCTGCTGCCACAGCTTCTATCTTTGCTTGCTGCTTTTGGCCTCCCTCCTTCCCTCCCTCCTCAGCCGTGGTCCTCCGGGTAACCCTCGGACTTCCTCTGACTTCTGTCTTTTTGCGGGTCAGCAACCGCCCTTGTGAGGGCGAAGAAGGGGGGGAGGGAGGGACGACGACGGTTCGCGGAAGGGCGAGGGTGGGGGAGAGGGTGTGTGACATCCGCTCAGCTTTGGTAATGAGGTACCTGTGGGATGGTAGGGAGGGAGGGAGGGTAGGAAAAGAGGAGGAAGTCAGTCATGGTGCATACAAAACAGTCGAAGGAAGAGAAGGGTTCCTGAAGGAGATAGGGTAGAGAGGGGGCACAAGTCTCTAACTTACCGCTCATTGAAAGGATTGGGCGCCACCACGATGGGCACCACCTTAGACACGGTTATTCCCAATTTCTGCAGACAATCCAGCTTCAGTGGGTTGTTGGTCATCAGTTGAATGCTCCCAACCCCCAAATCCCTCAATATACTCGGCACGACATCATACGTCCGCTCATCATCGCCAAACCCCAAGTGCCTGTTTGCATCCACCGTGTCCAAGCCCTCATCCTGGAGCGCATACGCCGCCACCTTGTTGGCTAAGCCAATTCCCCTGCCCTCCTGCTGTAGGTAAATCACAACCCCCCCCCCCTCCTTGATCATGTCCAAGGCCATGCCCAACTGTTCCTTGCAATCGCACCGCTTACTCCCAAACACTTCTGACGTCAGGCACTGATCATGGATCCGCGCCAGCACATTTTCCTTTCCCGATAATGACCCGTACGTCAATGCCACAGGCTCCAGAGCGGCATATATCCCTCCGCAACGATAAGAGCGCATGCGGAAATTACCACGGTCGGTGGGCATCTCACATTCCGCCACGAACCGGGCTTCGGCTGCAGAGTCTTCCCCATACTGGTTGAGGGCGACAGTGGGGGAGGAAGACGATGTTGTGGTGGAGGGGGAGGCAACTATTGCTGGGAGGGCTTGGGAGGAGGAGGAGAAGGCGGAGGAGGGGGTGGGGGAGGAGGTAGAAGAAGAGGAAGTGGTGGAGGAGGAGGAAGAGGATGAGGAGGAGGAGGGGGAGAGAGGATTGTTACTACAATCGCTATAACAGCTACTACTGCTGGCCTGCTGCCGGTCCGCCAAAGCACTCCCGAGGGCACCCACCACGCCCTCTCCTGCCCCTAAGAAGGACGGGGGCCGTCTTCGGCAATCCTCTACCCGCTTCCGCTCTCCGCCAATAAATCTCCGGTCCGCACCTGATGGGGTCAAGACAAATGCCTGCGCGACTTGTACGAGGGGGAGGAGGAGAAAGAGAAGAGTGGTGGCGGCGGCGGCCATCAGGCCGACACTACATGAGGAGGCAGGCGCGCTGCTGGTACTGGTGCCAGTCCTTCTTCTCCGCCGTCCTACTTTTTGCCCGTCAGTGGTGCAGGCGCCTAATGGTGGTGCATGTGATGTCGAAAGTCTCATGTTTTAGCTATGGATCGACGCGTGTTAATGCTGTTGGAGAGGCAGGGGGACGGGAGGTCGGCGCGCTCTTTTGCTCGTGGTGGTCGAAAATACGACCGTATTTGCCTCGTCCAACCAATTTCTCTGACCTGTCAATAATTGAGTGAGAAGAAAGCTTGCGTGAGTTGCAGCGGGATGCACCAACAGGACGAGGAGCCACAGCGCAGCCAAGTCGCGTTGCGGATAAGAAGGCTCGGTCCACTAGCCTTCAGCTCGCTTTTCGTTTTCCCTCCCCACTAGCATCCCCAGGCAAACCCAGTAACAAAGCAACACAGAGCAAATTATGGGCAGGGTGCCCACAAAACTGGTGGTTGTGCTTGTTGTTGTAATGATTTGCCCTCTGGCCTGGATGAGAGGCGCTGGTCCTGAACGGCTTCGGCGTGCAAGGACAAACCTACTACCCTAACCATTTGTGCCCCCTCTGCGTACCACATAACTACAGCAACATCATCAACCAACCAGCAATCATGCTTTCCAACGCCATCCGCCAGGCTGCACGGTACGTAAGGGCTGGGGGGTGGGAGGAAGCGGACATGAAGTCGTGGCCCTTCGGAAGCCATGGATCGGGAGACGTGGAGAGGGTGATGAGTGGGAAGAGAAGAGAGGGTGCGAAATGGACGCAGGCTCGATCGTCATGCCTGGTCGCTTTGTAGTGCATTGAGAAGCATGGACATAAGATAGTGACAGGACGAGGAGCAGCAGGAACGAAGGAGGGAAGCGTAAGACGTGGTCAAAGTCGTAGCGCTCCAATCGTGTGGAGGCTCTACACCAAGCTAAAAACACCTGATTAAACTAGCATGTCGCCCCCAACCCCCACACACAGTCTGCAACAACGCCGCACTCTGGCCACCAGTGCTGCAGGCGATGTAGTGTACGGCAAGAGCTTCAGTGCGGCCTGGCTCGGAGACAAGGGTACGTTCTCTTGCCGTGGGTTTCCCCCCCACTCTGCTAACCCTAACCCTAACCGTGGGTCCCCCCACCCCTCCGTCCACCTCGTAGCCCTCTCCCCAGAGAAAATCTCCCTCCTTCTCGCTTACTAGGCACTTAATCGATTTATTTCTCACGCCCCCCATCCATGTCTATGTCTACAGGCGCGTGGCCGGTTTTGGGCATCATCGGCGGTGCCCTAGTCTTCTGCGGGGGCTTCATTTCCACCAAGTTGATGTTCCATCCCGATGTCCGCATCACGGCCGACAAGCGCAAATCCGATATTCGTACCTGGTCTTGAAATAAATTTTGGTCTTTTGGTTGACAAGATGACACACTCGCACGACGCCAGCAGTATGTGTGGGCTAGGTGGTTGTGTTGGTGTAGGAGGAGGGAAGGAGGGAGTGAGTGAGGAAGGGAGGAAAGTCAAAACAATTGGTGGGTGTTATTCTTATTTGTATGAAATTCAAAGAGAGTAGGTAAAGAGCAGAAAGTGAAAAAAGGATGTAAGGTGTTATCATCCTGGCGGGGGTTGAGGAAGGGACTGGGTGTTACGGATGAAAAGCAAAAGGGAGGATAGGGCGTTTAAATGGGACACGTGATTACAGGACAGAAATTTGGGGGATAGTAGCTTTTGTTGGTGCTCTTGCCTTTTATGAGAGGGGGATGAGAGCTTTGCTCGTTTCTGTCTGTGAGGGTCTGGACATATGTTGAAGGAAAGAGAAGAAGTACCAAGCCACCAAAATCATCTTCTACCTTCTTCTCCTTCCTTTTCTTGTTGATCTTATTATCATCATCATATTGATAATGTCCTTGTTCTACTTATCCTTTCGGAATACCATTTTTTTCTTTCTCGAACTTCTCCTCTTTTTTTTCTCCCACACCCGCGAAAGACACAAGGCAGGCAGGTTACTAGTTACCCGAACCCAGCCTTGCACTCCTTCAGCCTTCCTCTCTGCTCTTTTTGCCTTTCGATGCACCTATCTCCCTCCCTCCCTCCCTCCCCTCTTTTCCTCCATTTTCAAGCACACGTATTTATGGTAACGAGCTTCTCGCCGATCACACCCATGACATCTTCTCACACTCATCTCACAGTCGTCCATTTCTTCATCCCCCCCTCCATTCCTCTCCTCGTCTAATTCGCAATCCCCCTCACCACCCCTTGCAACGCCTTCTTCGTCTCCCCATTCACCCTCCCCCATCCCTCGGTCCATCCCTCCCCCGATACCTTTGAAGGCAGCTCTGACAGCATAGCTGCCAGCATCGCAGCCACCTTCGGCTCCACCGTCAGCGCGGACGCCTCTTCCTCCCTCTCAGCCTCCACCTTGGCGCTGGCCACAATTTCAGCAAGGGCTTGAATCAGAAGGGGGCAGCAGTCCCCAGAGGTCAGGGTGGCGAAGGAGGGAGGGAAGGATAGCATGTCGGCGAGCTGTCTGTGGACAGTGCGGGCTTCTTGGACGTCTTCGGTGAGAGGAAGGTGGGCCAGGCAGAGGGAGAGCAGGTCGGACGGGTGGGGGATACTCTTATTCTGTGCTACGAGTTTAGCGGGTTCTTGAAGACGGGAAGTGAGCGCACCTTGGCAGATGGAAAGCAGGGCAGAGACAACATTCTCGGTGGGACCCCGGTGGACCTCCTCCATGCGATGTGGCCATCGGAGGAGGGCAATGAGACGAGGAAGCAAATTAAAAGATACCAAGGCCTTGTCCAAGCAATCAGGAGCGTGTTTGCAAATTTGCGTGACACCGTACACGCACGCCTGTCGGAGCACTGCAAGGTCTCCCTCTTCGTCCTCCCCTTCTTCACTTTCTTCGTTCCCTATCTTTTTCCCTCCTGCTGTGTTGGTGTCTGGGGGCATGGCCCTCTCCAAAGCCGCACTCAGGAGGGGAAGGAAGGTGGGTAAATATTTGTGTGAAGCGGGGGAGGCGTATTCAATCATATCATCAAAAAGACAGACAGAGACTGCCGTGAGGGTTGCGGGGTTCTTTTTCCCAGGCCCAGGGGGGGAGAGGAGGGCTTGCAGGATCGGCACGACGTGGGCGTCAAAAATGGGGATGAATGCCTCACGCTCAGCTTTAATGAGATAACCCATGCAATCGGTCAGGTCACTCATCATCGCTGCTTCCTCTCCAACTGCCTCGAGAAGGGCGTCATAATCCTCGTCTTCCATCTCATCATCCGCCTCGAACTGCTGCTCGATCTCCGACCGACGAATCAAAGACTGGAGCATGCTTTCCCTCACCTTCACCGCCACTGCCATGCATTCCGCATGACACAACTTCGTGACCGGCAAGGCTAACATGCCCGTCGCTTCGTCCACCCCGCCACTCTCCGCGCACGCTCGAAGAACATCCCGGATGGCCTGTGCGAGATACTGACGAGACTCCGGCTGCCGCTCCTTGTCCATTTGATCAACCAACACGGGCAAAATCTGTAGCAGGAGGGGTTGCGCTGCCGTGGCTGCATCACGTTGCCCGGCCTTAACAGCCTCGACAATGCAATCAAAAGCAGCCGCCGCGCAAAGGGCGGCAGATGAACGCACATCCGAGTGCGGGCACTTAATGAGAGGCCCAAGCAAGGGCAAGAGAGCCTCGGCGGGCTCCACAAAGTTCGCCCCGAGCACCCGCGCGTATTTATCGAGGGTATCCAACGCAGCCTCAACCTCCTGCATCGCATACGTATTAATCGTGATCAACTTCTTGCCACCCATTCCTTTCAGGTCGACCACGCTCGCCATCACCTTCCCATCCTCTGCGGCTGTCACCCCCTCCTCCACCTCCTCACCCACGTCCTGCACCGCAAACCCCAAATCCAACTTTGTCGTCTGCGCCAGCAACCCCACCAATGTCGGGACGAAGGGCAAAAATAAATCGCCCAATGCCGCACACACCACACCCGTCGCCGGTCCCAGCCGTTCGAATGATACCTGGCCAGGCACCGCCCCCTGCAGCTGACCAACCAACATCTGCATCACCTCAGTCGCGTCCGTCGCAAAATTCGCCCCTTCCCCTTTATCCCTCCTCCCAACGGCACTCCCCAGAATCCCCACGCATTCAATTGCCTTATCCCTCAAATTGCCGGCTTGTCCCGTGGCGGCCGCCGACGAAGAGGAGGAGGAAAGGATGCCTTTCAATCCACCCATCACCCCCTGGTAGTGAGTGACGAACCACCCCTGCGCAACAGTCGCCATGGCTGCAACGGCGTCCAACGTCGTTTCTTGCAGCTCGGGAGGCATGTCAGATTGGAGGCAAGAGATCAGGGCAGTGAGCAAGGGGCCCATATAAGGGGTGAGGGTGGACGCCGGCAACCGTTCCTCGCACGCCGACAGAAGCACGGCGAGGGTGCGGACGGCAATACCACGCAAGCGGAGATAACGAGATGAGTCACCAATGATAGCATGCAAAGCCGGCAGGGTAAATTGCAAATACGTGCCCTGCGGGACAAGCTCCGGGAACTTGGCACACAAAATATTCACAAGGTGGAATGCCTCCGCCGCCACACGTGGATGTGCGTCCTGCGTAAAATCAACCGCCGTCTTGAGCATCTGCCCATACGAGGGTTTGATCGCCTTGGGGCAATAGTCCACCAACGCCTCCACCACCAGCAACGACATCCGTCGTTGCGCCCAATGCTCGGGTCCGGCTGTGCCAAGCCACTCAGGCACCAAGATCATGGCAATAGGCAACATCGTCTTCCCCCCTAAGGTTTGCATCAGCCGGTATATCGCCGCTGCTGCCACACTCTCCTGCTCTGCCCCTTCCTCATGACTGCTTCCCTCAGGAGATTCCCCCTCCGGTTCAAAATCCATCTTGCGACCCCAGGCGGCCACGTCCCCGGAAAAAGAAGCAGTAGCTCCCAAAGTCATGCACAGAGTGAGGAAGGCCTGAGGGAATCCGTGCACTTTCCGGACCGTCCCAGGACACTCCTTACAACAAACCAACAACACCTCCACCGCCGCGCATTTCAATCCCAATAACGCCGCTTTCTCCTCCTCGTTTTCCTCCCCGCCCTCTCTCTCCCCCGCCTTCGCACCCAAGGCCATCATAAACTGCAGGATCCCCTCTATCTGCGCCGTAAAAAACTTGGAGGCCACCTCCATCGTGTCCACCAGCAACTCTAATACCTTCTGCGCTTCATTTGCTGACACTTGTCCCTGGCCATATCCTTCTAGAACACGGCCCACCGACCCGACCGCTAGACCGGCCAGAGGTGAAAGGCCCTCAACCGCCGAGCCTTTCCCACCCTTGGTGCTGCTCACCCCCCCATTAATGACAGCCGCCCTGGTCTCTATGTGATTCAACAACGATAACAATGCCTTGAGCGCCCCGCATCGCACTGGCAGGGTCATATCATCCACAAGTGCCGCTTGAAAGACAGGCAGAAGCCGACCAGGGTCGCTCTTAAGCTCGTCGCTGTATTCGGACATCTGCTCCAGGAGGAAAAATACTCCCACTTGCCGGGCCTGGTCGTTGGTGCTCCCCAACAGACCAATGGATGCCGCGACCAAATCCTTCCACCCCTCCGATGCGCGGGCTACGGCATGTGAAAGCTTGCGAACGAGCTCCGGGTCGGTTTCGTGCGTGAAGTTGTGCCAGAGGCCTTGCCTGACGGCGGCCTTGAGGGCGGCCGGCATGGACTGCCAGGATTCGTGACGGATGTCGACGATGCGTCCGACCAGGACCACGGCCATAGATCTGTTGTGGAATGTGTAAGAGGGGCCGGGTGTGCTTTTGAGAGATTGTGAGATAATAGAGAAGGGAGAGGTTGTGCAATAGGGAGGGAGCTCCGAGGGACAAGGCGGGGAGAGACGAAGGGATTATGGAAAGGATGACAGGGAATCGAAAAATATACACGCACCGCAAAGCAGCATCGTTTGCGTCACGGTGGGTTGCCAGCATCTCGAGCAGGTGCTTGGCCACGTCCCCAGCGCTTTGCTGGACCAATTCGTTGTATTGCGCTTCGGCCTGGTTGCGCTGCGCGTTGTCGTGGCTGAGGAGGCTGCCGACGACCGAAACGAGATCCGCCATGATAGATATTTCTAGAGGGAGTGATAACGCGCAGGATCTGCCTCCTGTGTATGGATTGGGAAGTGGGATATAGAAGCGACAAGACTGTGAAAATGGAAGTGTAGGGCAAGGGCATGGAAGAAGAGCAAGGCGGGAAAACGCGTCCGAGTCGCTGCAGCGTGCGTTCCTTCGCTAACTTTCCTGTCGCTTGCCGCGTCTTCACTTGATTTCATGTTATGTGCTGTTACAGTTCCTTTTTTAATTTGATCACTGCCCACCTGTGTTGAACAAACTCTGTGCAGAGGGAGTTGTTTACGTGCGCGTTTTCATTCCCATTTTGCTCTCCAAATGTGCGCCCTTTCTCTCGCTATAGCGGCCAAATTTACCTCCTACGTCCTCCTCGTT
The DNA here is from genome assembly GCA_004519485.1 of Nannochloropsis oceanica. Taxonomy (NCBI): domain Eukaryota; class Eustigmatophyceae; order Eustigmatales; family Monodopsidaceae; genus Nannochloropsis; species Nannochloropsis oceanica. The sequence goes on from CP038128.1 coordinate 1,251,034, forward strand.
CTTGTCTTCCTTCTCCTCGCCCTTGCCCCCTCCCCCTTTCATCTTCTCGCAGCTCAAAGGCATGTGTTGCCCTCCCCTCCCCTCCCTCATCGCTACCCAGTGCAGATTCATACTTTTCGCCATCTCCCCGACCCAAATCCTTTCCCACAGACTACTCCATCACCTTCATTTTATGCCCTCGCAGGCTTCTTCTTGAAGCAATCAAAGGCCCGTGCCAGACAATTGCCACTGACTGCCTTATCTTCCAACTCCACATCCGTGGCTGGCGTGGGCGCTGGCGCAGTGACGTGGGCGGCCTGGGGGTTGACAGGCTTTGTCGGAATCGCCGATACTGCTGCTATCTTGACAGGCAGCGACTCTGCCTCGGGTACCAGATTTCCCTCTCTGGCCAGAACCATGCGGCCCGCATTCGCCGGGGCTTGGACACGAAGCTCGTCCTGCTTCTCCAACCGGTACCCACGCATGAGTAGCACCTCATCTGGCTCGTCCTTTCCAGAAACCGGGACAACGACATGACCCTTATTCTTCACTACCATATCTTTCACTATCACAGTCGTCCCCTTTCCCACAGACAGGACCAAAGCCCCCTCCAGCTCCAAGCTCTGCACCTCCACCTCCCCCGGCCCCTGCAACACCAAAGTTGCCTCCCCCCCAATAGTAACCCTGTCGGGAGAAGGAAAAACCTTCTTCATCTCTGAAAAGTTCAAAGCAACCGAAGGGTCAATTACCACCCGGGGGCCAAGGCTGACTGGAATGCCCGTGTAGGTCGCCTCGGGTGCCTTACCCACCTTGCATCCCAGCAATCGCAGCTGTTCCGCAACGGCATAGTACTGATCAGCTTCTCCTGTGGACGCACTCCCAGGAGGAGTTCCTGCTTGAGCAGCTTTCGCCGCATCGGGAGCATTGTTCTTGACAGGCGAGAAAGAAAACCAGGCAGGGAGGGAGGTGAAACCCACCTTGGCCTCGAGCGGCAGCATTTTGGGGTAATCCTGCATCATGCACTCGAGCCGAGTGGGCTTCTTGAAGACAGAACGGGCAGCATCCGCATACTTGGGGTTGACGAACTCGCCCATCACGCCGTGGGTCTTGTTGAGGGTGGCAACGTAGGGTGAGAGGGCGAAGATCAACTGGTTGATGTTTCCAGGGTAGGGGCTATAGCCTGTGGAGGGGTCTGCGACGTCCCCCTCGGGAGAACCGGACGCGCGGAGAAGGGGGTCGAGCTGGTTGTATTCCACGTTGACGATCATAACTTTAGTCTCTTTCTCCGTCGTATGGGTGAGGCGAGTTATAGCCCCGATGGCTTGCTTTGGCACCCGAGGAATCGCGATTGAGTTGACCTCCAATCCCAACTTTTGGCTCACCCCAAGGGCAGCCGCCAAAGACAGAAATGCGAGGGCATTCGTATCCTGGAAAAATACCACCCATTTCAGACCCTCCACCTCCCAGCGTTTGGCTACACCCGTGCGGTGCAGGAGGGAGTGGACATCCCCGTGTCCGTGGGGCTTACAATCAATGCCATAGCGTCCATCACCCCTTCCCTCCGCATTCGCGGCCCGAGCGATCCGTGCGTCATTATCGGCCAAGGCCGCCACCTTTTCTTGCTTCATTAACGTTAATGCCTCCTTGGGATACCCAAAATAATCATTCGATTCAAGCAAGGCCAACGTCCGATCATGCGTGTCATCCGACACCATGATTGCCAACGGCGGGATCTTTCCTCCATTCTTAGCACCCACCGCCAGCAAATACTTGCAATAAAACTCCATATACGTCGTCTTCGTCGTTATCTCCGTCGGCAACGCCACCTTTATCCCACTGAACCCAAGCCGCTCTCCCAACCCCCCCGCCACCAACACAAAGCCTGTCGCTTTTAATTCGTCCTTCCCAGCAGTCTCCCACTCGCAATACTTGGCCGAACCCGGCTCCAGAATTGCACCTTCTGGTACTGCGGGCGTCCATCCATCGAGCGAGTTCACTCCAGTGGCCGACTCGGCCAATAGCGCTTTCGCTCGATCTACGTACGCAGCCAGGCCATCCGGGTATGTATCGTGTAGCCTCTGGACTTGGGCGAAAAAGGCATGCTTTTCCGCGTCGTTTGTCCCTGCGGTATCCCACCCATCAAAGAGATGAGCTTGTCCGGCCTTGAGCAGGAGCTCGGCCAAGGCTTGTTCCGCAGTGGAAAGGATGGCCCAATTACTCTCCAGGCCGGCAGGACGGGCGGTCGTGGTGGAGGCATCGCCGCTGGTTCTGCTGGTGCCGGAATTCGACACAGACATGTCGACGTGCTCATCGGCATCGACGGACTCCTTTCGGGCGGCCGAAGCCGTGTCTGTTTAGTTGTGGCGTGGAGTGTAGTTGCTTGCGGTGAGGGGGATGATGCCAAGCCAAGGTCAGAACGGTCTCTGACATCCTCTTTACCTGCTGCGCCAGCGCCCTCCGGTTTATTGGCGTTGCCCCCTCCGCTGCCGCGCTTGCTCTTATTCTTCCTCTTGCCCATGTTGTCTGTTTGAGAGTCGTATTGCCTGTATTTGTGCGGTGTGGGTGGAGGTAAGATCATCGTTCATCATCAGCATCATCCAGCTGAATATGGAAGCCGCTAGTGGTTTTTCTGCAACAGGATGAGCAACAATTGAGATCAAACATCCTTACATATATACACTTTCCAAGCAGAGCACTAGTAGGCTTGGTGTTCGGGAAAGGTTGAGGAAAAAGGAGAAACCAAAGCCAAACCTTCGGCGAGAGCTGAGACCGGCCCATTACTACAGGAATCATCACGATGAGTGACAAGCGAAGACGACCACGGGGGTGCCTGACTTTCCGCTCTCTACATATTGACACACAGGAGGGATTATGGCGGTAAAGGCAGCGCAGCGTCTTGATGCGGCCGTCGTCCGGGCCCTCAAGGTAAGTCTGTTGTTCGTTTTGTTCCCCCAGGCCCCTCTTGTCTTAATAAGCCACTCTTCATGTATGTACGTCCTTGCCACCCTTGGGCAACCCTGTGCTTGTCCTTCAACTTGTTTAAATCCATCGCGTCTCTAATTGCGTAGTTGTCTCATAATTAATCCCTCTGTACCTACCCCCTGCCATTCTCCTTCGCTTCCCATCCTCCCCAGGGCTCCCCGCTGCCGGGCCTGACCCTCATCCTGGTTGACAAGCAGCGCCCCACACCCACGTTACAACACTACGGCGTGGCGCACCTTCACCTGCAACAATTGGAGAAGACTCGACCTGTGGGCCCTGAGACCATCTTTCCGATTGGCGCGAGTCTGATGAAAAACTTCATGGCTGTTCTAGCTGTTCAGCTTCAAGCCCGGGGCAAGCTCCGTCTTGATGACCCCATCACCACCTACCTGCCAAATCTACGCCTCAAACAAGAGAAAAATGCACCCCCCATCACCCTCCGCCATCTCTTGACACATACGAGCGGCATTCGGGAGTATCGACACCTGAAAGATATTATGACAATGGCCATGGACTTGGTGCCCTTGCCCCAGGCCTTTAGAAGGTCCAACACGGGATCGGCAGCAACGACGCTTGCCGATTACTACTGCGGTATGTCAGCCTTACCCATTCAAGCAGTGGGTCTTCCCGGAAAACAACATATAAAAAGCCATCACAATTACGGCCTTTTGGCCTTGGTCTGTGAGCAAGTCGTCGCATCTAGCAGTAGCAGCAACAACGGCAGCAACAGCGCAGGGCAATCAGATCCCGACATCTGCTCCCTTCTTCACCAGCAGATCTTCAGTCCCCTCGGCATGACCCGGACCGACACCCTGCTCCCCAAAAGCGACACCACAAAACTTACCTCCTCCTTTACCTGGTCCAAAAAAGAAGGCTTCACCCTCGTCCCTCCTCACATGAATTTCGACGCCTGCAAAGGACGCCCCCATGCAGTGGGTGGCTCTGTGTACTCCACCGCTCAGGACATGGCTTCGTATTTAAGAGCATTAATAGACCCGGAAAACAGCTCCAACCACACCTTATCCGAGCAGATGCTGGATGAACTGCTTCGTCCCGTGTACCAGAAAGATGTGTTTCTACCCGCCCAAGCGCTGAGTTTTGCGGTGGAAGAATCCTTTTCACCGGTCGATACAGAGGTAGCATACGTGACATGTGGGCAAGGGATGTCCTTCGCTGGGTATCAGACAGCCTTGGTATTCTCCCGGGCCAGAGGCGTGGGCGTAGGGGTGTTGTGTAATGCGGGGAGTGATTCGTATGAGCTCTCTCAAGTGGCGGCAGAGGCTTTTCAGGAGGTTTCCAGAAGAGCAGAGGAAGCGAGGGGGGAAGGTCTGGGTTCGGGTGTAGTAGTAGGAGGAGGGGAGGGAAGGGGGAGTTGTGACGGTGGCAGCACTGGTTCCTCGGTGGAAAGACGTTTGCCGTCGTCACCCGCACCAACATTACCACAAGAGCAGCAGCAACCACCGCAACTCCATCCCCTCAATCTCCGTTCCCTCCGCTGCCTTGAACAACCCCAACACCTGCTCCATTCCTTCGGGATGCACGCTCCAGGCTTCGAGGCTGCTGTCCTCTGGCCCCTACTTATCGGGGTGTACCAAGCCCCCCTCTCTCAACTCTCCGCGCGAGTGCTTTGGACGCTAGGGGGGGAAGTACAAATTTATGTGCAAGATTCTCGGTTATGCATGCGGGCCCTTTGGGGGCCTTTGAGAACGAGGTTATTTACAAAGGAGAAAGGTTTGGTACTGTCCCCCGCAAGGGATGGGCATCCTTTGCATTTTTCGGTGGAGGGGGCGCCGAGGCAGGTGTTGTGTACGCCTGTAGGGGGAAGGACGGACATCGTCTTTACGCTGGAGGGGGGGGAGGGAGGGAGGGAGGGAGGGGAGATGACCGTGGGGTTGGTGACTTTGAGGAAGACTAAGTGGTATTGGAGCATGCGTGTCTGGATGACAGGCTTTCTAGCCTACCAGAGCTTGCAGTTGGTGGGGAGAGGGAAGTTTGTTGAAATCGTGACGTCATTGCTGGTGGTGGGATGATGGAGGAAGGGAAGCAGGAGTGTCTGGAAACTAGAAGGGGGTAAAAAGAGAGAATGCCAGGAATGGTTCCGCGAAATTGTAAAAAACTGTAAAAACCGAAAGGATGGTGTCCAGAAGGCTGATAACAATACCCTTCACTCTCTTTCATCATCCAATTTGTAACATTTGTTTCCTTTGTTCTCAGCGCTGTCATCAGCCACAGTCCCACGGCCCTCCCGGCAAAATACCCCCATTTCCATCATTTCATCATCATCGTGATTCACACATGCAGAAAATCTTTCCGCCACTCCTCCTTCAACGCCATCGTCCATATCACCGGATCCGACGTCTCAATCCACACACCCTCCCGTCCGTCCTCCCTCCTCTCTCCCACCACCTCATTGGACGTGCTTACCAGCCCCCCGAACTCCATACTCTCCCCTCTCAAATCCCACTTCAAACCCCTCGTTCTAATCTCCCGACACTGTCTTCCCAGCGGTATCAGGCCACACAGCGGCCCCTCCATCCTACCATCAGGCTCCACCCAGTTCCTCCCCTCCGGCAACAAGAAAGCCACGCTTTCATTCCCCAACAATACCAACCGTTTGAACACACCTGCATACCGATAAAGCAGATGACAACTCGCCATAGCATGATCAAAACGCTGACCCAGCGCCCCGAGAACAAAAACGTTCGTTCTTAAACTCTGCCGGGTAGGATGTTGCTTGCGCTCCCAGGGCGGTAGTTCCTGCTGCTGCTGCTGCTGCTGCTGCTGTTGCCGCTGATCATTTCCTCCCTCTCCTGTATGCTTTAACAGCTCAAGGCATTTTTCAAGGTCGTTGGTGTCCACATCCCCGTTCTTCACCACACGACACCCTTTCGCTTTATACCATGCCACCACTTCCGGCCGCACTGAATCCAAATCCCCCTTTATCGCTGAAGGGAGGAACTGCTCCCTCTCCTCCCCTCCCAACCCGTCATATAAACGATTTGCCCCCCCATCCGCACAGATCCTCACGCTCGCATGCGCCCAAAACTTGTAAAATAATCCTCCACCCACACAGTCTGTATTAAGAATGATCAAAGCGTTTACCACCCCTTCCTCCTTCTCTCCTTCCTCATCACTCCCGTCGCTGTCGTCCTCGCTACCGTACTGTTGCCCAGCAGCAGTGGCGGCTACCAAGCCCTGGGCATCATGTTCTCCAAAGTCGCGCCGGTTTCGCCAATTAAAGACGGGCAATCGCGAGGGTCCCTCTCCATGGATGTTGTTGTTGTTGTTGTTGTTGTTGTTGTTGTGATTGTTGTTGTTGTTGTTGTTGTTCCTGCTGCTAAGGCTGCTACTGCTAAGACTGCTATTGCTGCAGCGGGGATTCATCGGGACGAAGGTTCGTCGGATTGATGCTATATGCTGCAGCTGAGGCGGGAGTGAAGATCCCCGCTTCTTATCGGCAGTGAGAAGAAGGAAAGCGGACCGCCTATGCGGTCCTCGGCGAAGCGTTGGCCCCCACACAGTGGTGAAAGGAGACGCAGGCGAGGAAGAGGAAAGCGGACCAGACGCCGCAGCGGCAACGACGCTCACGACGGTGAGACAAAAAAAGCAAGCCCGGTAGACCAGCAAAGGGGGCGGGTACAGGCAAGGACGGCGCAATGGAGGCGCTGCAGTTGGCAGTGGTGGCGGCGACGGTAGCGGCGGCAGCTTTCACAGGTAAGGGAGAGAACTGCGTGCTTGCTGTGGAGTGTGAAAAGCGACGGATGACGAATGAGAATGTGTGCGTCGGTTGCTCCGTCGTGTGCTGCGAGCGATGCCTCCTATTGAGCAGCTTGATCAAAGCGACCTTGAAACGGTGTGTCCGTAGTTTCTGATGGATTGTGCCGGTGGGAAAAGGGAGTAAGGGGAGGGCTTGAATGCGGCATGGGCAAAGTGTGGAGAGCAAGAAGATGGAAGTCTTCGGCAATATGAGGCTGGGGTTCTATGCGGGCTTGCCAAAGCCCACTTTCTTTTTGCATCCTAACTTTTCTCACATGACCACTTTTCTCTATCCTATTCCTTATACAAAAGTGCTGAGTGCCACAAAAGCGAATGGCGCCGCGGGCACCATTTTCGCTCAAAGAGTGAGCCAGCAAGGACAGGAAGATGTCTTCGATCTCGACGGCCGCCACTCCTAAATCAACAGCGCTGCTGCACGACGTCATCGATATGGACGATACAACCAGTAGTAATAGTAGTAGCAGCAGCAGCAATAGTGGCAGTAATGTCGTTATTCGACTGGAGGGGGATGCTTGTTCTCGTGCCGATCAGAACGACGACGATAGCAACAGCAGTAGCGGGATCCCCAGGCGCTATGAAGGCCGGGCACGGAAAGCGACAAAGAGATGGGAACCTGAACCTGCCATCTACGCTGCCTTTGCCGCACAACGAAGAGCCGCCAAGAAGCTAAGCCTGATCCAACTCCGGAAAGAAAATAAAGAGGCAATTTTCCGCAAAAAGCAAGAGGCAAGAAAAAACAAGCCTCCAGGAGCAACACGGTTACCCTCCTCCCTCCCGCCTGAGCCCGTCGGACCCTTCCTCCTCCCCCTGCCCCCTCCGGACATGCCATTAGCAGATTTTTCTCTCCCCGCTGACCTTATCCATGAAGTCCAATCGGAGCCTCCACCCAAATATCGTCTGCTACGCCAAAATAACTACTCGGATCCCTCTCTCCGCCCCCGCGACGACGACGCCCCCCTCTGCTCTTGCCGGGCCGAGACCGGCGGCTGTGATCATAATTGTATGAACCGTCAACTGTTTATGGAGTGTCCGGTCGGGCGTTGTCCTACTTTGAAGGAGGGAGAGAGGTTCTGTGCGAACATGGTGATCCAAGAGAGAAAGTTTGCCGCGACTGAGGTCTTTTTAACACGGGAGCGAGGGTGGGCCTTACGGACCAAGGGGAGGGTAGGGAGGGGGGAGATGCTGATTGAGTATATGGGAGAAGTGGTGTCGATGGAGGAGGCCCAGAGAAGGATGAAGGGGATGACGTCGATCCATGATTACTACTTTGCAGCGTTGGAGGGAGATTTGATTTTGGATGCAGGACCGATGGGGAGTGAGGCGCGGTTTGCCAACCATAGTTGTGCACCGAATTGCGTTTTACAGAAGTGGAGAGCAGGAGGGCAACCCCATATTATTGTAGTGGCGGCGAGGGGGTTGGAGGCGGGGGAGGAAGTGACGTATGATTACCAGTTGGGCACAACTGTGGGGCTCTTCGGGCAGCAAGCATGTAGGTGTGGTGCGAAGAACTGTAGTGGGTTGATAGGGAGGAAGCCGCAAGAGGGCGGAGGAGGAATCGAAAGGTCAAGGGAGGAGTGGAGGGAACGAGCAGAGGCGTGTTTGGCCATGAGGGCGCCGGGTTTGGAGATGGTGGAGGGTTTGGTGGAGGAGGAGGCGGGGAGGGAGGGAAGAGGGGAGGAAGGGGGAGAAGCGTTGGAGCTAGAGCTGTTGAAAGATAAGGCGGCGGCGGCACATGCATGGATAGAGCGGTGGAGATCATTGATGGGAAAGTGGCTCAAGGGGGGGGAAGAGGAAGAGGAAGAGAAGCCAGGGGAGAACGTGGAGGACAGGGCTTCTGAAGTAGATGGTGAGGGGGAAGAGAGAGAAAGAAGGCGAAGACGCAGGAGGAATGATAAAACGAACGCTTTACAAGTAGCAGCAGCAGAGAGCATGAAGCAGATAAAGAAGACAGGGAAGGCACTGGTCGAATACGACTCCCTCTTTAGGTTGGTGGCTGATATCCCTGGGAGCATCCGTTTTCAGGAAGCCACCCATGCGCGGCAGCTCCTCGCTAAGGCCAAGCAAGCCAGGGGCACAATGAAGAGCCTCTTCGAAACCTCCATAAAAGGATGGACCCCTCCCCTCCTCTCTTCGTCTACCTCTCGGGATCAGGAAACAGAGAATGCGGAGGAGGATTGTAAAGCTGCTGCTGCTGCTGCTGCTGCTGCTTCGGCGTCGTTGTCGCCACTCCAAGAGAAAGAGGTCAAGCCTCGGTCGCCTTCTTCTCCCACCTCGACGTCTGTCTCCAATACTCCTTCCTCCAACTCTTCATCCACCAATACCTATCCCTCCAACCAAGAGCATCCCCCCCCTCCCTCCCTCTCTTCCCAACAACCATCACCATCCGTGCCGTCTTCCTCCTCCTCAGCATTGGCAACAGCAGTGACAGCAGTGACAGCAACAGCGACCGCTCCCTATGAGTATACCCCTCATTCCCTCACCATGCGGGATGCCCTTTCCCTCCTCCACCTTGCTGTGGACAGCCTGCCCGTCTGCCTGCCGGGGCTAGGCGAGCTGGTCAACTTCCTTTCCCAGGTCGACAGATGGGCCCATATGTCCTGCGTTTCGCTCGGATTCAAATTCAGCAAGCATGGCAACAAGGAGGAGGAGGAAGAAGAGGAACGGAAAAGGAAGGAGCAACAACGACAGCAGCGGAGGAAGAAGAAGAGGGCAGGGGGGGAAGGAGAGGTTGGCTTGTTGATGGAACAGCTGGGGAGGGCGTATGGAGGGAGTGAGGAACTTGGTGGGTGGGTGGGTGGGTGGGAGGGAGGGAAGTTTCGGTGGTTGGAATTATTGGAAGAGGGATTGGCGGATATGGTGGAGATGGTGATGGCCCGAGAGGAGAGTCAGGAGAAGAGGAGAAGGGAAGAGAAGGAGGAGAAGGAAAGGGAGGAGGAGAGAGCGAAGGAGGGAGCGGCGGTGGTGGTGGTGGAGAGCCAAGAGTATGATGAGACGTCACAGGAGAGACAGAGGGGAGGAGACCAGAAGGAGGGAGATCAATCAAGCACTTCTACCACCACCCGCAGCATCATCTCTACAACCACCGCACCTTCGACGTCTGCCGGCCGGCGCTCCATCCGTCCCTCCACCAAGCCCTCATCCACACAACACACGAAACGCAGCAAGAACGGCAGCAACAGCAACAAGGACAGGGACGGAGTCATTGCCGCCGCTCGTGACTATGCCCGTGCCTCCTCCTCCTCCTCTTCCTCTTCCTCAGGCGACGATTCCCTCCGTTGCTTCTGCCAGCTTCCCGAGAACGAATCTAAAATGCGGACTCTCGTCAACTGCGACGGCTGCCACGAGTGGTTCCATCCACATTGCGCGAATTTCGCAGTAAGCCAATGGCCTTCCATCCCCTCTCCCTCCCTCCGTACCTTACTCCCTTTCCCTCCACCTCTCCGGTCAAGAATTTACATGTTTGAAAGGCGGCCACGTCTGTACTACCTATCAGCATGAGACTCATGCTTCCCCCCCTCCCCTTCCTCTTTTCCCCCTCCCTCTTCCGTCAGGTAAAGGAGCTGAAGCACATGAAAGACGGTTACGTCTGTCCGATCTGTCGGCACGAGGAAGGTCTTCCCTCGGAGGTCGCAAGCGTGCCCTTGGCAGGTGCCGGATGGGGGGGAGGAAGGGGGGGAGGGAAGAGGAAGCCAAATGTGAGGGACATTGAGGAGTGTCTTCGTGGGGCGGGGGAGCTGGTTTTGTGTGGTTTTGATGCGGTGCCGTTTTTGAATTTCCTGAAGGAGAGATGTGGGAGGTGGAAGGGGAGGGCAAGGCGGGCATTGCGGTTGTTGCCGCAGGAGGGCATGGAGGAGGAGGGAGGGAAGGAGGGCGGGAAGGAGGGGGAAGAAGGAAGGGAGGGGGAGGAGGAGGTGGGATCCGAGGATGATTTAGCTATAGAGGTATTAGCGGAGGCGTTTCGGAGCAGGAGCAAGGGAGGGAGGAAGGGGTGGAAGATCGAGGGGAGGGTGATGTGGGTGATAGTTGGGCTTATGTGTGAGCATCGGGTATCAGAACTGACCGTGGACGAGGAGCTAGTGGAGGATTTAAAGCGATTTATTTGGAAGCTGGTAGCTCCTTTGTGCCTGCCTTCTGAGGAGGGAGAGAGAGAGGGAGGAAAGGACGGGGGGGGGGAAGAGGGCGAGAGGGAGGATCATGGGAAGGTGAGTGGGAGGCACTGGAGAAACTTGAGGCGAGGGAGGAGGTTAGGGAGGAGGGTGAGTCTGGATCTGGTGTGTGGTGTGGTAGAGGAGGGGGAGAGGCTAGGATTGGCGCATACGGCATTGTATCATCGGTTGATAACAGTGCGGGACGAGTGCTTGGAGTGGCTGGAAGCGGTGGGCAGTGTGCCCTTTGCGACATTACGCCCTGCGGGGGCGGGGGCGGAGGAAGGGAGCGAACGAGCGAGCGAGGGGTGGTGGTGGGACATCAAGGAGGCACCGCCTGGAGATACCAAAATCGACGTGCAGGTTGAATGGGGGTACGCACGCGCACGGGCCGCAGTATTGAGGTTCAATAAAGGGAGAGAGGGAGGGAGGGAGGGAGAGAGGGTGCAATGGCTTGTGGACATGGTGCCGGGCGAGGAGCAGATGTGTTTGTGTCGAGGCCCGGAGGGTGGACGTATGGTGTGGTGTGAGGGTTGTGAAGAATGGTTCCATTATGAATGTGTCGGGTATATGCCTCCCGCAGCAATAAAGACGAAGGATGGGAAGAAGGGAAAAGGGAAGACGGAAGGGAAGAAGGGAAGGAAGGGGGAAAAGGTGGAGGAGGAGGATTATGTATGCATTGGTTGTAGTGAGGGAAGAGGGTTGCTTTATAAATATAGGTGGGAGACAGCGCTGATGAAACATTTTAAGAGGGGAGGATGCATAGACAAGGTGCTTCGATATCGACTTAAGGGCAGTAGTAGCGATGGCAACAAGTGGGTGAAGCGCCCGGCGGAAGAAGGAGGGGGGGCAGGAGGAGCAAGAGAAGGAGGAGGAGGAGGACGATATCAATGTTCCATTGCAGATGACCTCAAGAGAGTGAAATCCCTTCCGCTTCATTCCAAGCCTAACCGCGCCTGGCAGCAGCACCGCCAGGAGGAGGAGCAGCACCAGCACCACCAGCAGCCGCAGAAGCATTACAAGCAGCAGCAGCAGCAGCAGCAACAACAACAACAACAACAACAACAACAACAACAACAACAACAACAACACAATAAATATCAACAGCAGCAGCAGCAGCAGCAGCAGCAGCAGTGTTATCACCACCAACAGCACCAGCTGCCACCTTTTCCCATCCCCCTCATGCCCGCGTCCCTCGCAGACACCTTGCTCCACCAGCAGCAGCGCTGGCCTCCTCTTTCCTCCGCACCAGCATCAACAGATGCAGCAGCAGCAACCACCCCTCTCCCTCCCTCCTTCCCTTTTTCCTACACCAGTCAACCGCAGCAGCAGCAGTACCCTCCGTACTCATCTTCTTACACTGCTCCTACCAAGGACCAGCACCAGCACCAGCACCAGCAGCACCAGCACCAGCACCAGCAGACCCAGCACCAGCAGCACCACCATCACCAGCACCAGCAGCACCAGCACCAGCACCAGCAGGACCAGCACCAGCACCAGCACCAGCACCAGCACCAGCACCAGCAGCACCAGCACCAGCAGCACCAGCAGCACCAGCACCAGCAGCACCAGCACCAGCAGGACCAGCACCAGCACCAGCAGCACCAGCAGCACCAGCACCAGCAGCACCAGCACCAGCAGGACCAGCACCAGCACCAGCACCAGCACCAGTACCAGCACCAGCAGCACCAGCACCAGCAATTCAACCCCTCACAAACGTTTAGTCCTTCACATTCACAACTTCCTCCTTTATTTTCCGCTGATGCTGCTGCTGCTCGTCCTCCTCCTCTTGCACTTGCCCCCGTGTCTGCTTTTGTGGTGGCCCGACACGCTGACGTCTCATCACCCGCAAGAACAGCACCAGCTTGAGGGGAGGGGGGGGCGTTTGATTAGTGGTCCTTATAAAGGAGGACGAGAAGGAGGAGGAGGGGGCGGTAGTGGAGGAAGAGGCGGTGAATGGACGAGGAGGAGGTGGAGGAGGAGGAGGGTATTCAGTTGAAGGGCAGCTGGTTGAAGCAATCCGCGGGTGATGCTGGAGGGAAGAGAGGAGGAAAGGAGGGAGGGAGGGTGAATGGTTATTGTGGAAGACATCCTGCCATTAGTTCGGCGCGAAAGGAGGGAGGGAGAGAGAAGGAGGGAGGGAGGAGGAAGGGAGAGGACTAAATCAAAATGATGGGGAGAAAGGTGTACATGCAACACAATTGTACTGAAATGATCTCCACATAGAGACGCAAAGAAAGAATAGAACGGTAAGGCGATGAAGAGTAGCAAGAGTACATTGAAAATATGTATATGTTTGTGTGTGTGTGTGTGTAAACATGGATCTCTCAGCTGAGAAGGTAAGTTAGAAACATGAATATTAAAATCAAACAGGCTGGCCATAAACAGATTAGGAGCAGCGCACCCAAGGTGCCCCGACACGTTACTAATCAAATGATATTCAATCCCTTCATTGGTTCTCTTCAGTCTCTTCTTCTCTTTCTTCATTCTCCTCCTTCCTTTCTTTCTTGTTCTTTTCTATTCATAAGACAACCTCTTCATTTGTGGTTTTACTTTTCGGGTTTGTAGCTCCTCACTTCATTCGCCATCTTTCTTTATTGTTTCATTTGTCTTCACATTTTCTTTTCTTCCTTCTATCCTCTTTCTTCAGTCTGTTTTTATGTCTTCACCCCACTGCCGCGTCTGCCTCGCCACCGACAGTTCTTACTGCCCTTTCGTCCGTCATCTTTCTTTATCAATGAAGCAATCGAGTCATATTCGTGTATCGAAAGATGAGGAGGAGGAAGGTGGAAAAGACACCTCTCAGGCATCAAATAAATGCCATCGATTTCCACCATATTGCCCCTCCCCCTCTCACATATCGTGGCTCGATACCGACACCTCCTGCTCTTCCTCCTCATCCTCGCCCCCTTCCTCCTCCACTTCCCTATCTAAGCGCTGCCGCTGCGGTTGGTATTGCTGCTGCCGGTAATCCCGAAGGAATGGCGTTTGCTGCGAAAGCTGCTGCTGAAAGCGACGATAAGGCGAAACATCAGGGGCATACTGCCCTTCCAATCCAACCTGCCCCACTTCTTCCCGTCCCTCCTCCTCCTCCTCCTCCTCCTCCTCCTCTTCTTTTTCTTCTTCCTCCTCGTCATCCCCAGGCGCCGCCCTCATATACTGCTGCTGCTGCTGGTGATGATGATGAGAGAGATGTTTGTCGTGCTGCTGCTGCTGCTGCTGCTGCTGCTGCTGCTGCCTTTTTGGTAGGTCTGGTGAGAGTGAAAGAAAAGAAGAGGGCTGCTGCGACTCATCTAGCGTCACCGAGAGTCCCCTCCCTCCCTCCCTCCCTCCTTCGCTCCCACTCTCGCTCCTCACCGCCGAATGCCGCAACGAAACGAAGCCGCTTGGCTCCCCCCTGCCCCCTCCCTCCCCTCCTCCACCCGCCACACTCCTCCCTCCTTCCCTCCCTTCCCCCCTTCCTTGACGCCTCAGTGCCTCCCTTATCTCTATATTCGACTGCATCAACCTCGTCATCTCTCTCGCTTGCATCACCTCCCGTGTCCGCGCCTCCTGGATGATCTTTTCCAATTCCGTCACATGCACCCTCTCTTCTTTCAACAACCGGCTCAACCCATCCCTCTCTGTCTCCGCTGTCACTGCCCGTGCGATCGCATCCGGCTTCCCTCTCTCCCTCCCTCCATCCCTCGTGCTGGACGCCGCTCGATAATCTATGAAGCGTCGACCCCCTTCCCTTTCCTCAATCCCTCCCACTCCATCTGTTCCTGCTGTCATCACATTTGCTGCTGCTGTTGCTACAGTCGACGTCCTCTCCTGTTGTTGTTGGTGTTGTTGCTGCTGCTTCTGCTGCTGCTTCTGCTGCTGCTTCTGCTGCTGTAACTTCCGCTCCGTCGCCAACAAGGCCGCCCGAGTCTGCCCCAGCGCCATCTGTTGCTCCCTCTGCGCCCTCCCCATCTCATTGAGTGTGTACGTCAGACGCTCCACCTCCTCCTGTACTACCCTGTAACTCGCCCGCAAGTCATTCCTCTCCGCCTCCAACCCCCTCAATAGCCCCTCCACCTCCTCCGCGCGCTCCCTGGCCTCCTCCATCTCCCTCCTGTATTCCTCCCTCTCCCTCCCAACCCTACCCAGCTCCCCCTGAGTGGCCTGCGCCTCCCTCGTCATGATCAACAGATCGTCCCTCAAGGCCCTCACTTCCAACAAGCGGCTGTGCACCATATTTTTCGCCTCCCCCGCCTCAAACACCACCCCCTCCATCCGGCGTTGCATGGCCCTCCCCTCCCTCTCCCTCACTGCCAGCTCCTCCCTCGCCCCCTCCTTCAACCTACTCTCCTCCTCCAGGTCGGCTTGTAGTCTCCTGACAGTCCTCTCATACTGTGCCTGCTCCCTCTTGAACACGACCCCTTCCTCCTCCTTCTGGTCCAGCGCCGCCTGCAACGCATCTCTCTCCTCGTCCAGCTCCCTAACCACACGCTGGAGTCTCTCCACCTCCTCCTCCTTCTCCTCAACCCTTTTTTCCATTCTTCTCGTCCTCTCTACTGCTCCCCTCTCCCGCTCCTCCGCCTCGCTCACCTCAACATAGGACTGTTGCAGCCTCACATTAATCTGGTCTCTCCCCAAATGCAATTGAGTGAAAAGCGCCTTCAACTGCTGCACCTGCTCCTCTTTCTGCACCAGCTGGGTGCGCATTACATCAAATCTCGCCTGCAGCTCTTCATGTGAATCCTTCTCCCTGACTGCCTCCCTTAATGCCGCCTCCAACTCTTGTCGCTGCGCCGTCTGTGCCGTCTGCAGTAGCAATACCTCCCGTCGCGCGCGGTCCAATGCCTCTGCTCGGTCTTCCCATCCTTCCTCCTCGCCCTCCCTCCTTCCCTGTCCGCTTTCCTGCCCTCTCTCGGCTTCCAAGGCATTGATTCGTGCATTCGCAGAAGCCACCAAAGACAGCAACCGCCGTCGGTCCTCCTCCAGCGTCGAAGTCGACCCCTCCTCCCCCCCTTCCTCCTTCCCTCCCTCCCTCCCTCCTTCCCTCCCTCCTCCTCGGGCATCCTTCAGGGCGTGTTCCAACGAAATCACATGCGATTTCAACCGACGAATTTCATCCTCGGCCCCCGGCTGCTGCTGCTGCTGCTGCTGCTGCCCTTTCTCTCCTGCTCCCTCTCCTCCTAGGTACATGAGCCGTTGCTTGAGCCTCCCCACTTCAGCTCTTGCCGCACTCAGCTTGGGCGCCAAGCCCTCCATCCTCGTCTTCAACTCCTCCTTCTCCCTTAACACCACGTGTAAATCCTCCTCCAATACCCCCACCCTCCCCGTCTTCCGCCCCAGCTCCTCCTGCAGCTTCTCTACCTTTCCCTTCCACTTCCCGCACTCCTTCCTCAGACGCTCCTTCTCCGCCTCCCCCTTCTCCCCACCCACCGCGACTGCATACCGGTGCCTCATTTCCTCCAGCTCCTCCTCGGTGACCTTCAATCGATCCTGCATGAAGCCCATCTGCTGTAGACACCCACTCTTTTCCTTCTGCAGCTGCTGCACCTGTGCCCGTAGTACCCTCCTGACCTCCTGCCCTCCCCTTATCACATCTTCCTGCCCCCCTCCCTCGCCCCCTAGCCCCAACGCCTGGAGCTGTGCTTCCTTGGCAGCCAACTGAGAATTCAAAAAATCGACCTGACTGTCCAGCTGTTCCAGAATCCGCGCGTTCGCCTGCCGTGCCGCTCCTCCCCTCCCTCCCTCCCTACCTCCCTCCCTCTCCTCTTCGATCATATTCCCCAGACGGGTGATTTCGTCGTCGCGTTCTTGTAAAGCCCGCCGGATTCGGCCCCCTTCCTCCCTCAATATCTCGTTCTCATTCTCCACCTCCACCACCCGTCGTTCCAGCGCATGAATGAGTTCCACCCTATTCTCCTCCTCCTCCTCCTCCTCCTCCTCCTCTCCTCCTTTCCTTTCTTCCTCCACTTCTTCGTCATCCAACAGAATAGGTGTATCAAATTCCACCCCTTTCGCTTCCCCCGTAGCTACCAGTCTCCTCAACTCCCTCTCCAGCGCCTTCACCCTTCGTCTCTCCTCCCTCCATCTCCTCTCCTTCTCCTGCAGCTGCTGCTGGGTCGCCAACAGATCGGCGCGCATCGCTCCCATGTCTTTCTTCCACGCGACCGCCCTCCCGTCTTCGATGTCAGCGGCGCGGAGGAGTTGAGTATGGAGGAGGTTATTCTCGCGGGTGAGTCGGGAAACGGTTTTGCGGAGGGGTAGATGTTGGGCCTGGGGATTAAGTGGTGAGGACGGGTATATGAGATGTGCCCTGCGCACTCCTGTAGCATTGACACGCTTTTCGTTTCCTCCTGCTTATAGCAGAACTCGTCTAATTGTGGCGTAGCAACTTTCTTGAGCGCCTTCCCTCCCTCCCTTCCTCCCTCCCTTCCTCCCTTCCGCTCCCTACCTGTGCCAAGGCTAAGTCATGCGACACCCGATCTTCTCTTGATTGCATGCGCTCATAGCTTTCCGACGTCATCACCAGATCCTCAAACAACCGCTCAACCAACTCCACCGACTCGCTGCCTACATGCTCATTGTACCCCAACACCAACAGTTTGCTTTGCAACGTATGAAGGCGTCGATGCATAGGCGCGCCTTCTCCTTCCTCCATCCCACTGATGTCCACCGCCGTGGTCCCTCCACTGCTACTCCCGCGGAAGACAGCAGAGGACGCGGGAGGCATATTTATTTACGCCGCGCGCGTGTGAACGCAGGCGAGCGATTTGGTCGGGATTGCCAAGCGGGTGCCAGGCGCAACGAATGAACGAGGCGTGGCAAGTGTTGCGGTGAGAAGGAACACTGACAGGGCGACGTGACAGCAAGGAAAAAATCCTGAGTTGCTGATGTGCATATGTTGCGTGTGTATTTTGTGTGCTGAGTGAGAAGGATGAGCTTTGTGTCTGCGTTCGGGGCGTAGGGCAGTAGAAAAAAACAGGCGCCAAATCACGGCGGGAAATACACCCGGCCCATAAAAAAGAGGACAAAAGCTTTCATTCTCTACGCGACGCAAGAAAACCAAGGGAACAAATCACAGCAAACAATTACAATAATTAATAAGTTCTTGACATTTCTCTTCCCTTTTGTGCTTTTCTGGTTATGTTTTGCGCTGTTCTCCTTCCCCCAATTTCGCCAGCCTTCCTTCCCCCTCACGCCCCCCACACGACTCCCGCCGGCGCAATCTGCTCCCGCAACAAAACCAACAAATCCGCCCGCTGCTGGCGTTGAAGAATAGTCGCTTGTCGAGTACGACGCCGCCTCGCTGCCTCCTCACAAAGGATTGAGAAGCGAAGGTCGAGCTCCTCGTTCTCCCTCTCCAGGGCTAGCAGCCTCCGCTCCTTCATTTGCACCTGCTCCCGAAGGCTCTGGAGCAACCGCTTTTCCTCCTGGTAGGAAGCATGGGCACTCTCTAAACCGGCAAGTGTATTCGTGGCTTTTGCCAAGGGCTGGGCAAGGGTCTGATCGTGTTTTTTCACTAACTGCGCAAGGTATTTGTGGTCCTCCCTCGCCTTGCGTCGCAGCTCATTCAGCTTGGCCTCGCCAGCATCTAGAAGCTGGCACTGACGGTGGAGGGCCTTGTTATAGTACTCCTTAAGATCGTGCAATTCCTCGTGTTGCCGCGCCTTGACAGCGGTCAGTGCGGCCGCCTTGTCGCGGGCCAGCATCTCCATTTCGGCCTCCCGCTTCACGTCCGCAGCGGCGTTCAGCGCCTGGACCTGACGGTGGTGGTCTTGAAAAATGCGCTCTGTTTTGACCTCATATTCATGGATAAGCGCTGTGGCCTGGTACGCGTGCTCCTTCTTGGCGCTGACAAGCAAAGAGGCCTGCGCAGCTTCGTGTGCCTTGACTTGAATCTGACGGAAGCGGTACTCTTGCCGTAAGCCGTCCACGGTCCTCTGCTGCGCCTGCCACTGCCCCTGGCATGCTGCATATGCCTGAATTTTGTGCTCAGCTACTTCTTGTTGTTGTCCGAGAATTTGAACGCGCAGCTCTTTCTTGCAATCGGTGACACGCTGGTGGTGGGCATGTTGCAAGTCGTGGCATTGCACCCCAAGGGCCTGGACTTCGGCCTTAGTGGTGCGCAAATTCTCCTTGTCCGTGATCCAGGCGGCGTGATATTTAAGAGTGGCTTGCCGGATCACCTGAGTGTCTTGAATTAAAGCGTCCCGCTCATGGCGGAGCTGGATTGCTTTTGCCTTCAGAGCCTAGGAGAGAGGGAGGATGGATAATGTGTGAAAGACGTATGCACTGCATAGGTAAATACATTGAGTGGGACATGTAGAAAATGTATCAATGTATACGCTGCGTACCTCGATCTGCGCCATCTCTCTTGGATCGATGGCGGCCTGCCGGAACGATGCCTTGCCCCTCTTGGGTGACAACGCGGCGGTCGACCCCAGCTTCTTCTTCGCCTTCTTGGAAGGCATATTTAGGAAGGGATTGTCCTGTTACCAACGAATAATGTGCCAGAAATGCGTAAGAAGAGACATTTCCCGTACGTGCTTGGCTGTGCGGTTTGGAAGGCAAGGGAATGACGACGCCACCACGGAAAAGTAACGATTATATGAGGCGTTAAAGATTTGAAAAAAAAAGTAATCTTCCCACTAACTCTCACACGACGTCTCGGAAAAGGCCTAGGGCGACGTGATCATGATCATGCTTCGCCTCCAAATCTCGATATTTTAAGCTTGACAGACATTTTTATACTACAGGCATGTCCCGCCCTTCTCCCGCTTTTGCCACAACTCCCGCAGCCGCCGCCGCTGCCACCTTCACAGTGCCCAATGTCTTGTCCACATCTTCTCCAGCCTTGCGAAATATTGCGGTTTCTGTCAACAAACCGAGCCGCGCTTTCTTTAATATTGCACGAAAGGCTATGTTGGAAGGGGTGGACGTTGTGCAGCTCTCAGCTTTGGAATCTGCTATTGCTATTGCCATTGACACAACCTTCCTTCTGACTAGCGCTACTATGGCCGAGATTGAAAGCATCGAGACGGCCTTTGTCGACGTCCCTTATTACCACCTTGGTCCTAGGCAGCAGCAGGAGCATCACCACCACCACATGGCCCGTAAGGCCCGCATGACGATCCGTTTGCGCAAGACGGACACTTTCCGAGAGTACGCACGGATACGTCAAGAGCAATTTATTGGAATCGAAGAATTCGAGGAAGATGATTGAAGAAATTGGGAGGGGAATGTGAAAACACGTGGCCGAAAGAAAAAAAGGACCGAGAAAGACAAATGAGGCAAGATCTACATCTCAATAACAATAAAGTCCGGCTCCAAGGAGCATGAATCTCCTTACACCACTCTTGAAGACAATTCATCACGACGTTGTGGCAAGCGAGATGTGTCGAGTGATCCGTACAAGTATTTCGAGAAGCAGCTTTTGTTTATTTTTCTTTGGAAGTAGACAGGGGCAGTTACAGGGACAAAACATTCGAAGTCGGGGATGACGAAATAACACCCTCTCCATGGAGAGAGAGAGAAAAGGGGAGGGAAGGGGGCAGCGCAAAACACTCAAAGCACACGCCCGCTCTTCTGGTACGGCTTTTACTTTTATAAGGGGCTATATCATTGTTTCTCGCTCATTCGCTCACTCCCTCACTCACTTGTCTTGTTGGGTATATTTTCCATTTCACTCTTCCCTTTGATCACTCTAGCCGACTACCTACCATAAAAAGGGAACTTCTGGTAAAAACAAATTGGCAACAAAGAAGAAATCCCCCTCCTTCTTCTTTTGCCTCCCACAACACACACGCTTTATCAACACTTTTTTATGTATAGAGGCTTGAGAATTAATACGGCATTAATTCAAAAGCAAAAGTACAAACAAATGAGAAATGAATTATAGTAAAAACAGCCGAACGCCCTTCAGGGGAACGAAGAGGTCCTCCTCCTCCTCCTCCTCCTCCTCCTCCTCCTCCTCCACCACCTCCTCTTCAAAGAATGTCGACCTCTCCCCCCTCCTGTGACAAAGTCACGACTTTATCATCCACAGTAACCGTTACGTCGACGTCCCGCGGGAAACCCTCATTCCTGGCCATGTAAGCAGTCGCCTCAGGGTCCTGCATCCTCGGAGACGAGTTCTCCAGCGAGCCACTCTTCCATGCCCACCCGAAAGCAACCGTACCTAGAGCGAGCGCAACAGCACCAAATAGCATTCCGTTAGGATTCCCAAATAGTCGAAGCAAACGAAAGACTTGTTGGTCCTCCCGTTGACGCGCACTGCCTCCTCCACCTCCACCCCGGTTGCCACGAGCAGGCTCCAGATCGAAACTTCCAGGAGGGCGATATACGCGCGTTGGTGGTGGCGTACCGTTTCCGGCCTGCTGCTGCTGCTGCCCGCCACCAGTACCACCAGCTGGAGGAGGAGTGGATGGAATGAAGCCATTTTTGTCTTGCACAGGACCCCCGCGAAAGGTTGAGCCACGACCACCCTCACCTGCCTCTTGTTGCCATGGCGGTGAAAATCGTTTGGGCCGCTTCTTACGTGTCGCACCACCATCATTGCTACTGCCACTGCTTCTGCCAGTTGAAGGAGGGGAGGAGAAAGGCATCGCTCTCCTGGAAATGGGAGGAGGTGGTGGAGTCGTTCCCCGGCGCGGCAGCTCGTCCACGGGGGAGCGCTCGTCCTCGCTACCTAGTAATATGGTCTGCCCCCCTTCAAAAGGAGATTTTGGGTGCTTGCTGGTACTTTTCGTGGAATCGTCCAGGAGGGAGGAGAAGCCGTCAGCGAAAAAGAAGTCAACATCGTCCTCTTGCTTCGAGGATGGGCTGTCGTCTCCCGCGGGCGGGGATGCATGCAATTGCCGGCTTCGGCTCACCCTCCATCGGTGGTTCTTAATGTTGTATGCTCTGGACAACGGATTAAGTGACAAGTGTGTGCGAGATGAGGAGTAAGAAGAAGGGAGATGGAAGGCACGCACGAAGGTGGTCGAGAAAAGGGAGCAGAGAATCAAGACGACGACGACGCCACGCGATGGCGGCATGATTTGTGTCGCTCTGGCCGCTGCAGCTGATGGGTTCGGCGCGGTTTGTTGTCCCTGTCATGTCATGTGAGGTGGTTGTGCGGTTGAGTTGTGTGCAGGATGCAGTCGCAAAGAAGGAGAAACGCTTTAGCTGCTTGCCCGTCATCATTTTTTTCATCAAGCAACTTGACTGACCGAAACCTCCATACCCGTTCAAGGATTGTCACAGTTTGCCAATCACTTTGAGTTTAAAATAGACCTGCTCTCTGTCGTGAGGTGTGTGGTTGAGCCGTTGTCCAGGACATTCCAACGAGGTCGAATCAAGTCGGGAGGGCGAGGAGCGAGACTCTCAGCCTCCCGGGGAAGGTCATGATTCTCTCGTCTACACCACACGCAAGATTACGCAAAATAGATAGATACAAGTCCGTATTTCAAAGCCACACACGAACATCACACACGCGTATGCATCTTCACTCACGTCTCCTCTATCCTTACACCCTACAGCACAGTGTGCACAGGCTTCTGGCAGAATCAAAGCCCACAACAAGGCCGCCGCATCCACCAGTCAACCTCCCGCTCGAGCAAAGATGGGGAAATCAAAAGGGAGCGCGCTCAGCTCCTCCAAGAGCAGCGACAACCCTAACCGAAAGGCCTCGGATGTCAAGTACAAGGGTGGAAATCTCCGCGACCGGGCCACCATCAACCGCCTCCAGATGTACCGGGGCGGCAAGCCCATCCGCAACAAGAAAGGCAAAATTGTTGGGGGGGTGCTTATGATGCGGAATAAGGTCGGCGGACAAGCCATCACGGGCGCCACCGGGCGGACGCAGCCGGACCGACGCTGGTTTGGTAACACCCGCGTGATTTCGCAGGTGGACTTGGACAGATTCCGGGAGGAGATGACGACGCGGGCCGCGGATCCTTTTAGTGTAATCTTGCGACGCAAAAAGATCCCAATGGGCCTGTTAGTGGACACCGAAAAGGTGCAACGCATGAATTTGTTGCAGACCGAGACATATCAGGCGACGTTCGGGGCCAAGTCGACGCGGAAGCGACCCAAGCTCTCGGCAGGGGTGATGGAGGCGGCCATGGGGGGTGTGGCAGGCGGGTCGGGCGTCGGAGGGGATTACGCTTCTTTGCTTGAGCGCGTAAATGTCGACCAGGCCAAATACCAAGCGCCGGGGCACACGGATGGGGCATTGGTCGAGGAGGCTGAATTTAGGGTGGAGCGGCGGCATGATTTATTCGACAAAGGCCAAAGTCGGAGGATTTGGGGGGAGCTGTACAAGGTTATTGATTGCTCAGATGTCGTCATTCAAGTCTTGGACGCCCGCAACATCCCTGGTACCCGTTGTGACCACTTGGAGAAGCATTTGAAGAAGAATGCGAGTCATAAGCATTTGATTCTCATCGTCAACAAATGTGACCTGGTTCCTGCGTGGGTCGTCCGTCGATGGGTGAAGATCCTGTCGGCCTCCTACCCTACCCTTGCCTTCCACGCCTCCATCACCAACTCCTTCGGGAAAGGCAGCCTGATCAACCTCCTTCGACAATACGCTAAGCTCCACCAGGACAAGAAGCAGATCTCCGTGGGTGTGGTGGGCTATCCCAACGTAGGGAAGTCGTCCATCATCAACACATTGAAGAGTAAGAAGGTATGCAAAGTGGCCCCTATCCCGGGGGAGACCAAAGTTTGGCAGTACATCACCTTAATGAAGCGAATTTACCTGATCGACTGTCCTGGCATAGTGTATGACACGGGCGATGATGAGACGGCCATCGTGCTCAAGGGCGTGGTGCGCGCCGAGCGTCTGCCGGACCCGACGGAGTTTATTGCTCCTATCTTGGAGCTGGTCAAGCCGGAATATATGGTGCGGACGTATGGAATCAAGGAGTGGAAGGATGCGCTAGATTTCATGACCAAGGTAGCAAAGAGGACGGGGAAGTTGGTGAAGGGGGGAGAACCTGATTTGAATAATGTGGCTGTGTCGATTATCAATGATTTTCAACGTGGGAAACTACCTCATTTCGTGGCACCTCCGCCCAAGGAGGGGGAAGAGGAAGGAGATGAGGCGGGGGAGGAGGACTGGATAGAAGGGGGGTTGGTGGAGCTGGCTGCGGACGCGGCAGAGAAGGAAGAGGAGGAGGATGACGGGGATGGGAATGAAGAGGAGAACGAAGAGGAGGAGGAAGCGGAGGATGAGGAAGAAGAAGAAGAAGAAGAAGAAGTAGAAGAGGAAGAAGAGGAGGAGGATGCATCTGAGGATGAGGATGAGGAGGACAAGAAGGAGGAGGGGGAGGAGGCCGAGAAGGCACAGGTGATTGTGGAAAAAGCTGCGCAGCGCTCCAGCAAGCGAGGGGGAAGTCGGACTGCGGTCGCGCGTGCCATCAAGAAGCCGTCCGCTGCTCGCACCACCACCGCCAAGGTTGGAAGCTTAAAGAAAGATTCCACGGCCACCATCAGCACCACCACTACCAGAGGTAAAATCATGAACAAGGGCAATCCAATTGCAGCAGTTAAAAAGAAGGCGGTTGCTCGACAGCAGAAGATGCAAGAGCTGCAGCAGCAACAGCCGCAGCTGAAAAAGAAGAGAGGATTGGAGGTGGCAGTGGAGGCTCCGGCTAGCTGGGATGACCTATAGTTCATGAGGAAGGAGGAGAGACGGTTGGGTCGTGTGCCGTGTGTGTTTATACGAAAAATTCTCAACGATGTATTACAGCTTTTGCGCAACTCCAAGTTGCGGTAGCGGTAGTGGTAGCATGCAATCTCTAGAAAATCATGTCTTAAGAAAGAAGTAGAAAGGACTCACAAAGTAGATAATCTCACGCATTTAGACATGAAGATTCGGCTCTCTTAGGCTTCTTCATTTTCTTCTTCTTCTTCTTCTTTTGTTCTCTTTATTCTTCCTCCAATCATATCCTCCTCCACTCATTGGGGTTTATTTAAATATATGCTCGTCCGTTGTGTCTGTCTATACACGCAATTATTCGTAAGCTTTCTATATTACTGACTGTTGATCCTCCCCTTTCCGTCCCTCGTCCAGGCTTTGAGCCTTCTTTCATATTCAACTCTTCCCTTCGTGTCTAGATATCTATCTTATACCAGCATGTATATGGAGGGTGTCATGATCGGGTGCTCATTTTTAAACTCGCCTCATTCGCGTCTATTACGATAATCGCCCTCCCTCCCTTCCTCCCTCCCCAACCTCCTACTCTTCGTCTTCTCCCACACACAAATCAAAGGCAAAATCGACGAGATCGGAGACGGACAACATCAGCCTGTAGACTAATGCATCCGATTTCCCCGTGTCCCCTCTCCCCCTCCTTCCCACCTCCTCCTCCTCCTCCTCCCCCTCGAGCAGCACCTGGCAGTACAACCCTGGGCTCAACCGCACTTTGACTTCAGTCTCTTTATTTTCTCCCTGTAAAAAAAAGGTCGTGACGGTGGTAATCGTAGTCGTGCTACCGGCTTTTGTCAAGGCGGAGATAGTGGTGCTGCTTCTGCTGCTGCAGAAGTGGATGGCACGCTGCAACTCCCAAGCCTCCTTCTCCCGCACAGCATTGTGCGTAAGATCGAGCTCCTCGAGAGAAGGGCAACGGCCCGATCCCAACAGTAACTTCGAAAATCTCTCGACCCCCAATGCATCAATCATATTATGCGACAAATCCAGTCGTTTTAATCTTGGCAGACTTCTTTTATCCCCTTCCTTTTTTACCACCGCTTCCTTCATTTTCTCCCACCTCGCCATATCCCTCCCCTCCCCTCCCTCCCCCCCGTCATCCTCCTCCTCGCCCACCATCCCCTCCACAAGGGCTAAGGCTCCCACGTTCCCCATCATATTCATCTGCAGCCCCAAAAACTCCAGAGCTGGTAAGCCCTCTACACACGCCTTCCCCAGCGCCCGCGCGCCCCCCTCACCGCACCGATTGTTCTGCAAGTGCAATTCACGAAGCGAGCAAAATTGACCCGAACACAGCGAAGCTTCCGCGAAGAACGCCAAGCCCTCATCGCCCATATAGCAGTCGTCTAAGATCAGACGTTCCAGGGGCTGCTTCGTTCCAGGCCTGCCAGGGCATTCTAAAGCCGCTGACAATACCTGGGCGCTCCCTCGTCCCTGCAATATATTTTGGCCTAGCCGGAGCTCGCGTAGACCGGCAACTCCAAGCTGGGGAAGCCGCGGCCCTTTTGCTTCGTCTTCGTTTCCTCTCCAGCTTTCTTTTCTTTCTCTACCGCCCCCACCTTCTCTAAGCTCCGTTAAACATTTTAAAAGGTCGACCGCAATCCTGAGGGTGTCCTCCGTCACTCCGGTCTGCGTCAAGTCCAAGCACTCCAAGCGTGGCCACAGCTGAATTAAGAGCCGCCCTAGGTGTGCACCACCGTACGCTCCCCGACATATGTTGGGATTATGCGCCAGCCTGAGGTCGCGGAGATTAGACGGCAAGGCGTTGGGGCTGCAGGCGAGGTAGTTGAGTCCAAGGGACAGGAGGGAGGGATTGTTTCCTACGTCCAGGGTCTCAAGCTGAGGCAGGTAGGGCAAAATGTCACAGGCGAGACGTTCAAAGTCCTTATCCTCCAAGTAAGCTCCGTTCAGGGACAGGTTTACTAGGTGCTTGAGCTGGCCTTCTTGGCAGGCGCGACGGAAACCGTCCGTCCTTGCCTTGTTGACGGCGTGCCTTGAAAGGAGAGAGTACTGGAAGAACGGGACGTGCAAGGACTGGACTTGCGGCCAGAAGGTTCGGCAGGCACGGTTACTGAGGGAGAGGTGAGACAGGTCATTGGCGTGTAGACAAGTGGCCAATGCGCGGGATTGGTGCAAGATGGTCAGGGGGAGGAGGCAGCTACGATCTTCATGATCTTTTGGAGTTGCCATGGCAGACAGGGGATGACCGTCAACCTCGCCAGGGAAAGTGTCTGGCCCGCATCAAAGGGCCAGCTTTGCCTGTAATAAGCGTGGAATCGGCAATAGCGTAAGTTTGTGGCTCGATGTGTAGTGATGAAAGGGGGGAGTGGGAGGCAAGATGGGCCACGTGAAATCGTAGCCAACGGCAATGGAGTGAAGAAAGGCAATGGAAGGGGTGTCGAAACGACGTCAAGCCGCCTTCAATCACCCTGTCACTTTGTGTCCAAGGGGACAATTTCTGCGGTTTCTTCTCTCAACCACCCACACAATAGTACGAAAGTACAGGGAAATTGTCTACTGTCCCATGTTATTCCTGCCTCGCCATCGGCGATGAGCAGGCGATGTGGAGTGCGTGGCTGGTCTCGTCATGCCTCCTTTCTTCGTTCCTCAGCTCATTTGAACACCCGTTCCCCCTACACCTAACACAGCAAGCGCGTCGCGCCTTTTTGTGTTGCCGCTGCACTCTATACGCACATTCTCTTTAAATATACGATGTCCTCCTTCTTGCGTTGGCCTCGTCGCTCCAGGACTCCTAAACGTACTGCCGCTGCACCTCCCACCGCAGCAGGCACCACGGCCACCATCCTGTGCGATGGCCTGCGCCTTGACAGCAGCAGCAGTAGCATCAACGCCAGCAGTAGCAGTGACAGCAACGTCGACAGCAAGACCGAATCGATGGGGAGCAGCACCGACGAGAGCCCCCCGACTTCCCCCCAGACCACCTCCAAAGCTCTCACGCTCACCCTTGGCGACGTCTGCCCCGGCACTCGCCTAACCTTGCCTTGGTGGGAAGAAGCACTGCTCCTCCCCTGCTTCGTTGTGCTGTGTGCCCCCATCTTTTCATTTATGATGCTTGGCCTATCGTTTGTGCCATTTTTCGGGTGGGTGAGGGCCAGCACTAGCTACCTCTCCGCATTCTCCTTCTACTGGGTCCTGCTATACTTCGACCTCGTCCCTCGCCGGGAACGCCTTAGTCCTCCCTGCCTCTCTACCTGGTTCCTGCGGGCCATGGTGCGGTACTTCAACTATTTTGTCATTGTCGAAGATCCTTCCTCCATCCAGCCCTCCACTCCCTACATCGGTGTGCAGAGCCCGCACGGCATTTATCCCATTGCAAGCGTCTGTGCCGCTCCCTTCAGCCCCAGTCTCTTCCGAGGCCGCGATTCATATTGTATGGCGGCGTCGGCGTTGCAGTTGCAGCCTTTTTTGTGGCAATGGCTGGAGACACTGGGGGGGCGACCGATATCGGCGGCAGGGATCATGAAGGTGGTGGAGCAGGGAGACGTATGTTGTATTCTACCGGGAGGAATCGCAGAAATGTTCATGCTGGATCCATCAAACGAGACGGAGAAGGTCCTGATTCGACGGGGTTTCATACGCGAAGCGTTGAAGAACCGTGTGGATATCATCCCGATGTATCACTTTAACCACACGCAGACGTTCAGCTACATCCTTCCTCCTTCGCTCAATGAACTGTTGGCAACCGTGTGTCGGAAGAGTGGGTTGCCTGGCTGCTTTTTGATCGGACGATGGGGATTATTTGTCCCTCATAAGGTCAAGATGTTCTCGGTTGTGGGGAGGCCGATTCAGGTGCGGCGACGCCACTGCAGCAGCAGCAGCAGCAGCAGCAGCAGCTGCAAAAACAACAGTGGGAATGGGAAGATTCCGGGGACGGAGGATGGAAGGGCGAAGAAGGTAGGCATGGAGGGAGAGAAGTATGAGCCAACGGAGGAGGAGATTGAGGCAGTGGTTGTGGAGTACAAGGAGGCACTACGCCGCATTTATTACACTTTTCGACCGGCGGATGGACAGCGGGAGCTGGTGCTGGTGGATAACCAGAAGGGGAATAGCGCTAGCAGCAGCAGCAGCAGCAGCAGCAGCAGCAGCAGCAGCAGCAGCAGCAGTAGCAGCGGTAAGAATAATAGCCATTAGGAGCACCCAGTAGAAGCTTAGGTCGGTTTGTGATTATTTTTACTGGAATAGAAGGAGTAGTAGCAGCAGCAGCAGCAGCAGCTGCAGAAAAAGAGGGGGGAAAGCGACGACTGTATCTGCCAGTAGGGCAAGAGAAAATTGAAAAATAATGAAAAAAGGAAACAGGAATTGAAAATGGGAATCATGGGGTAGGAAGAAAGAGAAATGGTTGAAGTAGGAGATTCGCGTGTGTGTATAAAGTGATTGTTTTTTAGTGCTTTGCGGGAAGAAAGCAGGAAAATTGGCAAGGGAAAGGCAAAAGAAAGAACAATATACCATTATGAAGAATACCTTGCGATTATTTA
This sequence comes from Nannochloropsis oceanica, assembly GCA_004519485.1. NCBI lineage: Eukaryota > Eustigmatophyceae > Eustigmatales > Monodopsidaceae > Nannochloropsis > Nannochloropsis oceanica. The sequence continues at coordinate 1,280,088 of CP038128.1, forward strand.
GTTCTCTTTGTATTTCATTTGATTGTGCTATCGTCTGTAACGGTGGTCCTCTGGTCTATCTATTATTGCCTAGGCTCAAGCCTATGACGGCTGCAGCCCAGGACCTAAATCATAAGATCACACACTCCGTGCAAACTCAACGGTGAATCGCATGAAGAAGCACAACTGCATCGCAACAACGCCACTGAATCACATGCAATCAAAATATGCTTTTTCTCTCTTGTTTTTATTCTTCTTCTTGCATTCACGCACAGTGCGTATGTACAGTTTCCTCCTCCTGCTCCTGCTTCTCCCTATTGTCCACCGGCTACTGTGGCCCCCTCGTTCCCGCCCCGTGTACGGCCGCCATTGCTCTCTCTATCTTTCCTTCCTTCAACTTCTCCCCGCTCTCCCCCGCCCCTTCCGCCTTTCCCTCCTCCCTCTCCTTCATTTTCATGACTTTGACCATCTCAAACAACGTCCCGACCTCCGCCAAGCCGTCTGCACACGACACTGTGGCCGCCATCGCCACCAATGCTCTGAAACCCCACGTCCTTATACTACTCCCCTCGTCGAAGTCCAGGATCGCTCGCACAATCGCCTCACACCCCCCAGCCTCCGCAACATGCAGCTGATTCATTTTATTCCCTGCCACCAAGTGCGTCAGTGCATAGCACCCGGCAAATTGGACGCGAGCGTTCTGGGAATGCTGACCCAAGGTCGCGACTACCTGCTTGCATCCCCCCGTCAATCGTATCCTAACCTGATTCTCCTCGTTTCCACTCGCGAGATCTCCCAAGGCACGACATGCCCACTCGACCACATTCGGGTCTACCGCACAGGGCCCCGACATCCCCTTTAGGATGTGACGGCACGCCCCCGCATTTCCCAACTTGATCCGTGCACGCACGTCGCTACTTGCCAGATTCACAATCGCATAGCAAGCCGCAAATTGCACTGTGGGCACATTGGGAAAGGAAGCTAAAGTCTGCACCAACGTACTACAACCCCCCGCGTCCATGACCGCCATTTGGTTCTGATTACAATCCTTCATCAAGTCAGCATAAGCCCGTGCGCCCCATTCTTGGATTTTCGGGTCATAAGGAAACTTATCAAGGGCACGAGAGACGGCCTGCGCGGCGTTGCCTGCACAGAACAATAATTGGTTTTCAAGGCATTCCCCTGCTAAATTCGCCAGGGCGTAACAACATGCAAATTGCACCCCACTGCACTCAGGACAGTGTATCATTGCATTCAAAACTGCCGGGCAACCACTTACCCCCTGCTCCACCCTCAACCGCTGCGCGACTAGCACACTCCTATCCCCTGCCCCTACCAGCCCTCCCAGCACTCCCCGAAGCGAAAGCGCCACCTCCGCCAAAGCCCGAGCACCCCATTCTTGCACTATTTCTTCCCTGCACACGTCCATCATCCGCCCCACCTGCTGACTGGCCCCCATTGCCTCAAGCTGTGCCGCGTCCTCCTGCGAAATACTTGCAAGCGCCGCCAAGGTACAGCACGTCAACCATGCCCCCCTTACCAACATCTCCGACAAATCAGGCGTCAGTGTCAAATTTCCCTCCGCCGCTGCCACCAAATTGTGAAGCACTCGTCCAGAGACTGCCATGACTACTTGACAGGCAGTGGTTCGTTGCACGGTTGAATCCATTTCAGCCTTATTGGATTTACCAAGTTCTTCAGCTAGAATCGCCAGGATGCGACATCCCCCGAGGTTCAACTCGTCTTCCTCCGGGAATGCAGCCATAGTTTGGACGACGATCTCCCAGGTCCCGGCCTCGCGCAGGGGAGTCAAGTTTTCTTTGTGGTGGAGGAGATGGGTGAGGGACATGATGCACAGGTACCGAATAATCTCGCATTGTGGAAGCACGTCGCTTCCCCACATGGAGGAGAGCACGCTCTGGTCGTGCGCGAAACGGTGGAGGCATTCGATCAAGACATGTCCAGCCCCGGAGATGCAAAGGCTACGGCGGGCTTCATCGCTGCCGGAGGAGAAGGTGCCAATGGCTTGCAAGCCCGTGTAAAGGATTTTTAAGTTGGAGGGGAAGGAGCGGATGGCGTCGAGCAAAGCTTCAAAGATCCCCGCTTGGCAGAGGATTCCCCGGAGGGTAGGGTCGGCGCAGAGGTTGCTAACTTCGAGGCAGCCTAATTTCGAAAAGGAGGATGGGAGGAGGTGTGTTGGTTACAAAAATAGACACAAGCAAGGGTTGGTGGGTTGGGAAGCGGGGGGTTGCAGGGAACTTACGCACACATGTGGGGAGGGAAATGAAGAAGCAGTATTTCGGATATATGTGTACGTCCCTTGTACTTGAGGGGAGGGATACATACAAGACAGCACGCGATTTGTACACACAGCCTCGGGGCCTGCAAATGGAGGGGGGGTTAACGAAGCCGCTAGACAGGGTACACTAGCCTCACCCTTTTCCTGAACCTCTTCGATGTTACGGCAGCTCTGCATACAGTGCACGATCCTCAGCACATCGGATAATGCGTCCATGGTCTGAAGGAGGCGGTGGTGGGGGTCGGAGGGTAGGTGCCAAAGGCTTGTCAATTCAGCTTTGACTGGGTTTAAATTGGGCTCTTCTCTTTCTTTTTGTGTTGTGCCTCGGCCGCACCGGGCGACGCCTGCCTGGGGGCTAGGCCTTACCGCCTGTCTCACATTAGTGCGTTTGTGTAATTAGATATATGTCATGGGAGGAGGCACAGAAATCAATGCAAGTGGACGCTGGAGGAGACCCATGAGATGAAGAAAAGGCCGCTATAGCTTCCGTCAATCCTCCCGCTCAGAAAGCTAAACTTAAAAGAGGAGTACCAAACGTTAGCATAATAAATTTAAAAATGTTGATGCAGTGGCCCCGTTGCCCACATATCCACAAATATTACATGCGTACTCAACATATACACATTTTCTTTTGCTCGTGTGCTTATTGGTCTCAAATTGCGTTAGGATACACGCCTTCCTCGTCCGCATATGTGTTATCCTCGTCCAATACGTAATCCTCCTCATCCCCCTCATCCTCCTCCCCCTCTTTTTCCTGTAAGCCCAACAATTTCTGCACCGGCCGTCGCTTACACTGCACCACATGCGTCGCCGGTCGCTCCTTCCGAAACGATGGATGTCGGCACAACCTCGGCGTAGATATGACCGCCTTGTAATGACACGATCGATCCTCCTTTATTGACTCAAACACGTCCAGCGGACCCTCCCCACACACAAATTCCACTGTCGTCGCCCGCTTGTCCCCCGTCAGATCACACTCCGTACCCCCCGGGTACTCCCTCTCAAAAAATGTCCTCTTCAGCCCCCCCTCCTCCCCATCCCTCTCTATCTTCACAACGTGCTCCTCCTCCTTGAAATTTTCCGGCACAGGCTCGAACGCACCAATTATATATTCACTCTCTATCTTGCTCATCACCTGGCCCGTGGAATCCCGCATAGCCACAGTATGGTACTGTCGAATCGCGCCCTTGTAACAAAATTCATACGACCAGAACCCTTCATGCCTCTTCAGGCAATACGACGCAAGTGGCTCTAACAACCTCAACGCCTGCGAGTTAGCCGCACCCCCCGTCAAGCTCACGAGGGAGTACAGAGTGTCACTGTCACATAGGAGAGGCGAGCAAACAATCATAGAGTAATTACAAATCGACATCTCTTTCATGCTAGTCAATTGCGCAACAGCCATCGGCGCCGGATTGACCCCCCCAATCCTCGTTCTCACATCAGGTGGCAACCTCTCGCCACTACAACAATAGAACTCCACCGCTGTCTGCCTCCCGATCCCTGTCTCGTCACACATCTGCCCGTCAGCAAAGTAGTCCACCACTGACGCCACCCCTTTCTCCTTCCTCCCATCAAAATACCTCGTTTCAGTCCTAACAAATTTCCCCAAGCTCCAAATCGGATCTCTGACACCCACAGCGTTGGCTTCCACACCTTCCGGAGGCGAAATCTCGTGAAATTGGCGCACTTCCCGACGATGGCACCATTCATAACCCCAATAGCCTGGCGTCCGCAACATCGCGCACGTATTCTCAAGTACCGTCAATTTCTGATCCAATGCCTCGGGTGGCTCCCCCAGCGAAGAGAGAGGTGCGGCGACTACTCCTTTGTTCCCGTCTTCTTCTCCTTCTGCGCCTGCTTGTCCCAGCTTCTTTTCCTGCTGTCCGGGTTGAGGGACGGGGGCGCAGGTGAAGTCACTCCCGTCCCAAGCCTTCATTGCAAGTTGAAAGTCCACCGTGCCATTCCCCGGTAGATACTCGTCCAATACCTCCAACGGCAAGTCGCCCTGACGCAAATGCTTGAGGATCTCGAGCGTGCGGACCTTGGTGTCGAAAGTGTAGGTGTCGCCTTCCGCACCCAGGCTGAGGGTGGAGGACGGGGGGTGGTAGGAACCACCCTTCCCATCCGACTTGAGATTCACGGCATGCGTGCTGGTGCTGGCGGTAAGAAGAACCAGGACGACGGATGGAGAAAGAAGGCGTCTTCGTTTAGGTGCACAGGCGGGAGGCATGATGATGATGCTCGCTGCGGGTCGTGTCCTTGCTTCTGTCAGTGAGAGATGAAGGGAGCGTGAGAGACGAATGGCCAGATGACCTGTGAGGGATTACACTTCGTCATGAAGCCAAGTAATTTGAGCCTCAGTGTTTGTGGATGGGTAGAGGGCACAAGGGCTGCTTTTGAACTGACAAGAAGCTTCCTCGTTCCAACTGACGAGTAGCCGTTGCCCAGGGCAACTTGCCCTTGCGCCCGTCTTCTTTGGCGTGAATCCCCTCTTTTTTTCGTTTCATTTCGCCCACTTTTAACCCTTAGAAAATTTATGCCTCGCTTTACTAGTCAACAGGCAGACATTCTTGCAATAAATTGAAATGATGCCTGTGTGTTACCAGCACGTCTACACTGTCCGGACGTCGTCGCCTACCCGCCTACGCTGCCGGCCCATGGCACCCAATTTCGACCAGAAGCAGCGACGACGCCCGACACCTCGACAAAACGAGCTTGTCGTGCACATTACCAGGAGTCGTTGCCCCTCTCCCATCCGTCGCCATCCCTGCGATCATGGGCATGGTAAGCAGCGCCTTGCTGTGAAAATTTATGAGGACAGGCAAGGCAACCCGTCCCCACGCCTCCAACCACCGCAAATTTCCGGCCGACGCTACACCTCCCAGACGATGCAGCGGTTCTTGCAAGAGCAGCCATATCAGCATTCATGTCACTGTCGCATCCATCGCCTTTCATGTCACTCCTCGCCATCTCGTTATGTTTCGAAAAGAGAGGAGAACAAGGATGAGGAGGGGTCAGTAACGCTCGAAGACCTTGTCGAGGCCGCCTTTCATGCCTGCAAAAAGGCTCGGCAACTTAATCCCCGCTTTCCTAATGCCATCGGAGCCGCTCTGCTGTGCAATAATGGGGACATGTTCCTCGGTTGCAGCTTGGGAGAAAACAGTAATTATTCGTCCGGATCGGCGGAACGTGCCATTTTGCGCAAGGCGTTGCGGGAGGGCCACTGCCCACCCTTCGAAGCGTTGGTCCTGACTATTGATGCCTCGCACAATCCAGCAGCCTTTCCTGTCCCCGACAAGGAATGTTTCCGTCTTTTTGGGTTGCTCCCCATCTTTCTCGTCAACAAGAATCTGGATATCCACTCCACCACCTCTGCCGCAGTCCGTCCAGCGGCGCCCTCCTCCTCTCCATCGCCGCCCAAGCCACACCGAGGAGTCGCTGTCCAAGCCATGACATCATCTCGATCTCTGCCTACATCCCGACACGTGTCCCCGCGTCGCGCACCCTGTGGTCGCTCCCCTCTCCGGAAATCGTCCATGTCCATCCCGCCTGCGTCAACGGCAAGCGGTCCCAGCGGCTGGTCCTGCGCTCAAGTTCTTGAATGGCTGGTCCGAGTCGTGAGACTTCCGCAGTATATTGATGATTTTCAGCGTGCTCGTGTTGATGGCCACACCCTCTTTCATATTTATGATCATGAGAAGGCCACTGCTGACCGGGCGTCGTCGCAATCCAAGGCGTACCACCGCACGCACCAGTATCACGCGTTTTCCCACTTTTCTTCATCTCTTGAAGACACATTGCATGTATATCAGCCTGCTCACAAGAAGCGGCTTCTGGCCGAAATCCAGAAGCTGAAGGGCGGTCGGTGCGTTTCGGGCCCACAGAAGCAGGCAGCGCCCTCCTCGCTCCAGACACCCAAGCCCGAGCAGCCGAGACGGGTGGTGGCAACGGCCGAGGACACTCGCCAACACGAGGAGAAGGCGGGGGAGGATGAAAGTAACGATGATGATATAAGGACATTGCAGCGGCGAGAGCGAGACATCAAGGCCGCAGCAGCAGCAGCAAAAGTGGTGATACAGAAACACGAGAGAGCTCTTGCCTACTCAAAGAATCCCCTGAAGCAGCTGTCGCGGGTCAAGAAGACATTTGATGACTCTTTGGCCGCCGCCGAGTTAGGCGTTAACGAACAAGCCCGGCTACTGGATGGTACGGAAGTATTGGTGGGTCTCCGGACCTTGGGGTGCACGGCGTCGCAGAAAAGTATACGGGAATATTTTACGCGCCGTTCGATTGGTCTGAAATGTCGAGATGTGTCTTTCTACGAGTTTTTGCGGGCGGTGTTGACTTTGGGTGGAGTTGGGGGGTGGGCAAATGCGCTGCCGCAGACAACAATGAAGGCGTCAAGCATCGGTACTGTCAAGGACGAGGGCCTCCATAGCCGTAAGACGACCAAGAAGATCAAGACTAGCAAGTCTTCCGCAGCACTACCTTCGAAGGTGCTGCTGACACCGCCGCAAGTATCGTCGTCCTCACGCTCGTCTTCTACCTACGATTCTTTTTCCTCGTCTTACTTGTCCTCCTCATGCTCGCCGTTCCAGAGCTCCGTCTCATCTTTGTCAGGGGCTGAGGAGGAGGAAGAGGAGAGCATCAAACGCAATAAAGTCCAAACCCTCCACTTTACGCCACCACTCGCGCCTTCCCGTCCCATTGCTGCACCCGTAGTCCCTGACACGCCCGCGCTCCTCCAATCAGTCAAACCGCCTCCGATACCGCAGACTGCCGCTGTGACAGCAACGACGCCGTCACTTGTGGCAGGGACACCTAAAGCCCTCGTCTCCCCCCAACTTCCGATAGCACTACCCGGAATAGAGTCCTGCAATGACTCTCCGACTACTTGCCCAAAGATCCAGATGCCACTGCCGTTATTATCGCCTTCTAAAAGGGTCACACTGAATCCACCCTTGCATATTGTGACTGCCTCTCCCTGTCCCACCGCGACGACGATGAAGCCTGTGCAAGAAGAGTATATCCCAGTCCCTGCTACGATAGCTTGTCCAAGGCCACCGCTTCAGCCACCACAGAATGAACGAAAAGAAGTACAGTCCTCTTCTCTGCCAGATTCCAGCCAAGAAAATCAGATTCCAAGCCAGAGTGCCCACTGTCGGAACTCCTCCTTCTCCTCTGGTGGCAAAAGTAGCAAGAGCTCCTACTCGCCGCGCTCCCCCGTCGCACAAGCCCTCCGGCGACCGTCCCCACCCTCTATTGATTCCCTTTCTACGAGCAGCACCGTTAGCTCTATCGAGCAGAAGCAGCAGCAACAACAACCCATGCCCAGCAGTCACGCGTATGAAGACAGCGTTATTGGGAGCATCCTGTCCGAAGAAGATATCTCAGGGCTTCACTGTCCCGCCACCCATCTTTCACCCAATTCTCCCTCGTCCACCACATCGTCTTCCTTCTCTTCGTCCTCGCCACCGCAACTGCCGCCGCCGGCCGCCTTGCTGGATATGGGTACCAAAATCGAAGCTCGATACAAGGGCCGTGATCGTTGGTTTACAGGCATCGTCGCGCGGACCCACCAAAACGAGCACACTTATGACATTCACTACGACGATGGTGATGAGGAAACACATGTCCCCCAAGAAATGGTCCGTCCTCGCGGCGCCAGTACAGCTTTGCAATTGCAACGTCCCTCTTCCGTCGAGTCCTCGTCTTCCGTCAGCTCCGTCTTATCGCTGGTATTTCAAAAAGGTGACCGCGTCGAGGCCCGATACCAGGGCCGAGGGACATTCTATTCAGGTGTGATTGCGGCCGTGCATGCCTCCGATGGATCTTATGAAATTCATTACGACGACGGCGATGTCGAAAACCGGGTAGTGGCCGCCATGGTCCGCCCCGTGGGAGGAAAGAGTTAGGTCTTTGAAAGGGGAAAGTTAGTGAGTAAAGTGAGTCATAAAAAAGAAATATCGTAAATGGAGCTTCTCCCTCTTACTTTCCTATTGGTTCTTTGACTTTGCAAACAATATCATTTCTCCTATTACTTAATTTGGCTTTCTAACGTGTGTGCGGAAAACACAAAATTCTCTTTTCATCTTTCCCCCTCTCCCCTTCGTCGCATCACTCTTGTTCATCGTTCCCTTGAGATATTGTCCGTTTTTCCTCTTTCCCCATATCAGCCCCCTCCCAGCAGCACATTCCATGCCAGCACCTTACTTCTTCTTCTTTCCACCACCTTTTACCGCCCCCCGCCCCTTCTTCCTCGCATACCCCGCCCTCTCCGGCTCCAACGCATCAATATTCACATGGGCTGTCTTCCCACTGCCCCCACTCCCACCTTTCGGCCGCAATACCGAAGTCAAAATCGAATTCATCTTTTTCGATTCGTGAAGCAAGGCCTTGCTATCCGCAACTGACGCAACCTTTCTGACCTTCTTCACCTTCTTCTCTGGCTCCCCCACCAGCTTCGCGTCAAACTTTCCCAGTGATGCCGTCGAGTGTTGCGCCACCTCCAACGCTTTCAAACCTGCGGCCTTTCCCTTCTTCTTTGGAACTGCCTTTGTGCCCTCCGCAGAAGCAGCAGCAGCAGCAGTACCAGCAGGTGCCTTCTCGTGCTTCTTCGTGGGCATCAAATCCACAGGCAACCCATACGCCGGTCCCTTCGCTGCCAACCTTTCCTTCTTCCCCTTTCTCCCTCCTGCCTTCGCCCCCGGCGCCAACGTCCCCACGCCTACCAGTCCCCTGTTCTTAGCCTGCTGCATCAAGTTCTTTTCCACCCGTGCCCTCTTGCTATTCCTTGCCTCCGTCCAGGGATCCACAAGCGGATCATCCCCAGGCATGACTTCTACAATCGCTTGATCCATCACTCCACCCTTTGCTCGATTATATCCCCATCGAGGTCGCCACTCCTGCGCCTCTTCATCCCACAGCATTCGTGCCCGCTTTTTGTTCGTGATCCCCTTCTCCCTGGCGAATTTCTCCCATCGAGTTTCCTTCTTTGCCTCAGGAAGGCGTTGAGCGCGGGGAAGATAGGTGGTGGCTGCAGGTAAGGCCACGACGGGGCCAGTGTTGGAAGACTCATAAGGCAATTCAAAGAGGCGGTCGATGATGCCTTGAAGGCCAAAGGTGGCACTTTCCAACAGGTACTTTTCCGGATTGGCTTGAAAATTTTCGAGGTCGACCTAAGCAGAAAGAAGGCAGGGAGTGAAAGAGATGTCAGGTTATGAAGTGGAACAACGTGCCTCCCTGGTGGGGACGTTTTCCAGCAAGTTATCCTCTGGGATGGCGACGGAGATTGAATGAGGGAGCGAGAGGAGTGAGGTTGGATGTTTTCAGCGGGGTTAAGACTGTCACAGGGACAAGACAAATTGTTCGAGTACAGCCCCCCTCCTTTTTCTTGAAAGCCTGCGAACATGCCGTGAATTCTCGCGTAAAAAACTATCAAGGGGGTGGAGGGTAAGTTGGGCAGTATCTTGGTAACAGGGACCGCAAGCACACACGCACACCTCACACAAGAGCTTACTGGATGGGAATCGACGGCCGCCAAGTGATGCAGGTCGTACAACAGATCATCAGACTTCTCCTCGGGGACTGCAACCGTGCCATTGAACGCCTTGGGTATCAGTTCCGTGGCCTTGACCACAGCAACTTTCGCGGGCATGATGATGGTGGGGGTCGAGACGCCCTGTGTGTTTGTTCGATGGGGTGGTGGGATCCGGGTTTGGACGAGGTTAGCAACGGTGAAAGCAGACCGTCCCTTGATGGTAATGTTGCTGTCCTACTGTCTTGTCTTCGGCGTGAAAGAAAAGCGGGAGCATAGAACAAAGCATCACGGCAATGCAGTCTGTGGGACTTTTCAATGACTGGCCCACATGAGAAATGGGGATTTGGCGCGAGGGGGGCATAAGCGAACGTTGCCTTCCCCTTCGAAATTCGGAGGCCCGCGAGTCTTGCATGCCGACCCTGAACATCACCGACCATGCTCCGCATTACACCTATGCACAGCCAACACGCGTTGATCTGTCATGTTTGGTGCTTGTGGCATGCTTTCTGGCTCTGGCCACCGTGGTTTTGGTCACACAATTCCGTATGTACGCGCCATCGTCATTTCCTTCTCAACGGCACATCTCAATTCCCTTGCCTTTAGACACGTGATCCCAGTACAGGAGTATCAGCAAAAAGCCTCATTGTGTACACACACACGACATTAACAAGGAAAATTTCCACTCACTCTTCTTCAGCAGGCGGGATGGCGGGGTTGGACAAGCGAAAGGAGGAGCGCCTCATCAAGGCTGTTAAGGACTTGAGCAAACTCCCTCCCAATAAGCGCTGCGCAGACTGCACAGAGAAGCTGCCGCAGTACGTAAACCTCACGTTCAGCACCTTCATTTGCACAGGTACAGGATTTCGGGGATGGGCGGTAGTTTGGGATGTGGGTGGGCGCGATGGCTGCGTATTCACTTGCGCTCCGCTGGTGCCTTCGTCATGTACGCTTGCTTACTTGGGATAAGGCGTGCCTTCTTATTATTTTGTTTGCGTGCGCGCGCGCAGAAATGGCCTCTAAGGCAGTTGCATCCGCCCTTGCGGTTCATCTCCCCATTCACCCCTCCCTATCTTCACCTACAGCGTGCTCGGGCATTCATCGCGAGTTCTCTCACCGTGTTAAGAGTATCTCCCTCTCCACCTTCACCCTCGATGAGGTCAAGGCCTTAAAAGACGGAGGAAACGAAGCTTGCGCCGCTCTCTATCTTGCCCATTGGGACCCGAGAGATTATGCAGAGCCGGAAGCAGGGCAAGAACAACGAATCCGTGACTGGATCAGGCAGAAGTACATTGAGAAAAGGTGGCATGCTCATAGTACCTACCATCCCGGAGGAGGAAAGGGCGGGGACGGAAGGGGGAGGACGAGCTTAGGTGGCAGCTTCGGGGGTGGAGTGGGGAGGGTGGGGGGGGGAGGAGGAGGGAGAGAGGGAGGGAGGGAGGAGATGTATGACCCACACCCGACGTCGTTGAGTCGGAGGCAGCAATCTGCGTCCTCTTCCTTGTCGTCGACAAGGGCGACGGGAGGAGAAAAAGGAACAGGAGGAGCATCGACCAGTCACCCAGATGATCGAGAAGTAGAGGAAGGGAGGGAGGGGGGGCTGGGTCGGAGTAGAAGGAAGCAGCAGCAGGGGATGGACTTGTTGGATTTGGTGTTTGCGCCTGGCTCGCCAGAACGCAAGCAGCAGCCGCAGCAGAAGAAGGAGGAGACAACAGGGGCTTTTGCGTCTGATCCCTTTGCAAGCTCTTCAGGATGGGCGGGGAGTACAGGGGGGGGACAATCCGCCATCAGCTTCAACAATACACCACCCCCGCCGCAGCAGCCTCCCCTCCCTCCCCACCTCCAACAGCACCCCTCCTCCTCTTCATCGCAATTTGGCGCCGACTTCTTTTCTGCCCCTCAATTTCCCTCTCCTCCCCAGCCGCAACCTTCCACCTTTTACCCTTCCCCACCTCCTCCGCCTCCGCAGCAGCAGCAGCAGCAGTACCAGCAGCAGAGGCAGCCGCAGCCGGTTTACGGTGACATCCCTACTCCTCCCCCGGCACCTTTAACCCTCCCTCAGCAAGGAGGGGAAGGATTTCAAGGCTACCCCTCCGTCACTGCCCCCCCGCCGGCCCCGCCTCCTCCTCCCCAACAGCAGCAGCAACAACAACAACCAGCCTATGCTGGCGGCTGGCCCCGGCAACAGCAGCACCAGCAGCAACAACAAGGACAGCAGCAGCCTCCGTTCCCACAGCAGCAGCAACAACAGCCTACCCCCCCGCGATCCTTCCCCTCCTCTTACCCCCCTAAACTCCCTCCCGGCATGGTCCGCTTCACCCCTCCCTCCCCCCCTCCCTCCCGTTCCCCCATCCAAACCCTCTCCATCGAAGATGCCTTTGGGAACCTGGACATATCCACCAGCGGCACTACCACCCTACCTTTCCCCCCCACACACACCTCCGCCCATCCCCAGCCCCCCATCGCCCCCTCCCTTCCTACCTTCCAGACGGGTGAAGCTGTGATTTACACGGACTCCCAAGGCAAAAAAACCCGGACGGTAATCAAAGAAGTCCACATGGATGATTACCCTCCTTACTACACTATCACACTCGCCAACGGCTCAGAGCGACAGACGGATTTCCACCATGTTTCCAAAATTTATGCTCCTCTTCCTCCTGCCCCCGCTCCTCCTCGCGCAACTGCCACTCCCGCCACGCAGCAGCAGCAGCAGCAGCAGCCGCCGCCTTGGGAGAAACAGCAAGCGGCGGTGCCGGCGTCGGGATCACACCTGCAACAACAATTGCAGCCGCAGCAGCACAATCCGTTTTTGGCTTCTGCCGTTCCTCCTGGTGCTGCTCCTTTTCCTCCCCCTCCTCCACCGGCAAGTGGGAATCCGTTCGATATGTTTTAGAGGAGGGGAGATAAAGGAAAGAGGAAAGAGAGGAATAGATGTTTTAGAGGAGGGGAGATAAAGGAAAGAGGAAAGAGAGGAATAGAGGCATAGGAGAAAGAAAAAAAGAAATCAAGGCATACGATATCAGAATAAACTCACACTAAAGAAGTCCAGATAGTCAATAGAGGGAAAAGAGAAAGGCAAAGAAAAGTTTTATTTTTTTATTTTGTGAATGTTAAGATATTTTCGGGTTAGCTCTTTTTATCTCTCAGTAAGACTCTGTAAGACATATCTCGAGTTGGACTGAAGGATCTCGAGTTGGACTGAAGGATGCATGAGGATCTCGAGTTGGACTGAAGGATGCATGAGGTTCTTGCTTTGCTTTCGCGTCTCTCTCTCTCTCTCTCTCTCTCTCTCTCTCTCTCTCTCTCTCTCTCTCTCTCTCTCTCTCTCTCTCTCTCTCTCTCTCTCTCTCTCTCTCTCTTTCTTCGCACCCCCCCCCTCTATTATGCCGCTTTGTAAGGCCCTTCGTCTATCCTTACTTTCTCTTCATCGTCGCTATTGCTGCTGTTGCTTCTTGTTCCTCTTCTTCTTTTTCTGCTTCATCGCAATCTTCTTTTTGCTATTGTCTATTCCCCTGGTGGAAAAGGGGGAGGCGGGGCGAGGGATGGTGGGAGAAAGGAAGATGTCGCCAGCCCTCCCCCCTTATCCTTTTTTCTCCTATTGCCATCTTCCCTCTTGTCTCTCCTCCGGGTATGCGCAGTTCGTTGTTGTTGTTACACTCAATGGTTCCTCCTTCCGTCCTCACGCCACGTTCTCGGACACTAGCTCCCTGACTCCCCGACATAACGGTACTCACAAGTCTCCTTCCCTACGCCTTTTAAACCCCCCCTCCCCCCCCCCCCATATCACATCACATGTCTTCTTAAAGAGGGCTACACATTCGCTTCCATGAGTCGTCCAATCAGTCTCGGGTTATGCTGTATAATTACTTAGGCCTACACATCCAAACATTTGATCTCATCTCATGATGTATATACCCTCCTAAATCTCCGGCTTGCCATCCTCCCTATCGTCATTGATGAAGCTCACGCCCCCCCTCGTAGTGGCCATGACATTTTTGAGTAACCAATACGATGGACCCATCACCACACTGTCCTTCCCCCCCTCCCTCCTTCTCCCCCTCCTTGAAAACTAAGTACAAACCCAGCGCCTTGCCTCCCTTCCCTTCCTCCCTTCCTCCCTCCCTCCCTATAGCTCCTCCTGCGACTTGCGGACGACGGCGCGCACACGTTTTTTGAACCCTGCTCGGTCGTTTCTAAACTGAACCTGCAAGGTAAAGAAAGAGGGAGGGAGGGAAGGAGAGAGGAAGGGAAGGTGGGCTCCCGGTCGCTCTTTATATCGTTGGCCATGCAAGGTCGGGAAGGAAGGAGGGAGGGAGGGAGGGAGGGAGGGAAGGAGGGACGGCATGGACGTACCGCTGCGTCGATATTCGCGGGGCTCTCGTCATTAGGGTCAGAGAGCATGCTAATCACAGACACGATGATGGCTTCCACCCCCAGAATGGGCCGCCATCGCTCATCTGCTGTTTCTTGGTCGTTGAAGCGATCTTCCCCGGGAGGATGAAGGATGGAGATGCAGACGCGGCCGTCCTCGTAGACTGAAAGGAAGAAGGCATAGGAGGGAGGGACGGAGGGAGGGAAGGAGGGAGGGAAGGGAGGAAAGAAGGGCAGGAGGGGGGAAGTTAGTTATTGCGCTATGCATGCTTTTGCTTCAGGAAAAAGTCCGCATGTGTCCTTCATGAACATACGGCACGAGAAACACATTGCTTGCACACTTTACCTTCTTCCTCTTTCCTTCCATCCTTCCATGAATATCTCTCCCGCCCTCCCTCTTTCCCTCCCGCCCTCCTCACCATTGGGGTGCCACATCTCCGTCTGGAAGGTCATGGTCGGAGGCATGTTGGGGAAGTCTGTCGGAAAGGCCAAGCGGGCCTTGAAAAAGCCTCCTGCATGGAAGGCACGAAGGGAGGGGAGAGAGGGAAAGAGAGAGAGTGAGGACCAGAGGGGAATAGCAGACCCAAAACGAAAGATATTTATACATGTAAAGACACCAGTACCTTCGTACAGCGTGTCTGCCGGTCCGACGAGAAGCAGCTCCCATTCAAAAAGGCTGTCATCGACCAGGCCCACTGAAACGCCTTCAGGAGGGTTCTTGTTCAGCTCTGTGCCGGGAGAGGGACGTGGGGAGGGAGGGAGGTTAAAAGGTGCTGAGTAAAAGAGAAGTAGTATTTCCGAGGACGTATTACTGCCGCGATTTCCTCAACAAGCAGGAAACGTGGAAGCTGAGCGTATTCAAGAGAAAGGGCGGTAAAGAAAGAAGATTAGGGAGGAAAGTTGACACCCACTTGAAAGCCCTTCCTTCCGCCTCAAGTAAGACCCACGTACCGTGCAGCTGCCGTCTGAGGAGCTCCGTCGCGTAGTCTGACATGGTTATGACTGTTAAAAGGTATTAAAAGGTGAAAAAAAAATGCGGTCTGTGGTCCTGCAACGGCTGTGTACGTCCTTGGTGCTACGGGACGCAATGCTGCTGCTTCTGCTTCTCCGGCTGCTGCTGCTCCTCCTGCTGCTGATGCCCCTATTGTTAGCGATGGCGACCCCTTTCGTCTGCCTCCTCGTCGACCTTGGAAAAGGTGCCTGTCTTGTCGGGGTGGGTGGGGGGGGCGAGCGACGTAGGCAAGGGTGTGAGGGCAAAAAATGAAGTCTTTCTGGTGGTAGAAGGACGAAGAGGAATGGAGACGTGGCGTGTTCTCAACAGCAAACGGCGGAGGCGGGAGACTTGGCGGCGGCACACCGTCCTCCTACACGTCATTGTGCCGCTTGTGCGTTAAGGCCTGGGGTGGTCATGGGAGACGACACAGGAGATGGCGGCCGCGAAGCCTCAATGACTCTAGTGTCCCCGCTTTCTACCCTGCCTTGCACTTTCCACATACAACCCGAAGCCAAAGCTCGACGGTGCCACTCTAGACGAAGAGTCCACGACACCGAAGGATGGTTCGTGGAGCCGCAGTGCCAATGGGGTGCTTCGATAGAGGGGAGAAGGCCAAACCAGCACGGAGTGGTGGTCCCTCGTTTCAAAAGAGAAGCCGTTGAGACGAAACCTTCGGGCTCCGAGCCGCTCTCACACGACATGACCGCGGTCTGAAACCCCACAAAAAGCAAAGCCTTTTCATTTCCAAAGGTCCTGCGACACACAGAAAAATGAAAGGTCTCTACTTTGTGTGGAAGCCATGGGCAAATTTAGCCTGCACAAATATATAACGACGCCAAATTCCGCCGCGTCTTCCTATCGAAATGAGGGCAAAATTATGGAAGCTTTCTATACCTCGGACGACATGGAGGGAAGAGCTTGTCTATTGGCTGCAAGAGACGGACGGCCGTCTCGTTCTGTAAGATTCTTTGAGACATGTCGCACTATTGGTTTGTCCACGGCTGGTTATTTGTACAACGACGGTGCTTGGCCGTGGACGAAGCAATTGCGGGGTTGTCTCCTGCATTGTGCGCCGATCATTCACTTTTTACCCAAGGGTCCTCCCCCTGACGCGGATCGACTCATACAGGCAATCAGCCTGATATCATCGCGCTCCTTTTTGGGGCCTTTCCCTCGCTTGATCGGGTTAAGAAATGTCTTCTAGGGACGTGTTCGGACTGGACGTGCATCACATGCACCTTGCATCCCCACCCCTCTGTCAAACAAACGGACCACGAAAGAAATGAATTCACTATATTACATGACTAGCCGCCTTCAACATGTTTTGATCTGCCCGCGGCACATTTTTACCTGTTCTTTTTTCATTTTTATTATACTCCTACTTCTTTTTTTCCCCCTTCTTTTCTTTCTCCTTTTTTTGGGGGGTCTTTTCCTTTGTCTTTACTCTGATCTTGTCTTCTTTCTTAATTTTTGGTCGTGCTTCAGGACTTGATGGTGCTGTTACCAATGGTAGTCCTCACGCATGGTGAGAAGAGCGGCGCAAGAACGAAGCGGAGCGAGGCTATGACGATAAAGACATCAATTGGACACCCATGACATAGACACACGCGCAAGCTGACAGAAGACAATTTGGACAAGCACACTGCCTGCACACACAACGCACGTACACATGTATGGCACCTCCACGCACAGACACAGACACTCCCTAAAACAAACCACCACCACTCACAATAATAACGAGAAGAAATAAATCATTATTAAGCATTGAGACGACTCTGAGACACACAAACAAAAACACTCTATATATTCTTCCTCCTCTCCTTCCTCCTCTCCTCCCTCCTCTCTATCCTCCCTGCATATATAGCACCTCTTTGCTCCCCTTACCTGTCCTTATCCCTGCAACGCAAAAAACCAAAAATGAAATCACAAGATACAAAAGCCGTATTAAGTACACGTTATACTCTCTTCCACTCTTCCCCCCTCCCTCCCTCCTTCTACTCGTCCCTTAAAGCCGCCTTGAGCCGCGACCTCTGGGCCTCTGTGAAGCCGATTTGATCCAAATATCCTTCGATAGACCCGAATTTCTTTTGGATGTAAGCCAGGGTGTGCTCGATGACGGATCGGGGCGCCCGCAAGAACTTGGCGGGGTCCAAGTTGTTCTGGGCATTGAGAGAGGGCGTTGGGATTTAGATGGAGAGATTCGAAAGATGTGTAAGGGTCAGGTAAAGTGATTAGAGAGATGGTATTGGGATAAGGCACCCGCAAGAACTTGGCGGGGTCCAATGGGGATTGAGAGATTGAATTGGGATTTAGATGGAGAGATTCGAAAGATGATACAACATAGAGAGATTGGAAAATAAGAGGGATGGAATTAGAGATAGGTAGGAACTTGAAAAAAAATTGAAGGGAGGGAAGACAGAGATGAAGGGAAGGGAGGGAGGGAGGGAGGGAGGGGGGGAGGGAGGCACCTGTTCCAACGCCCCAACCATGGCTTTTTCGTCGCTCAAGTCCGCGTAGGCCGAGTCCGATAGAACGTAGTCCTCGGCTATGGCCGCGGGATCGACTCCCAGCGAGGCCAGCAAGAGAAGGATGACCAGACCGGTCCTGAGGGAGGGAGGAAGGGAGGGAGGAAGGGAGGGAGGAAGGGAGGGAGGAAGGGAGGGAGGAAGGGAGGGAGGAAGGGCTGAGTGACCATCTCCATGGGGCGAGAGAGAGAGACAGCGAAGAAAAGGCAGGAGGGACGGAGGAAGGGAGGGAGGGAGGAACAAAGAGAAGGAGGGAGGGAAGAGAGGGTTTGTGTTTTGGTGTCTACCTGTCCTTCCCCGCGGTGCAGTAGAGGGCAATAGGGTATCTTTCCTTGTCCGACAGGAGCTCCAGAACACGCTTGATCGCCGCGCCCGAGTAATTCAGCAGCAGATCGTTGAGGAGGGGGAGACCGGCGTCGTTGATGTAATTAAGGAAAATGGAGCGGGCGCGACGACGGGCCCGCTTGCTCACGGCCCCGCCCGTGATGAGGAAGAGGGCGGCAGCCTGAGGGAGGGAGAGAGGGAGGGAGGGACGGACGGACGGAGGAAGGGAAGTTGACGTACCGAGGGAGAGGGAGGGGGGGTGGAAGGGAGGGAGAGGAGGGTGGAAGGGAGGAGGGAGGGAGGGGCAGGTACGCACGTACCTTCTTCCGCTTGGCCAGCCTCTTGAAAACCCCGCGCTGGTAAACGCCCTCATCAATGACACTGATGAGATGACGTTGTAAAGCCTTTTTTTGGTCTTCGGGGGAGGAGTGGGGGGAGTCGATGCGGACTTTCTCGGCCCCTTTTGCCCAAGACCAGGTGTCGTAACCTGGAGGGAGGGAGGGAGGGAGGGAGGGAGGGAGGGGGAGGGAGGGGGTTGATGGGTGAACGAGGGAGAGAGGGAAGGAGGGAAGGAGGGAGGGAGAAATAGAGTGCACGTACCCTCGTAGACGCTGCTGTTCATTTGGTCATCCATCCCAAGCTGTTATTACGGTGTGTGTACATGTAATTAAAATCGGTGAAACGAAGAGGTACACGAGTATTCATATCCCATTATCTCTATTAATGAAATAACTTTTACGTGGGTGCACTGCTTTTACCCCTCCCTCCTCCCCTCCCTCTCCACCTCCCTCCCCGCATTATCTTTGCCTAACCTCTTTCTCTGAGCGCAGATCAATAAGGGTCTTGAAGTTGACCTTCTCCCTGATGAATTTTATCTGAGAGGGAGGGAGGGAGGGAAGGAGGGAAGAGAAAAACGTGAAATATGAGTAATCGATGACAACAAGATGTACAAATGGTGGCAGGACACGAACAGTCCTTAACATCTCTCCATATCCTCCCTCACTTCCTACATGACCTCCTTCCTTCCCTCCCTCCCTCCCTTCTTACATCCTCCGGCGAAGCCTTGCTCAAATATCCCGTCCTATAGATCCGCCCGGGTTGAATCCCCGAGCCCTTCACAGAGGACAAATCACGAATGTTTTTCACTTTTTGCAGCTTAATCTCCCCAGAGGCAAGTGCGGCTGCGACTGCGGCAGCTGCTGCCGCAGCGGCGGGGGCGTCGGAGGAGGGAGTGGAGGAGGGGGAGGAGGAGGCGGGGGTAGAGGGGGGGTTGTCGCTGATGTGATTTCAAAGGTAGGGGTGTGAGAGAGGAGAGAGTGACGGACGTGAGATCGGGTGGCACTGTGAACGCAAAAAAGGAGGGGTGGAGGGAGGGGTGGAGGAAAGGAGTGGGCATGACCAGACTCGCGACCAAGACGTACCTCATTCCATCCAGGGAGGCGGCAGCGGTGGCAGGGCGACAAAAAGAGCAGCGGCCAGTAGATGATGCCAGTGATCTTCTTATCTTTCCTTCGCTAGAGAGCAAAATGCTGGTAGAAGGGGAAGAGGAGATTGCAGGAAAAGAGGAGGAGAAGGAGGCCAAGGCACAGGCAGGGGGAAGGGGCACAAAGGCATCGACAGCGACGGCTAGTAGAAGGGGGAAGAGGATCATCGACATGCAATTGCTGACCCTCATGTACAATAGATCGTTTTACCGCTGAGTGTGGGTGCTCCGGTTTTCGAACTCTGAAACAAGGAACGGGAGGAAGGGGGTGGGGAGGTCGCCTCGTGGAAGCTTTTTAAGGGAGGGAGGAAAGGAGTTCTGTGTGCTTGGGCGCGTGAAAGCCTGAGAACTAAGAAACGTCTCTGTCATTGTGGTCGTGTAAGTTGGGTGAAGGGATTTACGAAACGTGAGGGGCAGATTGTTGTAGGGTCGATACTGATGCTATGACCTAGACGGAAGAGGGAGCGAAATAAAGAGTATGCTGATGACGCTGGCTCGTGAATGATGATACCTTGCACGCCCCACACGCCAAGCCACGGCCTCTTCCGCCTCTTTGCTCCCCTGTGCTTGAGTGTCTTGTCGATGTGCAGGCGCGCTTTGACTGTGTGTCTCACGGTTTGTGCGCTGTACTGATGTATATAACATGTGTGCGGCAGGGCGGAGCCACCCTTCGTCCTCTCTCCCACTAACGCCCGCCACCGGCCGCGGAGGCAAACAACAACAACCTGAATCCTTTTTGTCTCACTTCCAAGCCCACAACCACAACACTTACACCACAGGGATAGCCATGTCTGCCGCAGCCGCCACCACCTACTGGCGCATTGCGGGCCTGACGTACTTGCAGGTAAGTTGTGTCGGATTGCTGGGATTCCTTCGTCTCTCGCCCTCCCTCCCTCCCTCCCTCCCTAATTCGTTCGTCTCCTCACAACTCCACTACGATGACTTATCTGCTCACACCACCTCTCCCACACCCACACACTTCTTGACAAACAGTACACGAGCAAGGCGGCGGGTGTGCTGCGTGCGGCACTCAAGGTACGTCCAGCAAGCGAGCGACAGTAGGCGGTGAAGGGAGGGAGGGAGAGGGGCAGGGAGGAAGGGACTGCGATGAGCTAGAAGCGCATGGCCGACAATGCCATGAGTCTGCTATTTTACGTGTCGCGATGGCAGGGAAGAAGAATTGTCAAGCGTGTTAATGAGAGCGATGTTAACCTCGATGGTCACGTGCCGAGCACAGCAAGAAATCTCACCACCTCCCTCCCTCCCTCCCTCCTTCCCTTCCTCTCTCCCGTGTCCTTGTCCTCACAGGAGCCTCTCCGTACCAAGACGATGGCCAAGGAGAAGATCTACTACAAGAAGCTGCCCTGGACCCCGAAGCTGATCGGCCAGCCCGTGGGACCGCTCAAGGGTAAGAGCGGGTGGGAGCAAGGGAGGGAAGGAGGAAGGGACGAAAGGAGAGAAAGGTAAATAAAAGAAAGGAAGGACATGTGAACATGCCAGTACTCACTCTTGGCTTTTTTTCCTGTTTTTCCGCACATAATTTTACACGCGTACGAACAGTGGAGGTGACGTCGCTAAAGTAAGGAGAAGGAGTAACTGCGGCGTGAAGACAAGGGAGGGAGGGGCTGTGTGTGTAGTAAGTAGTGAGGAGAGGGGGAGGCAGCGGGGTGCGAGGAATGGAGGAGATGCAGTGAGACACGAGTCTCTCGTGGCTGTAGTTGGAATGAGTGTGCGGTGGCTTTGGTGAGGGTGAAACGAAGACGAAAAAGAAGACAACAAAGGAGGGGACAAGGAAAAAGAGCTATAAGGTGGCATAGTCGTATGGGGACAGCCAACAGGACAGAACCGGAAATGGTGGTATACCTCGCTCGAGGTAATACTTTTATTCTTATTCATTCCAAAGTAAAGTTGATTGTTTCTTTTTTGTCCTCTTTGTCCTATTCCCAAAATCATTTTGGACACGTTGCACTACCAGAATTTAAAGACAGACCTCTCCCTCTCCCCCTCCCTCCTTCCCTTTCTCCCATCAGGACTCGCAACTTCATAACACTCCCTAACTCTCTCCCTCCCTCCCCACGAGCATCTCTCCACCTCACCATTCCAAACCCTTATGCCACATTATCACAACCATTTTATCAAATTAGTCACAGCAGAACATCAGGCAATCAGTCACTGCGCCATCCCACCACAAACCCACCCACACCGACACCATCCACGACGGTGTACTGTCTCCCCTCCTCTCCTTCCCTCCCTCCCTCCCTCCTTACTTCAGGCCTAATCCCTCATCCTTCAGCATCTCGTCCGGCAGCTTCTGCTCTGTGCCCACAAAGGGGGTGTCGGGTGTTAAAAACAACATGCAATGACACTCTTTCCTTTCCCGCATTGGGACGCACGGACAATTCCAGTACGCCATCTGCACCTCTGCTGCCTTGTCTTCATAGTGCCGGCATGGACAGAGAGGAGCGCCTAGTTCGTCCTTGTGCTTGGCCAGGCCTTCAATAAGTGTTTGGACGGATGTCAGGGAGGGTTGGGCGTCAGAGTGGATGTTTATATAAAGAGGGGAAAGAGGGTTGAGTGTAAGAGTGGATAATATAAAGAGGGAAAGAGGGTTAAGTGTAAGAGTGGAAGGACAGGAGGCAGTGCGGCACCTTCAGGACTTTTCTCTCCCAATTAACACATGGAAAAAAAGATACTCCGGGCACATCTATCCATGCACGCTCATCATTCGAGAGACAGGAGGTAGGGAGGGAGGGAGGGAGGTAGGGAGGGATATTTACCCTTGACAACGGTAGCGGCGATCTCTAAGTCGGAGCAGAAGTACGTGTCACTGATCTCGCAGTATTTTTCCGCAAATTTCTGCATGGCCTTCAAAGTGACGGCTGGGTCAGGGCCAGCTGCGGGGGCGGCGCCACCGGCTCTTTGCTTGAAAGGGAAGGAAGGAAAGAAAAAAGTAACGAAGGGAGGAAGGGGGGGGGGGGAGGGGAGGGTGAGATCATGCGGCTGTTAGTCATGATTGAGACAGCAGCGGATGAATGATGCAATACGTGTGCACTAAAGTGAAGTGAACGATGGAAGGACGAGGACGAGGACAGGGAAAGAGGGAGAGAGAAGGGGAGGAAGGGAGGGAGAGAGAAAGGTCCATACCGGCTCAGCTTGCAAGCGCACCAGATCTGCGGGCGCCACGAGCGCCGGGGCTTTGTTGGTTTCTTTGGCTGCTGCTGGTTCTGTATATGCGTTTTATCAGGACAACGTGTGAGTGTGTGGGTGCGTTGAGGTGTTGTCCTTTCACCTTAATGCCTGGCATTGCTCTCAGGTTGCGGTAGCCCCGGCCCGTCCTCCCCCTTCCCTTTCCGTCCCAATGCCTAGCCTACCTCTGGGGCTGGAGTTCGGGGCCGGTGTTCCAGGCGTGGCAGGCGGCATGAAGGCACGCGTTGTACTGGTGACGGCGGCAGCAGCTGCCAAAAAAAGGACGGATGACGCCCAGGACGGCATAGTGAGGTGGTTGTGGTAGGGCGCTTGAAGCAAGAAGAACGACAGAGCAAGACTCTAGCTGTGAGTGCATGTGCATGGATAAAGGGACACGATGAAAGGCGGCGTGAGACAAGCCAACCGTGAATGGCAGCATAAAAGAGAGAAGGTTAAGAATGCTTTATGGTGATAGAAGGCCTGAGCGGGCGCAAATGTGGCTCCGTCCACATCAAAGATCGTGTCATTTTTCCGTCTGTGGAAAATCGAACCACCCCTTGTTATATGTTGTTATTGCAAGCATTTAGACACACAGCCATCCGAAAAGACAATGTGTGCGCTGCTTCTTTTTTGTGCCTGCTGCATTGTTGGGATGTACATGTATGTGTCTCTATTTTTCTGTCCTCCACGACCTAAACTCAATTCATTCTATATTCCAACCGACAGGCAACATCGCCGCCGTCTTGAGCAGCAAGCAAGCAGCCTTGCTCTCCCCCACCTCGGTCACCCTACACCCATTCACTCACTCCCGCAGTCATATCCACCACATGCAACAAGAAGCCATGGAGGTGGAGGACGACGGCGACACAGGTAATCACTCTAGTGTGACTTCTACTTTTTAGCCCTCTACCTTCCACCCTCCCTCTCTCGCAACCTCTGTTCTCCATACTCCACCTCTGTGCCTCCTCGATTCCTCCCTCTCTTTCCATTTCGCCATTCAATAAGCACCTCAGAATTTCTGCCTTGTCCTTTTTGATAAACATGCCGTTCATGATGCGGTCGATAATTTCTCTCTTGTACTGTCTCCAACTCACTCCCTTGCCTCCCTCCCCCCCTTTGCCGGTTCTCTTTCCCTCCCTCCTCCAAGGCTATGCCAAGCTCATCGGCCGCATATTTTACGTCGACGATGAAGCACGGGCCAAAGGCGTCAGAGAAGAAGATTTCGACGCCATCATCACTGCACTGCCCGCACGCCTGGGCCGGCACCAGAATCAACCCCCCCCTATGATGAAAGGAGAGGAGGGGGGAGGGAAGGAAGGGGAGGGGGAAGGATGCTTCGTGGCCTTGGGAACCACCAAGAAGGTATCGAGGCATCACGCGACGATAAATTGGGACTTTATTAAGGGGTGCTACGTCATTCGGTGTTTTTCGAAGAATGGGATGGTACGGCTGGGGGGAGACCGCGGCAAGAAGATCGATGTCTCTCGTGGGTCAATAGGAAAGAAGGCCGAATGCACGCGAATACTCCTATCTCATCATTCATCTTCCTCCCTTCTTTCTTCCTTCCTTTCTTCGATCGTGAGCCGAACGCACTCCGAGACCGTGTGACAAGCCGCCCCTCCCTTCCTCCTTCCCTCCCTCCCTCCTTTCCTTGACCCAAACCTTTCCTCTCTCATTCTCCCTCCGTCCACGCAGACCGTCAACAAGAAGCACTACGCAACGGACGAGCAAGCAATTCTCTCCGACCGCTCAGCCGTCCGAATGGGCCCGGTCAACTTCTATTTCCACCTGCCACCAACAGGGGGGGAAGGGGAGGGAGGAAGGGAGGAAGGTTTGATGCGGAGAGAGGAGGTGTACGAGGAAGACGGGGAGCAGCCGCAGCAGAAGCAGGGGAGGAAAGGAGGGGAAAAGGGGGAGGAGGGGGGGAAGGGAGGTAATGTGCTGAGTGTGGTGAATGAGGGTGCGCTTAAAGGTGGTGGTGGAGGAGGGGGAGTAGGGGGAAAGGGGGGGGGGAAAGCGAGTCATAGTAACAAGCCTGAAGGGAGCATGTCGTACGCGGACATGGTGATGGAGGCATTTGCGTGCGAGGAGTTGAGGGAGCGAGGGAGGGAGGGAGGGCTGACCAGCCATGAAGTGACCCAGTGGCTGTTCAAGACGCACAGCGAGTGGAGGGAGGGAGGGGAGGAGGAAGCGGGGGAGAGACGAAGGCAGCTGATGAATGGAATCCAGAATGCGTTGACCAGAAAGTTTGAGAAGCAGGAGGGAGGGAGGGAGGGAGGGAGGGAGGGGGGGGGGGGCAGGAGGGAGGGGAAGTCGATGGAAGTTGTCTCCCGGTCAGCAGATTCCGAAGTGGATTTTGGGAAAATGTGCATCTGAGGGAGGAGGAGGAGGAGGAGGAGGAGGAGGAGGAGGAGGAGGAGGAGGAGGAGGAGGAGGAGGAGGAGGAGGAGGAGGAGGAGGAGGAGGAGGAGGAGGAGGAGGAGGAGGAGGAGGATTAGGAGGGAACGAAGTGGTAGGGATGGAAGCGATGGGAGGAGGAGGAGAAGGGGAAGAAGTAAATTAAACAGGAGATGGGGAACATGTTGATTGATATGAAGGGAAGGTATTGATTGGTACTAATATGGAGGAGGAGTTAATGGGATGGTGTGATGAGATTTAGACGGGGTCGGAAAGGTGGGCAGGAAGACCGAAGGGAAGGAGAGGAGGAGGAGAGGGGCGGAGGGGAAAACTCCCCTCGCACACACGAGAAGGATAGAGAGGCGAGGGATGACGATCAGAAGCAACGCACACACCAAA
The DNA here is from genome assembly GCA_004519485.1 of Nannochloropsis oceanica. NCBI lineage: Eukaryota > Eustigmatophyceae > Eustigmatales > Monodopsidaceae > Nannochloropsis > Nannochloropsis oceanica. The sequence continues at coordinate 1,305,585 of CP038128.1, forward strand.
ATGTAAACATACACATATAACTTGAAATAATCGAAACAGAAGCTCCTTCCTCCATACCCTCAACACAATCATTTATTTAGTTTCCTTTTCTCTCCGTCGCTTTCCCCCCATCGTCTTTACATCCACCCCCTCTACTCTTCATCCCCGCCCTGCCCCTCTTCCCTCCTACTCCGTGGCAGCCATCTATGGTCCTTCGCTGCGTTTCTCTTCCTCTTCTTCTCCAGGGCCTTGCCTAGCCTCCCCTCCTTCGCCAAATGCTCGTAACGGTCCAACAGCTCCACCCGCCTCTTCTCCTTCTTCTTTAGATAATAGGGCGTTTTGATCCCGGCGGCCACCTTGGCTCTTTCCTCCTTCTTGGTGGCACGTAAAACAGCATCTCTCCTCTCGAACCGCTGCCGTTCACTCCTCTCCTGCATCAGCCGACTCAACGCCTGCTTCACCTCCCCCTCTCTCCCTTTCCCTTCTTTTCTCATCGCCGCCAGCTTCTTCTTTCCTTGCCCCTCCTTCCCTCCCTCCCCCCCCCCCTTCCCCAACGCTGCTTGTAATGCCTGGATTTCCCTTTCCTCATACTCCTCCAAAAATCCATAAGCCTTGCGAAAGGCGTCATAATTAACGTTACCCATCGCAGGGTCAAAGCGAGGATCACGCGCTTTCCGACGACGTCCGTGCGTACCATGCGTCCCGGCAGCAGTGGCAGTAGAGGAAGTGGACGGCTCAATGACGACCCGAAACCGACCGACAGGTTTTTTGGAGGAAATTTCTTTCGGCGCGTGTTTATTGATGCCCTTTCTGACATCCTCTTTGTCTTGGCTCTTGTGGGAAAATTTCTTGTCATTGTTCTCTTGATGGGCCCGTCGGCGCTCCTTCCGTCCGCGTCCTGCTCCCACTCCTCCTCCTCCCTCAACGCCCGAGGCCATCAGTGCCAGCCTTTCTACCAAGGGTAATGTTTTCACCACCTTCAAGGCGGTCGCATATTGCCTCTGTTTCTCCTCTTTTCCCGAGCCGCTGCCACTTGACGATGAGACAGAGGCATCCGAGTCGTACCCTTGACCGAAATGCTGCCCCTCTTCCTCTTCTTCCTCCTCCTCTTCCTCCTCCTCTTCCTCCTCCTCCTCCTCCTCCTCCTCCTCCTCCTCCTCCTCCTCCTCCTCTTCCTCTTCCTCTTCCTCCTCCTCCTCTTTACCGTCATCGTCCCCGCGCCTCTCTACCTCCCCTTGCCCCTCCTCTTCGTCTTCGTCACTTGATGGCTCTATCTCGGCCCGATTGCGGATGCGCTGCATGTACGACAAGGCTTTCTCTTGCATGTCGCCGCGAGGCTTACCAGTATCATTGCGGCCCACTGCTTTTCTCTTCTGCTTGTCGTTTCTGTATTTATCCAGGTCGTCGAATCGGACCTTGCCCATCGTGACTTTGACAGCGTGTAGGGCTGCTGCTGCGTAGGCTTGTCTGTCTTTGGTTTCTGTGTAGTGTGTAGTGCGTGAAATTTGAGAAGAGGAAGGAGGGAGAGGAGGTCTAGCCTTGGAGAGCGTCAAGGTGGCGGCGAGGGCGACCGTCGTGACGATGGCCTTTGACTTTTCTCTTATATTGCGTGCATGCAACCTGGTTGCCGACACCACTACACACAGTCACCCTGTTTCCCTTGCATTTTACCCAACGGTACATACAGGTTCCCAGCCCTTGCGTGTCCCTCTCCCTCCCGTCTCCCTCCTGCCCTTCATAATCATCATCATCACCACATCCCCAAGATAAGCGCGCATCATGAGCTCAACCACGACCGCAGGCTCCGCCGCCTCAGCCGTCTACACCCGCCTGACTATGACAGTCAAGGATGCGGCATTGGAAGCTGCCAAGAAGGCCCGGCCGCAATGGCATTTGATCGATGCGAAGGACCAGGTATATGTGGGATCTGTTGACCCTCCCTTCACCCCTTCCTCCCTCCCTTTGTCCCGTCCTCATTTTCCCTTGCCTTACAGTTGTAGACCCTGTTTGCACGAATGAAAGATATCTTGCTGCCGGGAAATCCCTCCCTACCTGTATCTTCTCACTCCTCTCCATTCCTCCCATTCTCCAAGGTCGTCGGCCGCATCGCCAGTCAAATCGCCCCTATCCTCCGTGGACAGCACAAGCCCTTCTTCAGCCCCAACACCGACTGTGGTGACTTTGTCGTGGTCGTCAATGCCCGGCACATCGCCTTCACGGGCCGAAAAATGAAGGATAAGCTGTACTATTGGCATACAATGCACCCTGGCGGACTCAAGTCGCGGACCCCGCAGCAACTGATAGAAAGAGGACAGAGCGAGGAGATACTCCGACATGCGGTGCTAGGTATGTTGCCCAAGAACAGTCTTAGACACCAGGTGATCAAGAAACTGAGGGTGTTTCCCGAGAAATACCACATTTATGAGGACCAGTTGCGGGGGAAGCAGCCACTCATGTAGAGAGGGGGGGGGAGGAAAGACAAGAGCACGTGAATCTGACAAATTCCTTACTTTCCCCTTAAGGATGATGTTTCTAGGGGGGGAAAGGCATGACAACTGTTTATTTTATGTTTCTTTGTGAAGAAGGAAGGTGCATTTTTGCTTTGTTTTGTTTGTCGGTAGAATTTCTGCTATCCGTCGTGTTTTGTTCTGTGGTTTTGTCGCGAGCGGCGCCGTCCTAGAGAATGTCTGTACGTATATACGGAGATGGAATGCATAAGATAACTTGAATGAAAAAGGAAAGTCAACCACTCGGCAGAAGTCATATGCAACTTCCAGATTCTCCTTTACATTGCCGAGCATCGACATTTATTTTGCGGATCGAATCGAATCAAATCAAATCAATGCCGGCTGGGTGACATGCTCGTCGATAAGGTTTGGTTTCCACTTGCCAGTATGTAATTCTTTCTTTGCCATTCAATTCTTCGTTTTCCTCTTCATCTGTCTTCGTATTTCTCGGATGCTGCTGCTGCTGCTGCTGCTTCTTTTCCTTCTTCTGTTTTCTATATTTTCAGTGTCCCTACAAGCAAACACATGTTCCTCCTCTATTCTTAAGTCCTCTCTTTAAGACATGCACGCCTTCCCGCCCTCCCGCCCTCATTCACTTCCTCGTTCCCGCTCTCACAACTTACGTCGCCGTCTCCTTCCTCCTCCTTCCTCCCTTCCTGACGACCCAGGCTCTCTCCTCACACCCTTCCTCTTCCTCAAACTCCTCCTCCCCCCGCTTCTCCCTCCCTCCTCCTCCGACTCTGTCACCTCATCTTCCTCTTCCCCCCCCCCCCTCCTCCTCTTCATCCTCTTCCTCCCTCAAATCCCCTAGCCACTCCTCCACCCCTCCCTCAGGCACCACCACCACCTCTTCCTCCCCCTCCACCTCCACCCTTCCCTCCTCCTCAAACTTCCGATGCAATTCCCACGCCACCTTGAGCGCCTTGGCCAGTGACCGTCCCTTCTTTAACACGTCCACAGTACTCTTTCCATCCTTATCAACGAACGACAAGACACTCGCGGCATTTCCGCCCACCGCGGGAGGGGCCAAACCCTCAATCAACCCCACTTCGGTCCTGAGATGGTACACGCCTGTCTCACCCACAAACCTAATCATTCGATGCCCCATGGCCTTGAGCAATTTTTGAAGCCCTGCGTGGTGAGGACGGTGGGCCAGGGCCGGCCAATATGGACCACGGGGAAGGCGAGCCCAGATGACGACAGGGAGCTCGTGGGTGGGGAGGTTCAAGGCACCGGCCTCAACGTTGGAAAGGATGGAGTTCTTGGCATTGATTTCTTGTTGTTTGACGGCCCGGACGCGACGCTTGATGTCCGGGAGGACGATATAAGTTCGGCGGACAAAGGCGTAGAAGCAGAGGGCAAGGCCTGAGGGGGTGAGGGCTTGCCGGACTTCCTCCCTCCAGGCCTCGCGCATCTGCGGCTCCAGCACGTTCAATGCGCCGTTGATGATGGCGAGTTCGGCGTCAGCTGCCAGCGCCTCAGGGGTCTTGAGTTTCGGCTTTCGTTCCTTCTCAAAGTCCTCCTCGTCCGTTTCGTACATGTCAGCATCCTTCCTGTTCCTCCTCCTCCTCCTCCTCCTCTTGGGCCTCAAGGGCAGGCCATTTAGACCGACCAGGCCCATCACCGCATTACTCCCACTGCTCCTCCTCCCTCGGTGCCTGCTAGGATTTGAAGCCGTCGTTCGACTCACAGGTCGATACACTCTAGGTTTTCTTCCTCCACCCCTCTTCGCAACCACCCCTTCCTGCACTCTGTCGGTCGCCAACGACGAAGCGGTTTCGCTCCCAGCGTCTCCCGTAACTAGGGTCTCTCCTTCCTCCTTCCCACCCTCGCCTTCCTCCTCCTCCTCGTCCTCTTCGCCTTCCTCTTCCTCGTCCTCGTCCTCCTCGTCCTCCTCCTCGTCCTCGTCCTCCTCCTCGTCCTCGTCCTCCTCCTCGTCCTCGTCCTCCTCCGAGTTCCTCCCACTTGCCGGCTCGCTTTCGATCCCCCCCTGCGCTCTCCCCCCCGGCCCCGAAGGCAACATATCGTCCTCCTCTTCCTCCTCCTCTTCCTCCTCCCCTTCTTCCTCCTCCTCCTCCTCATCCCCTCCTTCCCCCTCCACATTCTCTCCCTCTCCTCCTTCTGCCACCCCCTCAATCCCCCCCCCCCCCCTCCACCACGACCATCGATGCTCCCTCCTCCGCCCCATCATCGCCACCATCACCCATCGCAGCCGCGGCAGCAGCAGCACCAGCAGGAAGACCCGATGGAGTCCCCACCCCCACACCCTTAGGTCTTCCCCTCTTCCGCCTCACAAACCCCTTCCTCCCCGCCTCAATCTTCTTAGCCAGCTCCTCCTCCGTCAACAAATCGAACAATCGAATCGCCTCATCCACCTTCATCCCCACCCCCAAGCACTGTCCTACCATCTCCTCCAACGTCACCAGGGGTCCTGCAAGCTCTGTCCATTCCCCTGCTGCCTTCACCCCCTCCCTCCACCTCGCCCTCGCCTCCGCCTGCCCCAGCGGGATCATCTCCGCGAGGGTGGAGCCCTCCACCTCAGCCCATACTTTCCCCTCCACATCCATCATTTCGTTTTTAAGGCTTCCCATCACATCGGCAGTCGCCTCAAACGCCAGGCGGTACGCCGGCCTCGGCACGTTGGCAATCATCTCCTTCCCTCCTCCTCTTTGATAGCGGCTCACCACCCCTTCCCTCCTCGTCCTCCCTCCCTCCTCCACTCCCCCTCCATCTTCAACCAATGCCCCAATCTGAAATGTGGAGGCAGGTTTCCTACTCCTCTGCGACCGCCTGGGCTCCTCAGCAGTAGAACTACTGTTGTTTCCCCCGGAATCGCTCCGTTCCAGCCAAACCCCTTCCTCCTTCCCGCCTTCTCCCCCGTCCATGTCCATCGATATGCCCCCTCCGCCGTCTTCCTTGACACCGCTGAGCTCTGCTGCTGCCCCTGTTCCTGCTCCTGCTGCTGCACCCTCTTCTCCCTCAACAGCCATCTGGGCGATCCCCCAAGACTCCACTTCCTCCTTCGGCCCCTCCTTCGGCTCCTTCCCCTGTGACACCAACGACGTCGAGGATGCACTCGCCGTAGTCCCTTCCTCCTCCCCTCCCACCCGCGTCAAGTCCCGATACCCCGCCCCTCTCCTCATCGCCGCCACCAACGGCTCCATCACCCCCTTCAGCGCCTTGAGCAACTGCCCCTCCCTCCATCCCTTCACACACAGACATCCAATCAGCCGCCTCACCCCCTCCTCCGTCGTATAGATTCCCCATTCCCCTCCCCTCGGCCGCGAGGGCGGCGCCTCCAAGATTTTCCCCGACCGGAATGGCAGCACCAACCCCGTCCCTCCCCCAACCACCCCTCCCTCCCCCCCTCCCTCTCCTCCCCCTCCTCCCGACCGCAAATGCACGTACAGTCGCGGCTCGTTTTCGAAGTACCAGTATTGATTTCGATATCTATCCTCCCCCAATGGCAATGTCCTCACTCGAGCAAATTCTCTCTCAAACTCCTCCAACTCCTCCTTGGCCTTGTCCAGTTGAATGCTCAATTTTTGAATTTTTAAATTTAAAGCCTGAATTTGGGGAGTTTCTGTGTAGTCCCCACCCGTCCCAGCGGCGACACCAATCGCACCCGAGTCGTTATCTTCGTCTGTAACGGTTAAGGAGGAAGCAGCTGGAGCTGCAGAAGAAGCAGATTCTTTCTCCTCCCCTCCTTCAGTAGTAGCATCAGCGGTTGCAGCAGTTGCTGCGGTTTTCACCGCTTGTTGCTGATCCTCCACCATGATCAGCTTGGCCGCCGTCACGACCTTCTTCTGCTCCCGATTCGCCTTCCTCAACTCCTTCTCCACCTCATTCTTGGCCTCGGTCAGAAGCAATAGCCGCTCTACCTTCCCTTGTATCCACTCCTGAACCCCCTTCAGGTCTTGCACCTCTTCCATCAGTACTCGCAGCAAAGCCAGACTGTGCTCGCCCCCTAACCGTTCAAGGCTCATGCACCTCAGCGCCTCCACCGCCGACTCCACCAAATTATCACTCTCCACATACCCCTCGCCAAACGGGCAAAACCCGCCCTCTGTCTCAAAAAACTCGAGGACATCCTTCCCTCCCTCCCTCCTTCCCCCCTCCTCCCCCCCCCCCAAACACGCCTTCCGCTCTCTGATTCGCGCCACTAGATACCGTCGAATAATCTCCGGTAAGGTTAAGGGGTTGAGTAACTCAGCCCAACAGAAGCGGGTCTGATTCCATAGATAAATCGAACTTTCCTTGGGTTCCCCCCTCCCTGACCGCGGCCCCCCTTCCTCCCCCTCCCTCGCCTCGCCCGTAGCCACATTCCGATTGAAGATAAGGCGGACAAAGGACAAGAAACACCGAGAGAGGAAGAAGGGAGGAGGCGCGCCTACGTCCAAACTCTTTGGCCCCCCACGCGTAGAGAAGGGGGGCAGTGGAGCAGGTACCTCACTGAACTCACGCATCAGCACACAGCTATTGCCTTCCCTCCTTCCCTCCCCTTCCACGCCCTCCGTAATTTCGTCACCTTCCGTCAAGGCCCGAAGGAGGTGGATGAGAGGAAAAGCTTCGACGGAGAGCGGCTTGGCCAGCTGGCGCACGAAATGGGTCACTTCCAACAGGTCCGGGACGGTGCGGGAGGGCAACCGAGGCGTTGATAAAATGAGGGAAGGGGGGGTAACGGATAAGAGTCCCCCAGGCGCCGCAGAAGCCACACGGAGTCCACCACCACCACCACCACTGCCACCTGCTACTGCTGCTGCTTGGCCCTTTTTCTTGCGTGCCTCGGCGACGATCACATCCAAATCGTCCTTTACGCCCGGTAGAAGAGACTCCTCTTTCAGTCTGTGGTAGTTGGCGAACCGCGTCTGACTCTGCAACCACCGTCGTTTTAGATCATTCAATTCCGCCGCCTCTTTCTCCCTCGCTTGCCTCAATTCCATCACCACCTCCTGTATCTCAGCAAACCCCTTCTTTGCCTTGCGGAATTCGTTTTCCCACTTCTTGATCTCCTCCATCTTTTCCGCGCGCTGAGCATCGGTCAATGACATCTTCTCCTCCGAGGAAATAAGAGGCTTTTTCTTCCCTCCCCCCCCGCTGGCAGAGCGAGGGGAGGATACCGACAGAGCCGTTGGCGTGGTCGACCGTTTCTTCCCTCCTCCCCCTCCTGACCCCTCATCCGTGCCAATGCCTAGCACCGCTGTACTTGCCTCATCCGTCACCATCGCTCCAGCAGCAACACCCGTGACAGCATTCCTCTTCTTCGACTCGGGATCCCTCTCCCCCTCCTCGGTCGATTGCCTGTGCCCCCCCCCATATCTCGCCTTCGCCTCCTTCCTCTCCTGCTTCCTCGGCTCCTGCTCCACCCTCCCCTTGTCTCCAGAGAGGTTCGAATCGTCACGCACTACGGATTGCCTCTTCTCCTCCGCCTCCCACGCCTCCTCAGTCGAGACAAGCCGACCCGGAATAAATGGGGGGACAGGCAGCGCCACCGACGATGAGGTGCCATCCCATCCTTCCTCCCCTTCCCCTTCCTTCCTCTGCTGCTGCTGCTGCTCCTCCTCCTCCTCTGCCTCTGTCCCTCCTCTCAATGCACCTATCGCCGCCGCCGACATGACCGAGGACTGAATAGCCTTCTTTTGCTTGGCCTTCTTCTCCTGCCGCTGCACCTTCTCCCTCTCCCTCCTCTTTGCAAGCCTCGCCTCATTCTCTCTCGCCAACTGATTTAAGGCCCCCACATTCGCCCCATCAAACATCTTCAGCTCCAGCGACCGATTATCCCTGCCTTTCCCTCCTTCCCTCCCTCGAGCATCCATTTCCTCGACGCTGCCCTCCCCCAATGCAGCAGCCAGACTAGTCATCGCTCCCCCCCTTGGACTGCCCGTTTGAATATCACCACATCCTCCTTCACCTCCTCTTCCTTTCTCTTCTGACGAAGCAGCACGGGAAGAGGCTGGTACGGTCAGATGAGGAGGAGAGGGGGCTGTCAAGCTCGAAAAAGACTCCTGCTGCTGACGCCTGTCTCCTGCCGACTGCTTGTACTGCTGCTCACGCGTTGTTGTTGCTGAAGCTGCTGCGGCGGCGGCGGCAGCAGCAGCCTGTTGCTGCTGTTGCTGCTGCTGGTAGTAGTAGTTGCTGTATGCTTCTGCTGAGATTGCCGAGGTGGTGTAGGGTGAGTACCCGGCATTGTATCCATAGGCAGGGTGCACGTAGCTGCCGCCGGGGTAGCTTCCCGCGAACCCCCCGTAAGCAGGATGAGCGTACGATGGATGATAACCATACGCAGTAGCTGATGCGGCTGCTGCTGCTGCTGCTCCAGCGCCTGCTCCTGGGTCGGTGCCTGAGGGGGCGGCGGCGGTGGAGTACGGATAGGAGGCATAGGGGGACGGATAGGAGTAGGTGCCATAGCCCGGATAATGGTAATGCTGCTGTTGGTGCTGTTGCTGTTGGTGCTGCTGTTGGTGCTGTTGCTGTGTGTGTTGAGCGATTGCTGCATAATGCGCGGCGTACTGAGACGGAGAGTAATGCCCATAAGCAGCTGCTGCCCCTGCTCCATTGGCCGCGGCGACACCTGCTTCTGCAGCAGCCGATGAAGGGTCAGTGGCTGGCGGAGGAGGATGGGCGTCAAAAGGAGCAACAGTTGTTGAAGAGGACGAGGTACCAGCAGTATCTGCTGCAGCTGTGCCCCCGCTGGTGCTCGTGCTCCTGCTCATATCTATCGCCCCTCCTTCTTCCGGTGCAAGGGGATCAGCCCCACCCATAATCTTTCCTGGCCTCCCTTCCGGCACATGATCCATCCGCTGCACCTGCAAGTGCTGCTGATGAGACTTTTCGTCATACTGCTGCTGCTGTTGGTCTTGTTGTTGATGCTGCTGCTCCTCTACCTCCTTCATCTTCAACGCTCCTTCCACGCCCCTGATGGCCTCGCTCGTCGCCACTTTAAAAGCCGACGGTTTAAATTCATTACCAACCCTAATGCGATAATGTCGCCCAAGCTTCTCGATCCGTTTATCGCTCACGGCTTTCTCAATGGCCGTATTGAGACACTTACGTGTCTGACGCGCGCTGTGCCCGTGCTTGGCCTGGATGTACGCTTGGATGTCAGCAAGGTTTCCCCCCTTCATGCTCGGATCACTCAGTGCCTCCTTGACGTACTCCCACATTAAAAGTGGGTCACTCATCACTTCATCCCCCCCTCCTCCTCCTCCTTCCCCGCTGCCCCCACTTCGAGTCACCCGCCCAGGAGAAGATTTCCTGTCTTCCTTTCCTTCCCCCCCCGCCTCCTCCTTTTCCACTCCCGTTCCTCGCCTCCTCCGCATCCCCGACAACTTCGCGGCCGATACTGCCAATGCCTGAGGGTCATGCCGTCGGACATTTTCCCCCTCATGCCATTCCTCCATCACTCTCCCTCGTTTCCTCGACACGGTGTCCGCAGATTGCAGTTTGTAGTAAAGGCGCTTCCTCCGGTTGACTGTTTTGGACGAAACCTCCACCACCTGCCGTTCCTGAAGCTGCCCGTCCGCCTCTTGAATCATGACCATGTCACCGACATTGAAGGTGGTGGCTGATAAACTGTCTGCAGACCCCACGCCCGTGGCCGTTGGTGACGTCGCTGAGGGGGCCTCCACGTCCTCCATGCTATTCTTGTTCGTGTTGTCGCCAAGCGTCCCCGCGGGGTGAGACCGTGCTGTTCCCTTGACCTTGCTCGGTCGTCAGGGTGGCGACGCTCGCTTATGATGCAGAGGTGGAGTGTCAATGCCCGTGAAGAAGGCGAAGGAACTGCTCTCTGGCTATCTAAATATGGTCCCGGGTACGCATCTCCCGTGCGCCTGGCGCCTGTTTGTCCGCGTGCCGCCTGCTTGCTTGATTGTCACTGTGGTGTGAGCGTGGGTGAATTTGAGGTTGGAGTGAATGGTGTAACGCGCGTGGGTTGCGTGTGCATGTGTGAGTTTTTTTTGTCTTGCCATCATCTTATTAGACGTCCTGCCCTGCCCTCCCCCCCCTTTCCCACACGTCCACCGGCACTGAGACATGATGGAGGAGGCGCTGGTGGCTTGGGAAGCGCGCATCGACGGTGCTCCGTGGCCCCTGCATCACAGAATGCAAATCTTTGTCATGCAGGTGCCAAGAAAGGTGTTGGGCAAGTCAAGGACATTGTGACAGGCACGCAAACGCAGAGACACGCACGACCAGGCCAGTGGGCAATGGTTTGCATGTGAATTGGTCTAGTTGGTGTGTGGTGTGGGGAGGCGATGTTCTAGACTTTGTCTGCCTGGAGGCATTGCGAAGACCGTCTTTGGCGGGGGGCTCAAACTAGAGAGAAGTAGTGGGTCTGGAAGACCACCTTTCGTCGTTGCATCGGAAAGGCACGACGACATTGCGCTCCCACAAGCAATGCCCCCGAACGTTTCGTGCAGGTCAGAAGGCATTTCAAGGTGTGTGAGCTCATGCATGGCAAGTTGTGAAGGGCGTGGAAAATGCCAGGCTCACGACCAGGTTTGGAGTTTTGGGGTCTGAGAGTAAGAGCTGGCGTCCAGCAGCTCAAAAGGCTACGCGGAAGCATCACTTGCTTCAGGTGGGGAGGTCGTTTGTTTTCGGTCAAGATTTTGCACGCCCGGGACCACGCCAGGAGCAGCAAAGCAGAGTAAGTCGCGACATTTATTCCACTCTCAAAATATCATGGGGTCTTCGCGCTGGTGATGCAGCGGTTTTGGTGCTTTTGGCTTGGATGTGGAGAACCCACGCAAGCCGCGAAGGCCAAGACGTTTCTCCCCCTCTTCAAACGCGGCGATCGACCGGAGAACACGACGGCTCGGTACGAAGCCGGGTCATCCCAAGGATCGCGCTTTAATGATGCGCCTTGCGAGTGTACAGCGGATACCAATCGCAGTTAAATAGAATGATAAAGTTAAGGGCTACGCGATGAAGTGACCGGCCGTTTGGATGGTTTTAATGACGCAAGGGAGGGAGGCATGAAAGATGCAAGGAGCAGGGTGGAAAAACGAAGAACGAAGGGGAGGACACAGGGGCCTGGAGACGGCGCGGCTGCCAAAGATGGGGCCAAAATTCGATTTCCACTGCATATATGCATGGAATAGAAAGGGAGGCAAGGTCCTCAATGTCGGCCTGCTGCTGGTCCTAGCAATGGTGGGGCAGCAAGCAATAGGCCGCGACGCAAGCACGCTGGGCACAAAATCACTCAAAAAGAAAAAATGCCCCTTATGTTCGTTTTGCGCCACGTTTGTTTCTTCTTTCTCACACGCCGTGCTCTGAACGCAAGAGGCATGCCTCCCTGTCCTTCCTTCCGGTCATAACTACCACCAATACCGCCACCACTTCCCCAATCCCCGAAGCTGACGTCGGATGTCTTTACTCCGTGCCTGTAGGTAAGCAATATCCGCCTCAATGTCATCAATGGCGCGGGCAGATCCTTCACGCAAGCTACGTTTCAGTTGGGCAATCTCTTCGTTGACGTCGCGGAGGGAGGCATCGAGTTCGTCGATCATGGCTTGTTCCTAGGGAAGAGGAGGAGGGAGGGAAGGAGGAGGGAAGGAGGGAGGGAGGGGGGAGAGGTAATGGGAAAATGTCTAGTGGGCGGAAAGTGGTCCAGAATTGCGCAGTACAACACAAAGGCAAGCGGAGGGCCTTTTCCGGCCAGCCCATGAGACCATGTCCGAGGAACAACAACTGGCTCCACCCCTTCACCCTTTTCCCTCTCATCTCTCACCTCGCCCCTACTTCCCCTCTGCCGCTTCATCCGAATCGATTCCCTCACCATCCCTTCCCCCATCCCCCCCTCATGGTCCTGCACTTTATCCCACAGAGACGGCAATGTCATGCTCCGGATGGAAGGAGGGACCATGCCCAGTGAGCCCGAGGGGGGAAGTTCCTGCGTTATCCAGGTAGAGTCTAAGGGAGGGAGGGAGGGAGGGAGGTAGGGAGAGAAAGGAGGGATCGAGTGCCATAGAGATTGAGACGGCACATGATAATTGAACAAAGATATAAGAATGATAGAGCGAGGGGGCTAAAATGAAATAAATTACGTGACCACCCCTCCCTCCCTCGCTCCCTCCCTCACTCCCTCCCTCACCGTCGATCTTCTCCTCGGAAATATTTCCAAATTCAAGCGAAACGATGGCCTCGTCCGCCTCCACCGAAGGAAGTGATTCATAAAGCCCTGATAACGTTTGCAATGGGCTGACTTGCAGGGAGAGGCGCTGTCCGCTTTGGAGCTGGACTGTCACGCCCAGGGCTGGAGGGAGGGAGGGAAGGAGGGAGGGACGGGTAAGATATGACACCCAGACGAGATCGTTTCAGCAGGAACATTTTCATAAAAGAAATCTCTTCAAACCACCACTAATTCCCTCCCTCCCTCCCTCCCTCCCTCCCTCCCTCCCTCCCTCCCTGCTTTGCTTCTTCCTCACGTTGCTCGCTTATAAACGCCTTCTCCAGGTCTGTCCGACGGCGGGCGATGTTTTCCTCGAAGCCGACATGATTGCGAATGAAGTCAACTAAAGGGAGGGTTGTGAGGAGTGAGGGGGCGAGGGGGAGGTGGAGGGTACACGATGTTTGTCGGTTCACCGTAGGTGGAACAGTCGTCCTTGAATAGATGACCACAACAACAAAGTAGGACTCAATTAACTATCTAACTAACTGACTAAATAAGTGGAATCGCATAGAGGTAGGGTAAGCGGCTACGGAAAGCAAAGTCGGATCCTTCCAAGGGGGTTCAAGCAACGCCCCTCCTTCAACGACGATGTCAGGACCAAGACTGAACGAGGGAAGAAGAGAGAGTGGTGGGAGACTTCTCAACGATCGTCCTGAAGACAAGACTAAACTAGTAGAGAAGAGAAAGCCGTGAGAGACTTACCAACGTCCGGAAATCGGACATCTACGTCATCGCGGAAGTCCTTGTCGTACACCATGGCGGCCACAAAAGCCGTAGGCAGGCTCAGGGGCCCTAGGATAAATCCCGCGACCTTGAGCTACTTGTCGTGTAAGGGGAGGAAGAAATGAATCAAGGAGATGAGCACGAAAATTTGGAAGTAGCCTTGAAGAGGATACTTTCAGTTAGCTTGCAATAAGATTAAGCTGGGAGAAGGCTTACGAACGCTGCGATGGCAAAGGGAAGAAGGAAGAGGGAGGGAGGGAGGGAAGGAGGGAGGGAAGCCACAGGGAAGCTCTATGCCTTGAGATGCCTGGCATTATGACGGGGGGGGGGAGGGGGGCCTTCACCAGCGAGATTTTGAGGCAATGCCATACAGCCAGTGGATTATACGTACCCTCCAAGCCCACGGACCCTCCTTAGCGGCCTCCACCGTTGCATCGGCTATCGAGCCTCCATGCGGAGCAGGCGGTGGTGTGTGCACAGTTGTGCTAAAGGGCCGAGGCCTTCTACGAAGGACTGGACGTACAGGAGCAAGTGAAGTGGCGGCGATGTGGGTCTGGAGAGTGCGCCGAGCGAGATGCCGGGCGGCGAAAGACGACGCAGACATGATGAGTGCTGCTCCCCTGTGGTGGGGCGGACTGGGATGATGAAGGATAGCAGGAAGGGGTGAGCAAAAGTCGCAGTGACGTGAGATCTACGAGGGGCTTTATGTGGCCTGCATCTTTTTGTGTATGTATATTTTGTGGTGGTGGTAAATTGGCACTCGTGCGTAGTGGTGGTAAAAGATGGGAGGCTAGGATGGGGGAAGCTGCGACGCCTCTCATGACGGCCTCGGGTATGGTCGGTAAAGGCGGGGGACATACAGTCCATGAGTACCACCACCACGGTCCCAGAGGCCCCATACTAATTCTCCAGGCATAATTGTATGCTGAATGGCTTTACGTCGGAGCGGCAAAGAATTGGAGCGAGACATGGGATCCAAGCTCCGACATGCCCCCACAGGTGCACTACTTACCACCGTGTAAAATTCGCAAATGAAACGACCGTAAGGGACGATAAATGGGCTATCTGGCTATTGCTTGGAAAATTTGAAGACAGCTCTAGTCCCGCAGGTGACAAATTCTGGCCTCTTTCCTTGTACAAACTCGTAAGGCCCGCTGGCAATCAACCGTCTAATCTATAAAGACAAAGGTATTGCGAAGTCGGCGCTAGACAGTTAGCGTGGCCGAGTACTTTGGTTAAGGCGGTGGACTTGAATGGGGTCTCATCGTTTCAATGCGCGTCGACCACGGATCATCCACTGAGCACTGCTCTCGTAGGTTCAATCCACACGTGCGTCGAGACGTCTGTTGGTATCGTCTCGTGGCCTGTGGGAACACACCCTGCCGCTAACGTTCACGTTTTTTTCATTTTCCCCTTCATACTCATACATGCGTAGCATTGACAGCGCCTGGGATGGCAACGAAGACTTCCCTCGCATGGAAATTGAGTTGACAGAGCAAAAGCATCGGGCATGGGCCGGCCCGCCACGAGGTTGAGATCATGTGCGCATGAAATGTGACCGGATATGCGCATGGAATGCGAGCGGATAAGGAGAAGGTCGCATCTTGATTACTAAGCAAGCACTCAATAAAAAAGTTTTCCCTTTCTTTGGAAAGCATGATCCGGCTGATCCTGGCGGAGCGTGCCGGAGCAGGGAAAGTAAAAAGCCTGGGTAGAGACGCTAAAAAGAGACCTCACCGGAGATAGGAGTCGAACCTATGACCTTACCCTTAGGAGGGGTACGCGATCAGGCGCAAGAGCCCAGTGTCGATCAGCTGAATGACAACGCGGCGCAAAGCTTAATCCTCTACGCTACACCGGTTTCAGTATCAGGTATGCGACGATCTGCATTTATATCAAGTAAATCACTTGTTTTGGTGACACTAGATCCCAGGAAGTATCTGATGCTTGGGTGATGTATTAAAAGAACCATACGGGTTGGTCATTTGCAAGTATTTCTGCGACATAATTTATGCCTATTGTCTCTTGCGGGTATGGTAGCTCACACTTTTCTAAGAATGAAAGATGCCTGAGATGGAAGACTAGTCTATAGTTTACATGTTAATAGCGGGCTCTGCTGACGTGCATTTTATCCTGTACTTTTGACCTCCAGACTGCCTGAAGGAATTCTTTTCTTCTGGGTCGTGCTGCGTAGGCTATGGCAAGTCGAATGACGCCTTGTGTGGCACGATAGATGGAGGGTCAAAAGCCTTTCGTCCGGCTGGCAGAATTTAGCGAGTGAAGTTCCCCGTACGCTATACAACAAAGAACGCATTGCTCACACCACACTGCACACTGTACACTATAGGGAAATGGAACGCCACACCTTTCTCCAGGGGTTGACATGGCTGATACCTTACAACGAGGTGTACAACCACCTCGAAGAAGACTTTAAAGACGACGCCCCCTTAACGCCGCAATGGCCCCCGATCACCTATAATTGGCCTGCCACGGATGCTGCCAGTGCTGCGTCTGCGGCGATGCATCCGCCAGGACGCCAAAAACAACGCTGCCGACGCACCTTGGCCTCGCGCGTCATCTTGCAAGACAGTTCCTGCTGCCTGCACCGGGGCCCCAAAGCCCTCTTTTTCGCCGCCGAAAGGCCGCAAGACGATGCCACCCAAATGTCCTTCCAAATAGCTATGGTGGAGATGAACCCGGCGGCCTTTCGTGCTATCGTTCAGCAGCACATGCAGCGACGAAGGCAACAGTCGCGGCGGGAGGAGCATGAGAAGCAACGTATACGACGAATGGAGCGGCGGCATGAGGAGCGAGAACAACGAACACCCGCACCAGCCGACGATGAGAGCAGCTGTCTGCTGCAGCCTCCCGACCCATCTTCCTCTTCTTCCGTGTCTTCCTCCAATACCACCGGCAGTGGGGATGGTAGCAATGGCTGGAAGGATAGGGAAGGCGACGAAGGCCTGGAAGAGGAGGACACCAAAGTCGAGAAGGAAGAGGACGACGATACTGTCGTGCCAGCACTCTTCTTCCGCATCGATGACCATGTATATCTCGTAGATCATATGGCCATGGAAACAATCGTCTGCCCCAAAGGCGATCCCCGGGCCGAGGCACCTCCGTCGTCCTCCACTTCCTCTGAGCCTTCCTCTCTCCCTCCCTATGCAGCCTTCAAATTCCCCACAGTCACCTTGCGTTTCTGGCAGTCCCGCCTGTCTTTATCACCCCTGAAGGCCACACAACCATTAATCAGCGCAATCGATGCGATTTCTCGAGGACTTGCTCGACGATTGTGGCTTCCTCCGTCGTTGGAAATCTCGCCGTCCGCAACAGTTATAAAACCAACAGCAGCAGCAGCAGCAGCAAGAACAGGTGTCAAGAGTATGGGAAAAGAATTAGGAGGAGCAGGAGGCGTCGAGGCAGCAGAGAGCTTTCTAAGAGCGGTCGAGACGCTTTTGCTACTGCAGCCCTCCTCGTCCTCCTCCTCCTCCTGCTCTTCCTCCCTCGCGTCCTCCGCTGTCGAGGACATTTTCCTCCTCCGGCAGGCTGGTCGCATGTTCCGGAAGGCACTGGTGCCGCTCTCTTACAGGATGGCAGGCTCAGAAGAGAACAAAAGGACACGAGGCCTACTGGAGGAAGAAATAGCTTGGCGCCGGCGATGGGATCGCTTACTGATGCAAATGTTCCCTATACGCCGCCCTCCATCGGGAGGGGCAGGAGGTGGGGGGAAGGAGAGCAAGGTAGAGAGTGACTTAGTTGAAAGTGTGGAGGTGGCGACTGCGGCATTGAAGGCCGTCGTAAGGGAGAGGCATAGGGAGGCGATGAGGGTGCGTACTGTGAGAGCACCGCAAGGGGAGGAGCCGCAGACGCAGCAGACGCAGCAGACGCAGCAGCAGCAGCAGGCGCTGCCAGGTGAGGGGCAGGAAGAGAGGGGTGAAGATAAAGCAGGAAGAACAGGAGGAGGAGGAGGAGGAGGAGGAGGAGGAGCTGGTTGTGGTCCTGGTGGTGAGGGGGAGGGAGAGGGGGAGGGCGGCATGCATGGTGTGGAATGTGCGGGCTCCGAGGCAGGGATACGGGCCAAGGGGACATATGTCGCCTCGTCCTTGACCGGGAGGACAAGGATGGGTGGGTTCAAGAAACGATTGGCGACAGCTACGGTAACATCAGCAGCGCCAGCACAGCAGCAGCTGCAGCAGCAACAACCACAGCAACAACAAGCACCAAAATCGTCCACCCCGGCACAAGGGAAAGGCCAAGGAAGGAAAAAGCGAGCGCGGACGATCGCAACGTGAAGAGATGAGGAATGAAGTTGTTTTCATAAAAGGAAGAACGTGATAGCGAAATGGAAAATGAAGGGCGAATACGATCAACGTTTGGTTGCTCGCATGAAAACAGGTGCTTTTCTTATTCCCTTCTCAAGCCACCAATTCCAACCGCCCTCTTTCTGGTCCTCCTCCTCCTCCTCCTCCTCTTCCTCCTTCTCCTCGTCATCCTCCTCCTCTCCTTCCCTCCTCCTCCCTCTCCTCTCCTTCCCTCCCCTCCTCAAACACGACCTTCCCCCCCTTCACACGGCGCCCTTTTGCCTCCTCCTCCCACCCTTCCCCTCTATATGCCCCCCCCGGCTTCCTATAATAATCCCGCCCGTATTTCTTCACCTTCTTCCTGAACCCTCGCTGTCGGGAAAACGACCGATCCAGGCTCTCCTCCCCGGCCAGTTGCAGGCTTTCCACCAAATCCGTCGACCCTTCATCATAAAAATTCACAGCTCTTCCCTCCCTCCCTGCCCTGACGGCCCTCCCTATCCGATGGAGGTGCTGCACAACATTAGGCGCAAATTCAACTTGAATCACCTGCTTAACGTCCGGTATGTCCAAGCCCCGAGACGCCAGGTCTGTACACACCAATAACGGCACAGAATTGGAGCGGAATTGCCGCAGGTTCTCTTCGCGGTCACTGGAACGGATGTCCTTGTGAAAGGCAACGGAGGGGAAGTCTGCCTGTGCCAGGGCGTCATGCACCCTTGCGGCCGCTTGGGCCGTGTTGAGGAAAATCATCGTCTTGGGAAGAGGGAGAGGGAGAGAAGCAGCGTCCTCGTCGTCCTCCTTCCCTTCTCCTCCCTCCTTCGCTGCTAATGCTCGTCCCTTCTCCTGCAATCTCTGCAACACCTTTTTGAGCATACCAATCTTTTCATCCAGTCCTATCGGAGCTTCGACAAACAATTGAGTGAGCTTCGGATGGTGCCTGTGCATCATGTCCGTATTTACACGCATCGCCGAGGGAAACCGTTTCCGGACGAGTTCCTCGACGGACTTCAACCCGTAGGTAGGGAGAGTGGCCGCCGCCAGAACGTATTGGGTGGAGGGCTCTGAGCGGATCACGTGGAGTTTATCGGCGCTTGAGGGAGCAAGGGACGGAATGGGGGATAGGTGAGTAGTTTATGAAATGATAACCCTTTCTCCCTCCCTCCCTTTTCCTCACCGTTTGAAGGCCACCAAAATCCTATCCAAGTGCCGCCCATAGTCGCCCTCCAGCAGCATGTCGGCCTCATCCACCACCACCATTCCCACCCGACTAAACAGCCCAATGTCCCTATCGAAAAATGATAAAGTAGCCGGGGTGCACACAAGCACATCCGGCGCCGGCCGTGTCTTCGGGTGAAACGGCCACTCCTCCACACTCCCCGCCAACGCATCGATTCTCGGTCTTCCCTCACGCTCCCCCTCTCCTTTCTGTTGTGTCAACAACTCCCTGCCCATCTGCAGCACCTGCTCACTTAACTGCCTGTTGGGGACGAGGACGATTGCAAACGGGGTCTCCCACGGAAAGTCCTCCGCCAAAGGCGTCAAGCGATTATCCCCCTCCCAACCCGCTGCCCCGCCTTTCAATGCGGCTTTCCGCTCCATATAATATTCCATCTCGCGTATCTGGGCCTCGGTCCGAGCGGGGGCTGCGCGGTGAGCAAGGTCCAAGACAGGGAGAAGGTAGGCCAGCGTCTTGCCTGCTCCAGTTTCACTCCCTATCACCACGTCGTTGCCCTCCAGGATGGACGGGAGGCTCAGGGCCTGGATATGCGTCGAGATGGGTTTTCCTGCGGCGTTCAACGCGGAGACAAGCCAGGGGGAAAGGCCAAGGGAGGCGAAGGGGACTTGGGCTCCAAACGTGCCTGTGTTGGCTGGTAGGTCCTCGTCAAAGGACGAGGAGGAGGAACCCGCCGTGGCGTAGTGTCTTCTTTGTGTAAGCATGTGGGCTGGAGTAGGCCAATACTCATGCGGGTGGTGCCGCCGGCTGCTGCTGGTGGTAGACAGGAGGCGATGCTGTTGCTGCGGCAGCCATAGAAAGGCCGTGCTACCCCTGCTGCTTCTGCTGCCGCTGCTACTGCTGCTACTGCGTCCGAAGGGGTTCGTGGCGACCGTTGCCATGACGCCGTGATGGTGAAATAGCAGAAGGTAGACCAAGCTGATCATCGTGGTGGTGGTGGTGGTCGAGCCTGATGATGGTTGGGCTGGGCGGCTACTGGTACTGGTGCAGTGGGGCAAGGCGAAAGTTGCTGTTGCACTACCGTTTGTAGTGGTGCGCCATTCCAGGCCCCAAGCCCGTGACCTCGACGAAAAGACGCGCATTGCGTCTCCTCTGCAGCTGTGTCAGCGTGTCGTTGTATGGTGTGCCGGGGAGAAATGAGATGAGTGTGAGAGAGGCCACATTTCGGGAGCGAGGCAACATCCGACGAGTCGTCATCACCGCGCTCAGGCGCGTACGTCGTCTTTCAACCTTGATTCTGACGAGCTTGTCCGCGTAAATGACATGTAACCATGGCCTCTTGGGTTTATCTGAGCGAGACAGGGGGACTCCTGCTCCCTTGGCACCTACCTCTATATCTAGGCTCATGCCCGCCGCGAGCAGATCTAAAGTGGGCGTCCTAGGGCAATCACCATGCCGCCGCAAGCCTTGCCCGACTGCTTGCTCGAGCATGACAGGACTGAAGAGGGTTTGTTTTTCAAAGCTTCCTGGAGGTGAGAATGCTCCTGATTACCTTCTGGGCCACGCCAAGTTGCCACTGCTGATGCAATGTGAAAAATTGTCCATAGCCTTTATTGGAATGCGATAGGCGAACCCAAACGTAAATAAAGCAACGATAGAGTGACGCGTTCGAAAGCAGTCATTTAAATATTTCCTTTTCTTTTTCCTATTGTCGGCTATCCCATCATACTTTTCCCCCTTTCTTCTCTTGATCTTTGCATTACCTTCTTACCATCCTCCCCCGCCAAGCAATAAATTCCTCAAAGCGACCCCGATAATCTTGCATTATCCCTCGCGATCTCCATGGCATCCCCCCCTTCCTCACCTTCCTCGTCCTCCTCCTCCTCTCTCTCATCTTGTCCCCAGGGTGCCTCCTCTTTTGCCGTCCTCGCCAGCTCTGCCCACTCCGTCCGCCTCAACAGGCGCAGTAACGCCCGTCCCGATCTTCCCACACACACCATGAAGTCCTCCAACGTGAATGCCTCCTTTAGCAAGGACGCCTGCGCCGGCGGGGCCGCGAATCGACCACGAGGAAAGTATTCGTGCAGCTTGATGCGGGGGTCAGCCACCGTTTCTCCTATTTGCATGCTCCACATGTAGCACTTGGCAGCTAAATGTCGGAAACGGTCGGCGTTAACGTCCGCTTGTTCCGCGCGTTTGGCAGCGGCTTCGGGGGTGGAGGCTAACAGGGAGGAAGAGAAAGTGGTGGTGGTGGTGGTGGTGGAGGAGGAGGAGGAGGGGGGAAAGGCTGCGAGGGAGGGCGAGGCGAGGGAGTGGCCGACGGCGGAAGGGGAAACGAAGGCGTCTTCCAGGCAGCGTGCCGTGTCGTACAATGTCTGGGATAACGGCAGAAGGGGAGGGGGGGAAGGAAGGATGAATCGACCGTAAAGTGTCACAAGAGAAGACGAAGTTCACAGTGAGAATGGACACCAGGAAGCTCCTTCCCCTCCCTCCTGCCCTCCCTCCCGCCCTCCCTCTCTCCCTCCCTCCCTACCTACCTACCTGATGCAATAGATGGACCAGTTCTGGCAAGCACGTGGCCTTGAGCTGCCTCAGCTCCTGCTCCCGATCCATCAACGCCTCCGGTCGGAAAATGAGGGCTTCGACATCGTTGTTGTAGGCAAGGACGACGTCCCCCCCTCTCTGAGGAAAGGAATGAGGGGTGTAGGGGGAGGAGGAGGAGGAGGAGGAGGAGGAGGAGGAGGAGAGCGAGGCGAGGGCCTCCTCGGTAAGACCCGAGGAAAGCCATTTATCTGTGAAGGAGGGAGGGAAGGAGGGCGGGCGGGAGGGCGGCAGGAAGGAATTTGAGTACATCACCACCAAAACCCCTGTCCCTCCCGCTCTCCCTCTCTCCCTCCCTCCCTCTCTCCCTCTCTCCCTCCCTACCTGCACGCTTGATGATCACCATAAGGACCGTGGCAGCATTGGCCATCGCCCCAGCCATGTCTGTTGCCAGGTCCGTCAAACGAGTCACTTCGTGCACCACGTCCTGGATGGAGAGCTCGAGAATCTGCTCTTGCTGCAGGAGGGAGGGAGGGAGGGAGGGAGGGAGGGAGGGAGGGAGGGAGGGAGGGAGGGAGGGAGGGGGGTAAGGAACTTGGTTTTTGGGGTCGGTCACGATCGACGCAAGGAAAGAAGGGAGGGAGGGAAGGAGGGAGGGAGGGAGGGACCAGCACCGACACGCACCGCTTGCACTGTGCTGGCGCTCTCTACCATCCGCTGCACGTGCCGCCGTTGCACGTCAAACGCCGCCTCCGAGGCCTTCCATTCGAAAAATGCTTCCTGGGCTGCACCCATTTGCTGAGGCAGGGAGGGAGGGAGGGAGGGAGGGAGGGAGGGAGGGGGTGAGGAGATCAGACAGCTGGTCAAAGTCCATTCTTCACGATGGACCAGTGATTCCCCTCCCTCCCTCCCTCCCTCCCTCCCTCCCTGCCTCCTTTTTGTAGTGATCTCCTTCCCTCCCTCCCTCCCTCCCTTCCTCCCTCCTACCGTACCTGCCAACTCTCCCACTCCTCCACGTGCGAGTCAAACAAGAGACTGCCCACCCCCTTGACGGTCTGCTCCCCCCCTCCCTCCCCCCCTCCCTCCCTCCCTCCCTTCTCCTGGGCCAGGAGCAAGCTCTTGCCAAAGCGAAGAAGGGCCCCAAAGGCCTCGGAGAAAATGACGCCTTGGTCGCGCTGAGGGAGGGAGGGAGGGAGGGAGGGAGGGAGGGAGGGAGGGAGGGAGGGAGGGAAGGGATGTTGGACGACGGTGTGCAGGGAGGGAAGGAGGGGAGGGGCAGGAGGAAAGGGAGGGAAGGAGGGAAGGAGGGAGGGAAGGAGGGAGGGAAGGAGAGAGGGAAGGAGGGAGGGACGTACCTCATCAGGGGAGGCGCAAGCGCGGGCGGCGACGGCTCGACGGAGGAAGGCCGTGAGGTGCACGATCGATTGATGGTGGAGGCGAGGATTCCGGAGCCATTGCAGGGACTGGGGGAGGGAGGGAGGGAGGGAGGGAGGGAGGGAGGGAGGAAAGGAGGGAAGAAGGAAGGGAGGGGTGTTCGTGAGACGAGTGAAAACAAAAGAGCACCTGCGTGGTTGACCCTCTCGTCCGTCCGGTCGTCCCTCCTTCTCTCCCTGCCTCCCTCTCCCTTCGCACCTTGAGCCGAAGCGTGTCTGCCGCTCCGAGTGTCGGCAGTCTGTCATCTCCCTCCACCGCGCCGGGAGGAAGGCCCACGAGCTCCCTCTGCGCAGCTTCCCTCCCCCCGGGGGGGGAGGAAGGGAGGGAGGAAGCGAGGGAGGAGGCGAGGGAAGAGAGGGAGGGGTCGTCTTGGTCGCGGTAGTGCTCGAGGACCTGAGGGAGGGAGGGAGGGAGGGAGGGAGGGAGGGAGGGAGATGTGAGTCTGCTGTCCGATTCGACTTCCTTGATGTTAAAGACTCTCAGTTGTATCCTTCCCTCCCTCCCTCCCTCCCTCCCTTCACTCCTCCCCTTGTCCCCTCCCTCTCGTCCCTCCCTCGCCCGTCACCACAGCAATACCCCCATCTGCATGAACCGAAAGGCTCCCCTCCCTCCCACCCTCCCTCCCTCCCTCCCTCCCTCCCTCCCTCCCTCCCTCCCTCCCTCCCTCCCTCCCTCCCTCCCTCCCTCCCTCCCACCCTCCGTACCTACCTCGGCCACCACCACTCCCACATCCTCCCCCTGCATGAACCGAAAGGCTTCTTCCAGGCACGCTGCCCTGACGCTCGACGCGTACACCTGCATCCAGTGGCCCGCCACGGCCCTCCTCCTTCCCTTCCTCGGGAGGAAGGAGGCATAGAGCGTTATCAAAGGCACGTGGGTCGCCTCCCGCGTCAGCACCTGACAGGGAGGGAGGGAGGGAGGGAGGGAGGGAGGAAGGGAGAGAGGGGGGATGGTGAGTGGGCGAGTGTTACGTGAAGGCTCCTACACTCCTCCCGCTTCCCTCCCCTCCATCCATCCTTCCTTCCTTCCTTCCAATTTTCTTCCCTCCCTCGATCCCTCCTCCCCTCGATCCCTCCTCCCCTCCCTCCCCACCTGCATGTATCGTGTCACTATCTCCCACACCGCCGACTCCACCCCCTGAGGTTGCCCTGCCCACGCCCCTCCCTCCCTCCCTCCCCCCTCCGTCTCAACGACAAAGAGAGCGACGTGGGTCCACAAACGGAGAAGGCGAGGATCGTCCTTGCTCACGGCGCTCTGCGGGAAACCGTAGGAGGGGAGGAGGGAAAGGAAATGTCATATATATATTTATATATACATATATAGCGGCACAAGGGAGGGAGGGAGGGAGGGAGGGAGGGAGGGAGGGAGGGAGGGGAGGAGACAGCGAAAAAACAGCGGTGGAGATGAGTCCACGTCCTCGAGGGAACTTTATGAATAGATCATCCTTCCCTCCTGCCTTCCCTTCCTCCCTCCCTCCCTCCCTCGCGCCCTCCCTCCCTACCTGCGCCACGGCCACCAACATCTCCCGGAGCTCCCCCGTCATCACGCCCGCCTGCACCCTTCTCTCAGGTGTCAGGTCTAAGGCCTCCAGAGCCGCGGCATCCTGAAAGGGAGGGAGGGAGGGAGGGAGGGAGGAAGGGAGGGAGGTCAATTTAGTGGTGTGTGGGACAGGGAGGGAGGGAGGGAGGAGGGGAGATACCTCCACGTGGGAGTCAAAAAAGGGAGGGCG
Source organism: Nannochloropsis oceanica (assembly GCA_004519485.1). Taxonomy (NCBI): domain Eukaryota; class Eustigmatophyceae; order Eustigmatales; family Monodopsidaceae; genus Nannochloropsis; species Nannochloropsis oceanica. The sequence goes on from CP038128.1 coordinate 1,330,144, forward strand.
GGAGGGAGGGAGGGAGGGAGGGAGGGAGGGCTGGCTTGCTTACCTCCACGTCACGAAAAAGCTGCGCCACAGTCCGATCTTGGAGGAGCCTGCCTGTCTTCATAAATTGCTCCTCCTGCTCCTGGGATGTACGGTAAGAATGCAGAGATAAAGGGCAGGAGAGGGGGGAAACAAAGACAGAAATCAATGTGACGATAGGGATACACGTTCAATCTTCCCATTTATCCCTCCTCCTCTCCCTTCTTCCATCCCTCCCTCCTTACGTAGATCGATGCCTCGCCCTCCACCAGATCGGGGTATAGGTCGGAGTAACGGCGTTTAATAGTTTGTAACTGCTGCATCGTCAGTTGCAGCTCCCATTCCATCTTGGCCTAGGGTGGTGGGGAGTCAAAAAGACGGAGGGAGGGAGGGAGGCAGAAAGGGAGGGAGGGAGGGAAAGGAGAAAGGAAAGCGAAACGATCAATGAAAGAGTCGATACCGGCAAGTCCATCCCCCCCTCTGCCCCTCCCTCCCTCCCTCCCTCCCTCCCTCCCTCCTTTCTCACCCTAAAAAATGCCCACGCCTGGTCTTCCCACCCCTGCATATACTCGCCCCCACACCGCACCAACAGCTGCGGCTCCAGCGCGAGGGCTGCGTAGACGGTCTGTGGGAAGGAGGAAGGGAGGGAGGGCAAGAGGGAGGGAGGGTGTTAAAGAATAAGTAGTGCATTCATGTCGGGAAATTAGGCACAACAGTAATCCATACGCTCGCTCCCTCCCTCCCTCCCTCCCTCCTCACCCTCTCCATCTTCACACTCTTCTCCTTCGTGTTCGGATGCTGCTTAGTCAGAGTCTCGGCCAAGCTCGCGCACATCCGCCTCCAGAGCAACGGACGGAGGTTATTCACCCAAATGACACCTGCCCTTCGCTTTCCTTCCCCTCCTCCTCCCCTGCCTCCCCCCTCGCCACCTGTCCGTGCGCGTCGTGTGGCGTGTGTGCAGTAGGTGCATTGCGTAAACAAATTAATAATGGACAGCATACCCGGTTACCTCCCTCCCTCCCTCCCTCCCTCCCTCCCTCCCTACCTTCCGGTACATACACCTCCCAGGGGTCCCCCCCACTTATGGAGGCAGCCCGCCAATGCTGCCCACAGCGATGACAGAGGTCAACTGCGTCATCCAGTCGACCAGCACGGAGGAAGCTGTAGGAGTAGGAGGGGGTGGGGGGAGGGAGGGAGGAAGGGAAAGAGGAAAGGAAGGGTGCGTTAGAATTAGACTTGAAGGGCGACAAGGGAGGGAGGGTAGGTGGGAGGGAGGGAGGGAGGGAGGAAGGGAGGAAAAGCCTAGCTACCACCGGACGCGCTCGAGGAAGAGCAAGAGAGGGAGGAAAGGAGGAATTAGGAGAGGCAGGGAGAGGGAGGGATGAGGGAGGGAAACGACGTACCGCCAGATGCGCTCGAGGAGGAGGAAATCTTGCTGTTCGTCCACAGGAGCGAGAGGGCGCCGGGTATGGTAGGGATGGTCGGGATCGAGAGCAGGCACCCCCTCTTGCTGACAGGTGGATGGCCACATGTCAAAGCCTCCTTCCTGTAGAAAAAAGACGAGGGAGGGAAAGAGGGAGGGAGGGAGAGGGGGAGGGGATGGGTGACTGGTGGAGAGCTGGAAGGTTGGAGGGACTCGCTTGCCCTCCCTCCCTTCCTCCTTTCTTCCCTCCCTCCCTGCGCACCAGTCCATTGATCTCATCTTGGAGCATCCACAGGTCGCGTTCTCGCAACAGCTCCAGCCACGTGACCAGAAGGAGGATGCGACGAAACTCCTTCCGATGGTTAAGGAAGTCTTCAAGGACCTGAAGGAGGGAGGGAGGAAGGGAAGGAGGGAGGAAGGGAGGGAAGAGACGCATGTATGCATATGTAAACATCCATCGGTCGAAATAATGCTCCTGCTGGCTATGGCACCCTTCCTTCCCTCCCTCTTTCCTTCCCTCTTTCCCTCCCTCACCTTCAACATGCTCTTCTCCACTAACCCCTCCTCCTCCAGCTCCTCGTCTTGCACGTGCTTCAACTTGCCCGGTACCAACTGCATGGACGACGAACGGAAGGGGCCCAAGGACGGATAGTCCAGGTCTTCGCGACGGAGTTCTATGAGCTATACCAGAAATGAAGGAGGAAGGGAGAAATGAGACTGGGGTCTGTACATATGTATATATATATATATGAAGCCACAGTGCCTTCTCCACACCCCAGTTGCTTCTCCCACCCCTCCCGCCTTCCCCCACCCAAGCACACGTACCATCCACGTATCCGCCTCCACCTCCCACCGCCTAGCCATCGCCGCGTCTTCTTTCCGTTGCCGTTCCCCACCTCCTCCCGCCCCTGCTCCGGCATGCTCCCTCCCATTCCTGGCCGCCTCGCGCAAACGGTCTTCGGCCTCCTTCAGAAACTTCTCTTCGGGTCTGTACCGCACTTCCAGGTCTGGGTGCTCTGAATAGCGTCGATGCTCCTGCACGTACTCCGCAAGGTATGCATGGAAGTCGGCTTGTAGACCCGCCTCTTCCATCTTGCTGCTGGTGGTCGTTGTGCTGGCGAGCATGATGATAGATGATGATGGGGTGGGGAGGCGAGGGAGGGAGGGAGAAATTGGTCGCTGGTTTCGACTGGGCAATGTCGAGGCTCGCTGTCGGCGTGTCTTATCAGGGCCTATTGTTGTAAAGAAGAAGGAGTTCAGATGCAAAGAATGAGGCCTTGGTCAGTTATGGTGGTTGTGTGCGGTGTCTGCTTGTTCTTCGCTCTCTCGTGTCTGACCCCGGGGCCCGAGCGGCCCGTCCCATGCCTCGCCAAGGAAAGCCGCAGCGATTTTGCGTTCCTACTCTCTCTTTTTTCCACCTAACTTTAATCATGCCACACCTCCCCACACATATCCACCGGTACCATCGAGGTCTGGGGTGCCATGGAGCGCGGTGATGGTGGCGGTGGCGGACGCAAGAAAGCCCCTGCGCCGCCAATCACAGGGAGCGGCTCCATCCTCTCCTTCTTCGGCGGCAGCAGCAGCGGCAAGGGCAATAAACCCGCTACAGCGGCACCAGCAGCACTACCGCTACGGACAGGAGTAGATGCAGAAGCTGCCGCCGCGACGTTGCCACCGAGGAGGACCATAACGCAATCCAGAAGTGGAGCAATGGGAAGAAAGGGCGTGCGCCTCCGAGAGGAGCCTGAGATCATCCCTCCTGCACCCACGCCTCCTCCCCCCACTCCACCTCATCTTCCCCAGCACCAGCCCCAGACCCAGCTCGGCAGTAGGAAGCGTCATCGTTCGGACAAGAAAGATGAATCATCTACAGCCGCAGCACCAAGGGATGCGCAATTACAGCAGAAGCAGCTGCATCAGGAAGAAGACGATGACCCTTTTTTGAGCCGATTACTACAAATGTCTTCGCGCAGTCTTCCGGTCGCGATGGCACAGTCCTCCACATTGCTATCTTTGACTCGGCGTAAAAAAAAGGCGATTGAAGTCGAAGGAGGGGGGGGGGGAGGAGGAAGCAAAAGGGTTGAAATGACAGCAGCAGCAGGAGCACCAGCACTAGCAACGGTCACGGCAGCAGGAGCATCACGCCAAGAGAACGAGCAAGATCGGAAAGGGGTGCCAAATCAAATACTACCACCCATGCCATTATCTTCCTCGTCGGTAGTAGAACCAGATATTCTACCAGGAGCTGAGGCACCAGCAGAAAAAGCAGCACCAGCACCAGCAGACGTAGCAGCAGTCACATATGTGGCCCCGGCAGCCGCGGTCATGAATCCCTCCCTTTCTCCAGCCCCCTCCCCCGCCCTCGGCGACTTCGTGGACACTGAGAGCTGGCGGGCATCATTCGCCGACGACGATGGCACCAGCACTAACAACAACAACAGCAGCAACAGCAATACAACCACCACCACCACCACCACCAAACGCGGTATCCTCGCCTTCCTCCGCCCAACTCCTCCCCCCCTCCGCTGCCCCGCCCTCCCTCTTCCCATCCCTCCCCCACATCCCCCCCGCCTGCGTCACTGGCGGCAATTTTTTACCCACTTTCAAACCAACACTCAACGGTCACGTACCCGTTTCGCTATCCGCACTCTCCTCACACACCGCCTCCGCCCCTTCTCCACCACTCTCCCCCCCTCCCTCCCTCACCCGCACCCTCGTTCCATCACGGGCCTGGCTGAAGGGCGAACGAGCACCAGTGTCACCGACCCGCCGTCGGTCCTCCGTTTCGATGCCGTTGGGGCGTTGCTGGCCGTTGGGACCACTCACGGCGTTGTCCGCATTTTTGACTTCGATGAATTCCTCTCTGTGATTGCCACCCGCCCTGCCCACCCTCCTTCCCTTCCTCCTTGCTTCCCTGACCTTCAACACTTGCCCCGGCAGCGTCAACAGCAGCTGCTACAAGAGCAGCAGTATCAACGGCAGCAGCAGCAGCACCCTCCCTTGCTCACGCTGGAGCCACGCAAGGCCGTTTCGGCTGTGGAATGGAACGCGGAGCAAGATACTCACCTGGCAGTCGCCTTCTGGCACTGGCCCGAGGTTTATCTCTACGATCTCGCCTCCTTCTCCTCCCTCCCTACCTCCATCTTCAAAGTCGGCCACCGGGTCAAGGGCGCGGCGGGAGGGAATCACTCCCTGGTGTGTTTCTCGTCCGGGGGAAAAGGCGGGATAGAGGGACGGAGGACCACCACGTTGATTGCGGGCAGTGCGTACGGAGTGCTGAGGGGATGGAGAGTAGGGTCACCGGCGAGTGTGTGCTGGGAAGTTAAGACGAGGGGAAACATGGCTCTATCAGCGCTGTGCGTGACGGGGTCTCTAGTGGTGGGGGCAGGGGGGGGGGGAGGAAGGGAAGGAGGGGGGGGCGGAGGTGGAGGTGATGTGCTATACGTATGGGATGTAGGGCATTTGCAGACGCCGATTTTGGGGGCGATACCAGCGCCGCCTTTACTGGTGAGGGTGGAGGTGGGGGGGTATGTGAGGGGGTTGGGGTGCCCTTCCTCCCTCCCTTCCTCGCCGTCCTCCTTGCCTCCGTCTCCGTTCGGGTCGTCTTCGCATGTGTCGTCGTCCTCTACCTCCTCCTCTCTCCCTTCCTCGTCGTCGGTCTCGACGGCATTGGATGCTGTGGTGTGCGTGACGGAGGCCGGGAATGTCTTCCGGGTAGGAGAGAGGGCGAGGAGGGAGGGAGGGAGGGAGGGAGGACTATTTGTGGGCAGATGTGATGCGGCCTGGGTGGGGGAGCTGCATGGGAGGGAGGTGTGTGTGACGCATGATATAGGGACGGGCGAGACGGTGGTGTATGGGTGTGAGGAGAGGGAGGGGGCGAGAGAAGGACGGGGGGAGGGAGGGTGGTTGGGGTTGGAGGGATCGAGGAGGCTTAGGAAGGGAGATGCAGTTGTGACGTTTCATGAGGAGGTCCTGTCGGAGGAGGGTGAGGGAGGGGAGGGGAGAAAGTTTGATTTGACGTTGCCGGGTGAGGTGGTGTGGGCCGAGGAGGGTGGGCATCTAATCCAGTCGTCTTGTCCGAGCTTGCATTATTATTTATGTCCTTGTTCTGTGAAAGATGGGGCGGGAAATGGAGGAGGTGGGGGGGGGGAAGAGGGAGAGGAGAGGTGGGGGGCTGCTGTGGGGGGAGAAATAGGAGGAGGAGGAGGAGGAGGAGGAGGAGGAGGAGCGATGGGAAGGCGAAGCAGGAGGAAGAGGAGAACATGTGTGATAAAGGTGGAGGGTAGAGTGTACCGGATCAAGGACTTGTGGCCTACTAATCACTACAAAGAGAAAGCAATGGACATAGGGCAACATGGGGTAAGGGAGGGCAGGCAGGAGGGCGGGAAGGAGGTAGGGCAGGATGGAGCGAGGGAGGGAGGGACGACGATTGAATTGATCGAGGCCTTTCATCGCGATATTTTCACCTCTTTCAAGACCGAGCCAGGGGGAGCTGTCCTTCTTCTTGCTCCTCTTCGTCCTATTTTCACTCCTCCTTCCTCCTCCTCTTCTTCCTCTTCCTCTTCCTCCTCGAGAAGGTGGGCTCCTCTCATTGGAAATCTTCCTATTAATTCGCCCCTTGGGTGTTTGACAATCAATCCCGCCACACAACATGTGGTGATGGGGTTATCCAGCGGCGGGTACGAGGTTTTGGGAAGTGAGCATCATGCAGGTGGGAGCTGGGAGGAGGAAGAGAGGGATGAAGTCCAGGCGGTGGTGGAAATAGAGGAAGAGATGGAAGTTTTGGGGGAAAGAGAGACTGTTGGGGTTTGACATAGTACGTAGTGAAATAAATTCGCGAATGAGGACTGGGTGACTGAAAGACAAAAACAGCAGAGCATCTTGAGAATTACAGCATAGAATGAAGCACGAACTCGACCGTAATGTCTCCAAAAACGAACAGTACACAAAACGATTCCAAAGAACTAGCCCCATGTACGTACATTCGCATTATTCAACAATGGGATAGGACTTGCATTGAGACGCTTGCAAACTTGGTGGTTCAGGAGACTTCAAAACCGACAACCTCCTCACCCTCCACCCTCCCAACTTTTTAAGGGCCTCACTTTTGCTGGCATGGTATGTCGCTTCCGTCACAAAGTTCATGCACTACCTCTATATCCTGTTAATGCTATCCACCAATGAAAATCCATCACCACCACACTTTGTCGTCCCTGCACACCTTTCTAGGAAAGGTGTGCCCCACGTAGCAGTTCGATCCGTTCCGAAAGCCCGCTTTTCTCCTCCCCGAAGGCTCGACTCCATCACGAGAAGAACACATGGATGAGTCATTCCTCCACACCAAGCTTTTCATGTCCCTTTCGCCGACAGAACACAAAGCCATTCCATCACAGGAAGCATTGCATGCGCACGCAAGATTGCAGACGCTAAGTGGAGATCCTGCTCATTTTCATGTCCTATCTGTGTTATTTTGGCCCCCTGCTTTCCGCTCACGTGGCCGCCTCAAAGCACGCTGCCTCCATATGGCTTGTCTTCGATGTCCCTACGCTTTGCTTGCGGTGATATCACGTTTATGCCAGTCGACTAGCATACATGTGTTCTGATTCCAATCATCTCCACTCGCCCACCATCACAGCCAACGCCAAGCCAACTGACATCAGCTCTTTGGGGTGGGTTGGACCGGGCTCGCATCACCAGCGGCGAACACGAGCTGGAGCACGGCGGGAATCGGAATAAGAAGGATGGAGGCAAGCACGCCTACACAGGGCCAAGTGCCACACCGTCCATCATTATCATCAGAACCAACACCACCAGGATCTCCTAATAGTAGCGTGGGTGTCGGCGGCTCCATCGTCGTCGCCTCCTCTTTGTTGTTGGTCTCCAGCCTCACCCTCTGGCAGGCCTGGCACCAGCACCAGCAGACACCTTTGGCCACGACCGGCAATGCCGTAAACACAGCCAAGGTTCGTACATACATGTCCTTCCCTCTGCTGTTTATCGTCAAAACTGCAATCTGGGTCCATTCACGGGTCATGCTTCTCTGCCTGCCCCCCCCCCCTTCTAATTCCCTCTCTCCCTTTCTCCATGCATCCATCCATCCCTCCATCCATCACCCCGCAGCTCCTCCTTCCTGTCCTCGGTGTGCTTGCATCGCTTTCTTTCCTCTGTTATACCTCTCTCTTCTCCTCTGCCCAGTCTCAAAGCAGCTGTGACGAACCCGACACCAAAATTACTCTTGGGCAGAAAAGCACCGACTCCTCCTTCTCCCCCTCCACCACCACCACCTCTTCTCAACTTCCCTCCTCCTCTATCTCCAACGCCGAGATGCTCTTCCGCTCCGGTGGGGTGGGGGGCAATCGCATTCCTCCCCGCCAAGCCCCTTCAGCCGGACAGACTATCATTGTGGTTGGAGCAGGTACCGCAGGAGCAGCCGCGGCCGTCGGGCTCGCCGAACGAGGGTTCAAGGTGTTGTTGTTCGAGAGAGACATGACGCTGCAAGACCGGATCGTAGGAGAATTGTTGCAGCCAGGGGGGGTGCGGGCGCTGGAAAGACTGGGATTGGATGAATGCGCGAAGGAAGGCATTGACTCGGTGGGGGTGGAGGGGTATGTGGTTTTTCGTCCTCACAAGCTGGAAGTGGAAGGAGGGGAAGAGGAAGTTGTGAAGAACATTATGTTGAATTACCCGGCATACGACCCTGCGTCAATGAAGGAGCTGTTTGGCGTGATCGATCCCTGCGTCAGCCCCTCGTCCTCGTCCTCGTCCTCATCTTCGTCCTTGTTCTCCATCCCTCCTTCCACGGAAGAGGTCCATGGGGCCGGCAAGACGCTCTCCCCCCACTCAGCAACTAAAGCCCGAAAAACCGCAGCAGCAGTAGCCACAGCAGCAACAACAGTCGCACAAGAGCATGAGCCGTTACGGCCCAAAGGCCGCAGTTTTCACAACGGTCGATTCGTCCAACGGTTGCGCGAGCGGGCGCTGGCGGAGAAAAATGTCACCGTCATCCAGGGAATTGTCAGTCGGCTCGTCCACGAAGAGGACTTGACGGAGGGAGCGAAGGAGGGAAGGGAGAAGGGAAAGAAGCAACGCGTCGTGGGAGTGGAATACAAGATCGAAACGGGTCGAACCCTCACCAACGAAGAGGGGGTGGAAGTACCTGAAAAAGAGACCCGGAGGGCCCTGGCCCCCCTCACCATCGTCGCCGACGGCCTCTGGTCCTCTCTCCGGACCCACGTCGATAAATGCGCGAAGCCTCACCAGCTTTCCTCCTTTGTTGGCCTGATAATCACCCACCCATTCATGTCCTCCCCCCTCCCCCACGCCCATTGCGGCCACGTCGTCCTAGCCGAGCCTTCCCCAGTCCTGCTCTACCAAATCTCCTCCACTGAGACCCGAGTCCTCGTCGACATCCACGGCAAGCTGCCCTCCGCCTCGACTGGAGAGCTGGCCTCCCACCTCTACACCCACATCCTCCCCCAACTCCCTCCCTGTCTCCAAGCTCCTTTCGCCGAGGCCGTCGCCCGCGGGAACTTCAAGTCCATGCCGAACCGTGCCATGCCTGCTGCGAAGCTGGCCAAGGATGGCGTCATTCTCCTCGGGGATGCGCTGAACATGCGACACCCGCTCACAGGGGGTGGGATGACGGTGGCCCTCCGTGACGTCGAGGCATTGTGTTATTTGTTGGAAGAACCAACCGCGGACCTTACCAACCCCGTCGCTTTCCGCGCGCTCAAAAAGCGCTTTGCCACGGAACGAAAATCGTGGGCTGCCACGATCAATGTGCTGGCCAATGCCCTGCACGCGGTCTTCTCCACCCCAGATGGAGACCTGACCCGGAAGGATCTAAGAGACGCGTGTTTTGATTACCTTTCCATTGGCGGCTATTGCGCCGGCGGTCCTATTAACTTGCTCTCGGGCCTAACGCCTCGTCCGTCCATCTTGGCGATGCATTTCTTCCTGGTGGCGTTTCACGGGGTGGGGAAGTACGTCTGGCCGTTTCCTACCCTCGGGGGTATGGTCCGCATGTACGACATGCTGCATGTCGCGTGTCAGATTATCATGCCTTTGCTGACGGTGGAGGGATCGACGGTGCTGGCCTCGTGGCCAGTGCGGACGGCGATTGGGGTGGTGTTCCCCTATGGGAAGTGAGGTGGAGTATATGAGGGATATATGAGGGGCACGAGGTGGAAAGTGGGGGGTAAAGGAGGGGGAGAAAGTGTTAAAAGCGAGTTACGGCATAGAGTATTGCTATGGCTATGGCCATTTTGGCGTCGGTGTTTCTTTGTATTTGGTCGTCGAATTTGATACACATAATATCAAGGGGGAAAGGCGCGTGAGAGATGAGAAGACGACGAAGACGACAAGAAACAACAGAAGAGTAATAGTGAGTAATACGCTTAACAAAACGGCAAAAAGGACACTCTAAACAGAGAAAGGAAGAGAAGAGAAACATGAAGAAGAGAAGAGAAGAGAAAGAAGATGGCGACCGAATCATTTTTGAGTGGGAAGTGGGTAAGTCGGGGGATCCAATGAGCAGAGAAGGGACGCGAATAGGACATGGGAGAAGAAACAGCAAATATTTATAATTTATTCGTCGGCAACAGAGCGGTTTATGTATGTCAGATGTGTGTCATATATAACAGGGAGAGAGTGGTAGATAGTGAGCGACAAGAACCAAGACAGACAGAAGGAGAGAGAGATGGAGAGAGATGGAGAGAGAGAGAGAGAGAGAGAGAGATGGAGGAAAGAAGAGAAAAGAACAGGCGAGCCGGGAGGGCCTCGACCATCAACGGAAAGCCAATTGATGTTTAGACAAGAGCGAGGGCACCCAGAAAAAAAAAGTCGAGACCCACAACAACAAGAAAACGCCTCACACGTGCTTTCGATTCGCTCCGTTTGCTTTCACACCCTCCCTACCCCCTCGACTCCCTCCTTCCCTCTTTTCTCGCTCATCCTCCTCCCCTCCCTCCCTCCCTCCCTCCCTCCCTCCCTCCTCCCCTCTCTCCGTCCTCCCCTCCCCCCCCTTACATGTCCCCCTCAGGGGCAGTGGCTGCGCTGACCTCGTTCAATAAGGCTGTCGTCTCCTCCGTCCCCAGCGTGGCGTGAACCACCCTCCCCCCCACCTTCTCCGCGGCCTTGAGCGTGAAAAACTCCACCTAGAGGGAAAAGGGGAGGGAGATATGATATGGTTGAGTGCCCGATGCATGGCCGGGTTGACTTGCTATCGTTCCCCGTCGAGTCAATTTATCCCTACATCCCTCCTTCCCTCCCTCCCTTACCTTCTCCGCGGACGGCGTGGTGGTATCCATCGTCTTAAGCAACACCTTGGCCGCCAGCTTCAAACCTTCCGCCAGCGTAGGCTTGTCCCCCTCCGGAAATTCGTTCTTCAACAGATTTTTCCCGGCCTAGGGAGGGAGGGAGGGAGGAAGAGAGGGAGGGGGAGTCGGTGGTAGGAGCGTCTTGTTCATTATCTTTGATGTCCATCCTCCAGCGCGGGCTTGAAAGAGGGAGGCAGGGAAGAGGCCGTTTGAAGCACTGTGGGGAAAAACACTCCCACACGAGGAACTAAAAGCGAGGCGTCCATTTCGAAAGGGGGTGGGGAGGGATGAGGGAGGGAGGGAAGGAGGGAGAGGGAAGGAAGACATACCTGAAAATTGGCGCCAATGGCTGTGGCGGTCCATCCCCCGAAGGTCCCGGCAGGATCAGACTCGTATAGCTGGAAACCATGGTGCCTGGGGAAGGAGGATAGGGAAGGGGGGAAGGAAGGAAGGGCTGAATACGTGTGTGCATTGCCCCCCCAAAATAGGGTAGATGGGAGGGAGGGAGGGAAAGAGGGAGGGAGGGAGGGATGGAGGGAGGGAGGGATGGAGGGAGGGATGGGGGCGGTGTCCTTCCTACCTGTCGTAGCCGGCAAACAGGAAGGAGACCCCGAAAGGGCGCAGCCCTCCGTACTGTGTATACGCCTGCTTGTAGTCGCAGATGGACCGCACGAGCTGCTCGACGGGCATGGTCTCTTGGTACTGGTACAGGTAGCGTTGGGCGGACAGACGGGCTGGAGAGAGGGGGAGGGAGGGGGGGGGGTGGAAGATCATGAGGGGTGTGGTTCTTCTACAGCTTGTCTCGACACCTTCCGGGCAATGCGCGTGGGCCAGAGAGCGAGGAAAGAATTCCACAGAAATTCACGAACACGAGCACGCATAAATTTAGAGAGCATTAAGGATTCACCCGCGCCCGAATGTTTCCTCTCTTTTCCTCTTGGCTTTCCGCACCTTGGTTTATCAGAATGTTAGCATCAGACGTCAGGCCCGCCACCACACAGGCGATGTGCCCGTCGATCTGGTAAATCTTGTCGCTGGACTTAGATGGTGCTAGAAGCTTGCTGGTGGTCTTTCGTTCCGCTGCCAGGACTATACCGTCGGCGCAGAGGATGCCCACGCAGGTTCCGGCGTTGTTGATAGCCTCAATGGCGTACTCAACCTGATGCAGACGGCCTTTCGGGGTAGGGGAAAAGGAGGTCAGAGATAGACGGGCAAAAGGTAACATGAGACGAGGGGCGAGGGGCGGTGTAGTCTGCACTGTTACCGTGGACTCAAGACACAGGTGCGGGGGAAGGGGTTGGGACGTGGAACGGGGCATGATGATGCTTGGGAGGGGGAAGAGACAGGCAACAATCATACAGGCAGATAGATTGAAGGACGCAAAAAACGCACCTTCCGGCGAGAACGTGGTGGTCGACGAATCGTAGCGTCTTGCCATGATTAGGGGTATGGCCTGTGGTGTGCATGGGTTTAGGTTAGGTGGGTTGTGTGGAAAGGAAAGAGCTCCTACACACACAGAAGACGGAATCGTTCTTCGGTGCATGTTAGCGATGATGGGGGGGCGAGGCCGGCAACGGTCTTGTGCTTCTTCAATCCTTACGCGCATGGGGTGCTAGAGCCACGGCATTATGTCACATGTCACACATGCTGACAGGCATGCCCCTTTGCCATCGCCAAAGTTCGGAGAAGTCACCAAGACATGGAAGAAAAGTAAAATTGATTGATTGCAATACAAACAACCTCCTGCCTTCAGTTCCTGCCTTTTTTCCCTTTTTGAGGTTTATCCCCGTGTATTGATTTGCTGAGTGCGGGTTCAGAAATAATACGACATCCCATATACTGTTGGACGCGGCGACCGGCAAGCGCTTGTGTCGCCTGACGCACGTCTCGCGGCAAAGGGTCGTAATCTCTTGGGGGCCACAAGGGCCTCGAAGGAGGAGAGGGGAAGAGATCGAATCGACTAAGAAATCATGGACTAGGATATCCTCTCCGCGAGTTGCTTCTCTGGTACTACAGTTTATTTCACGCTTGCTCCTGTTCTCATCGCTCTGCCGGCTTTCGCCAAAGCCTTCTGTACATCAACACTCTACATTCGTGCAACCCACCCACACGGCAGGAACCGCTTTATAACATTGGCAGCCCAAAGTCTCAAGAGACCACACTCCACTCGTAACATGGAGATGGTCGTATTCTTCTGGTTATCTTGAAGCAGCAGGTCGCGCTGCGGCGAACACAAACCTCACAAACCTGCAACACTTCGGTGGGCCAGGAAGCCCACCGAAAAATCGTAGAGTCGGTCTAGTGCAATGCAAAAGCATTACAAGCACGTAATCCTAAACCCCAAGTCCTGCGTGCTATGGATGATGTAATCCATGTTCGAGGTCGTGTCGCCAAGGGTCCCCTTGAATTGCTGCCAGTGCTGCTGGCTGACCCTCCCCTCCCTCCCTCCGTCCCTTCAAACCACCTCCTCGTCCTTCATCATCATATCGACAACACCCCCGACGATGGAAAATCGCCTTCCCGTCTCCGGACAGATCAGCGCCCCTTCCAGCACATGCACGTCAAACAGCGTCTTGTGCAATGCCTTCAAGAACTCCTCATCCTGTGCCAAGGCCTCAGTAAGTGATTCAGGAAACGCAGCGACGTCTAATCCCAAATCTTTGGCGGCGGAGCGAAGACAGGGGAAGGAGAGGGTGGGAAGGAGGTGACGCATGAAGGGCAGATCGGGCTCGGTGTCTCGTACCTGGTTGGGTTTAGGGTGGGATGGGGAAGATGGATGATTGGAATAGGAATGAAGCGGGTCCTATGAATAGCTGTTGTAAACAATCGCGCGGGAGGCATGGATTGAAAGACAATAAAAGATACGATGGCTGGACGGCCGTGCTGTCCGAGAGGAAGGAAAAGCGGGGGGGCTTGGTGGAAGAGAGTCGGGTTGGAAGGTCGATAGGGAGCAGAGCGGCCACCATACGTACTTCTATTTGCTGGGCCTCGATTTTGAGTGGGAAACCTTCCACCACACCCTTGGCCGTGTTGCGCAGGACATTGTGGCTGAGGAGGCGCATTAGTGGTGAGGTGCAGAATACGGCCTAAATTGGAATAGAGTGGGAATGAGAAATGGTGTGTGTGGTTGGCAAGGCTGAAGGCTGTGGTGGGGAGGTAGTGGGCCATCGTCTCACCCAGAAATATTTCTAAATCCAAACGGGTCGATCGAAAGGCAGGCAGCCATTGGGATGAATGACCAGTTCTCATAAGATCTGACTGTTTGCATGGCTACTTTGGTGTTGCTCAGAGATAGTGAGGCGTGTAGTCGGGCTTCCAATCGCCGCAAAAGTAGTGTTCTTCCTTTTCCCCTTGCCCACCTGCCCCGCTGTAGACTGAACGACGCCTGGGAAGAAGCAGCAGCTATTTAAATCTATTCGCTGCCTGCTGTGCCTTTTCCTGTTGGCTCTACCCGCTTTTCTAACCCTAGCTCCCGCAGCTTTTCCATCGATTCTGACAACCCTACCCACCCCACGGTGGCCGTGCCATACACACACCTGAGCAGACGGCCATGGACGCTTCAGAAGTTTACGACCGACAAATCCGCCTGTGGGGGATGGAAGCTCAAAAACGTATGCAGGAAGCCCGGGTACTGTTTTGTGGCTTACGGGCGCTGCCAGCTGAGGTACGAAAGAGAGGATGGAAGGAGGGAGGGAGGGAGGGAGAAGGGGAAAGAGAAGAAGAAGGGTAGGAATGAGGAGGGGTGGAAGCGGTTTTCAAATGAAAAGTCCGTTTGATGTGTAACAATATGTCGCCTTTTCATTTGTCGACTGATAAAGCCTTCCCTGCACCCTACCCCCTATTCAATCCCTCGCTTCCTCCATCAATGCCTCCCTCGGCTCCCCAGATCTGCAAAAACGTCATCCTTGCCGGCATCAATGTCGCACTTCTTGATGCCGAGACCGTGACACACGAGGATTTGTGTGCGCAATTTTTTTTACGGCCAGAACACGTGGGAATGAACGTATGTCCAGGAGGGAGGGAGGGAGGGAGGGAGGGAGGGAGGGAAGGAAGGAAGCAAGGACGGGCAGGGAAGGGGGGGAAGGAAAGAAGGAGCAAGCGTAATCATCGTTCAAGCCCTTCTATTCATGCTCGTATACGATGATCCTTGCTTCCATACCAGCGTGCAGAAGCCTGCCTCCCGGGTGTCCGAGAGATGAACCCGCTGGCCACCGTTGAGTGCCATACTTCTCCCCCTTCCTCCCTCCCCGACACCTTCTTCTCTTCCTTCGACATCATCGTCGCTTCAGACCTCCCTCCCTCCCAGCTTATCCGTCTCGATGCCCTCATGCGGGAACGAGGGAGGGAGGCGGGGAGGGGGGGAGGGTTTATGTACGCCGACACGTTCGGGCTGCATGGATGGGCCTTCGTTGATTTGGGGGAGGGTTTCAAGGGGCGGATGGATGAGGCGAGTAAAGGAGGAGCAGGACCAGGAGAAAAAGAGGGGGGAAAGGTAGGTGGGAAGGAGGGAGGGAGGGAGGAGGGGGGGGGGGAGGGAGGGAGGGAGGGAGGAAGGGGGGGGGGGGGAGGGAGAGAAGGAGGGAGGACGGGTGCTGCACGTGTAAGGTTACAGACGATTTTGACACCAACATTTCTCCTTCCCTCCCTCCCTCCCTCCCTCCATTTCTCTTTCCCTCCCTCCTTCCAGCCCGCGGCACCGAAGGAGTTCACGCTTTCCTACCCCTCCCTTCAAGAAGCGCTTTCAGAGCCGTGGTCCTCTTTGAAAAATCGCTTTCCAGTGCCACGTGTTTTTGTGATGGGTCGTCGTACGTAGGGAGGAAGGGAGGAAGGGAGGGAGAAAGGGAGGGTGAGTTTTATATCTTGGTCAGCATGTGTACCGGTAAGCAGAACGTAGTCCTCTCCTCTCTCTCGAGCTCACGTGCTTCCCCTCCCTCCCTCCCTCCCTCCCTCACGTAGTCCTTGGCATCTTCGACGAGAAGCACGGGTGCCGCCCCTCCCCCTCTGCCAGCGGCAAGGAGGTGGCGTTGTTCGTGTCCGAGAGCCAAGCGGCCCTGCTGGAGAATGGCTTAGAAGAAGGATTTTTGAGCGAGGAGGAACTTCGGTAAGGAGGGAGGAAGGGAGGGAGGGAGGGAGGGATAAGATGGAAGGTCAACTTGGCTCTTACTCATGCATGACCATGAACTCCTCCTCCCTCCTTCCTTTCTTCCCTCCCTCCTTCCGTCCAACCCTCAGTGCACTCGCTATCTCAGGTCGGACGGAGCTGTCGCCGGTGTGTGCCGTCATTGGCGGTATTTTGGGGCAAGAGATATTAAAGGCTGTTTCACGTAAAGGTGAGCCAGCCCTTAATTGCTTCCTGTGGGATGGGGAGACGCATGAAGGGAGGGTGATCCAGGTACCGCCGCCTGCGGTAAAGAGGTAGGGGGGGACGGAGGGGAGGGGGACGGAGGGGAGGGGGACGGAGGGAGAGGTGATGTCAGCACGCAAGCGTGTGTTGTATCGTGGGACGTGAAGGACGGGTGTTTCTCGGACGGGTTAGTCATGACGGAAAGGTGTCATAATAGCTGTACCGTGTTGGCGGGGATGTAGACAAGAGCGAGAAGGTAGGGAGGGAGGGAGGGAGGGAGGAGCGATGGGGTGAAAAGAAAAAGAGAGAGAGAGGAATAATGCAACAGCTCGAGAAGAAACATCGGACGACCGAGGTCATCACGGCTCTCTATGTGATTGCTTTAATTTTATGTTGGCTCCCCTCCTTATTTTGTCGCCTTTTTTCCATCTTGCAATTGATATATTTTTTCTACCTCCATCCCTAGCCAACCTCTCCCTCTCCCTCTCCCTCCCTCTCTCTTCTGCCCCCTGCTCTTTTTGGATGGTGATGGCCCATTCTTTCACATTTCGGTTTCTTTTCCAAAGGGCGTGTGGGCATGCTGCTCTGCGCATCCATCTAGCCGCCATCTTCTTTGTTCTTTGATCTGCCTCAAAACCCATTTTTCTTTCTCTCCACTCAAACTCTCCACGTGCTCTCAACGCGTCCGCGTCTTTCGCTTCTCCTGCTGTTGCTGCTGCTTTTGCTGCTGGCTAATGATTTTTCTTTTACTGCTGCTGCTCCTACTTCTTCCTCAAACTCATGCTATTGCTGCTGCTGCTCCTTCTTTCTGCTCGCGCTCTCCTCTAAAACTCACCCCTCCGCCCATCGCCACTGCTGCTGCCTTGTAAACCTAAACCTTCCCTCCCCCCCTCCCTCCCTCCCTCCCTCCCTCCCTCCCTCCCTGCTTCCCCTGCCTACCAAAAAGACAACTTGACGACAATCAGCAAAAAAACGGCCAGCAACGGTACCAGGTGCAATGCCTTACCCCGTCTCCTCCCTCCCTCCCCTCCCTCGCCCCCTCCCCCCCCCGAGCCCAACAACACGTCACTCGAGAAATAATCGAACACGGTCGACGGTCGCCCGAACAGGAGACTTCCTGCCGGGCCAGCCACCACACTCCCCTTCACCAGGGGCATTCTTCCCCCGTACAGATCCACAAAGTCGTTGAGGCACTGTCCGCGGCTTTTCATGTGCCCGAGTTGCGTCCAGCTTTTGGTTGAGATACCTGCGCAACGAGGGAGGGAGGAAGGAAGGAAGGGTTGGAAGGGGGGAGGGATGAGTGACCGTGCCCAACCATTACTCACATCACGCAACAAGGAATTGAAGAATAGATACAAACATACATCGACAAATTTCAAATAAGAAAACAGAATGTACCCAAAAACAACAAAAAAACGTACCTTTAAACACCCCCAAGTCCGTTAACCGCCCCCTCACAAAAATGGGCGGCTTTCCTGTCATGTTGGTGGCGAGGAACTGCATGGCAATGTCCTCACAATTCCGGTTCTCGTCCACATACGCCCGAATCGTCCCCGGCATCAGTTCCGTGTAGGCCGTTAAAAAAGAGCGGTGCAAGAAAGCTGCCTTGGTCAATACAAGAGAGTATTCACCCTCCCACCACACCTTCCACCACCCGTTGTAGCGAAACAAGGGCGGAGGGATCTTCCCCCCCCTCAGCCCTCCCCCATCCCTCCCTCCCTCCTTCCCTCCCTCTTCCGCCTCCACGTCCAAAATGTCTTCCTCCTCTTCCTCCATTCCCCCCCTGCCAACTCCCTCCTCCGCCTCCCCATCCCCCTCTCTTATTTTCTCCCTGCTTTCATCCCCCTTCTTCCTCCGCCGTCTCTCCTCCTTCTTCTTGGCCTTGCGCCCTTCCGCCTCCGCCACAGCCCTCAATGCCTTGGGGTTCATCGTATGGATGCGCGGCATGAATCCCACCAGCGACTCATCCGCCACCTTCCACACACCAAAGGCAAAATCCAAGTCGGTGCATGGGACCCGGATGTCATCGTCCACGGCGAACACGGCGTCAGTAACCAAGCCTAGAGAAAGGAACAAAGTGCGTTGACGGGAAGGAGGGAAGATGGGAAGGAGGGAAGGAGGGAATTGAGGGTCTTGTATCAGGCCGAGGAGGAGAGGAGGGAAGGGGGGAGGAAGAGAGGGAGAGAAGGGGAAGGGCACTTACCGTTATCCTTCCCGTCCTCGCCGACGGGCGGGACGAAACGGTTATTCAAACTGGTCGTTGAGTAGGTGTCGTAGAAAACGGGCTTGTGCTCACTGAACCATCCCTTGTCTTTCTCGTCAGTGGGGGAAGGAGGAGAAGTCCCGTTCTCCGACCAAACGACGCGGATGGAGTCAACCTGAACATGAGGAGGGTGGGAGGGAGGGAGGGAGGGCGGGAAGGAAGGAAGGAGTACGATGAGAAAGAGGGGGGTCGGGCGAGACTGAGGAACCCAAAATGCAAGAGGAGGCGACGAGGGAGGGCGGGGGGGAGGGAGGGAGGGAGTTACCTTGGCACACGCGGCATAGTGCCGGACAGCGTCTTTGGCCATGTCGTGCCTCTTGTAAGTGTTCACCATCACCGTGAACTTCTGTCGAGCCAACGGCTCCGGTTGCCCCCCGCCCTGCAAGAGAGCAGCAGCAACAGCAGGGTAGGCAGATTCGAGATCTTGCTGGGCTTTCCCAGCGGCCGCCGCGCCTTCTCCCGAGAAGGACACAACGGTGGCGAGGAGCATGATGAGGACGATGACGGGACAAAAGACGATCAAGGAGGGCTTGGACCGTTGCCGAAGGGCATTGACAATGGTCAGGCGCTTCTTCTCGAAGGCTCGAGCGAGGGTGTGAGGGTGGAGGGTGCGTTGAGATCCATGGTGCCGGAGGTAGTATTGCCCATGACGCCCGCCCTTCATCCCCCCGGAGGTGGAGGAGGAGGAGGAGGAGGAAGGCAGGCTGCTGCCGCCCTCACACCCCAGCAGCTCCGCCCTTTCACCTTTCTCTTTCTCCTTCTCCAAAGCCGCGAATGGGGTAGAGGAGGAGAGGGAGGAACCGAGCGAGGAAGATGACGAGGAGGAGGAAGGGCCAGAGTCGTCCTTGGCAAGGCAGGTGTTTCTTCTTGAAAACCATGACCCTCCCGTTAACGACCGCAGGTAGGAATTCACCATCCGTGCCGGTGGTGCCTCCCTCCCTCCTTCCCGCCCTCCTTCTTCCGACGAGGGAATCACTCCCCCGCCCCCACCGCTGCTGCTGCTGCTGCTGCTGAGACCCCCTCCTCCACCGCTGCCGCTGACAATCATGCCCCCTGCTGCAAGGGCCAGAGCAGCTGACAAGCCATCCAAGTCCTCCTTTGTGCTTCTCCGAAGCGAGCGCGGGCGAGGCACTCCCTCACCGCTGCATCCACTGGTGGGCATACTCACCATACAGCTCTCCACTTCCACTACAATCCCTTCCTCCTCCTCGTACCTGCAATCCCCCCCCTCATCGTTTACATTCCGCAAGCCCCACAATCCTCCATCCCTCCCCCCCTCCCTCCCTCCCACACCACCGCCAGCCGCAGCAGTCGCACTCCCACTTGTTGGTGTGCTCAAATTGCTGCTGCTGTTGCTGCTGTTGCAGCTGCTACTGCCTGTTTGTCCAAGGAAAGCGTGGACGGAGGAAGTCCGTCTTGACAAGCCCGTGGCGCCGGTGGCAATAGCAAGACCCAAGACAGATGTATTGCTGCCACTGTCGCCGGAGGAGGCGGAAGAAGAGGAGGAAGAGGAGGAGCTGATGGGGGTGGAGTGTGCCGGGGGAGAGGCGGAGGGATTTGCGGTGGACGTGGTCGTTGACGACGCGCCCGACAAAGGAAGGTTTCCCCCCTCCTTCCCTTCCTCCTCGTCTGCCACCTCTACATTCTCTTCTCTTGAACCTTCGTCTTCTTGCCTCCTCTTAAGCAAGGCTTCGTTTTCCTCTGATGCCGTCGTGGCGGCGCTGCTGGCGCTGCTGCTGCTGCTGCTGCTGCTGCCGCTACTACTACTACTACTACTGCTGCCAAGCAGCCCTCCACTGCTTCCACAGCTGCTACCGCTGCTGCTGCTACTGCCGCTGCTGCTGCTGGCACCATTGAGGTCGTGCACTGGCGGGGAGCGAGCCCGTCGCCATGAAAGGGAAGAGAGCATGCCTAGGTTTAGGGGCTGCGTTTTTCAATCTCTTTTGTCCCCCAGACAAAAAGCCCCTCAGCTTCTGCTCCTACCAGATGGTGTACTACTGTGACTGCTACGGCTGCTGAGACTGCTCACGATTATCTATCTTGCAAATCCCTGTGTGTACATATGTGTGTGCGATGCGGTGGGTCAGAATCAGAACAAGTGGAATGATCGGGATCAGGGACAGCACACACGGAGGTGCGGGCGCGCCTTTCCATGCCCAAGCCCGGGAATAACCATGGATCATGAGATGACGATGAAAAGCTTGGTTAGCCTCACTCCGAGCACACATAAGACGTGGGCAAGGCATAATTGCCCATTGATAACCACATGTGCATCAGCCCTGAACCAGAACGAATCGCGTCGACGCATCGAAGGTATTGCGGGCCGAAAAGGCGAAGACCCAGAGGGTGTTGTTTTGGGCGCGGTGGAAGAGAGTTAAGAAAGCAAGTCTTCGTGACGTGGGGTTGGAAGTGGATTTTGCAAGAAAAAATCATGCGTGCCTTCACGCAATGAAAACTTCCCGCGTCAATTAGGTTGTCCTCGTCGCGGTGGCGAGCATGTGAAATAGTGCCTCGCCGTCTCCTCGGGCAGTGGGACTGACGACGGACCCAAAAAGTAATGGGTGTCTTGGATCATCACCAAAAGGAGTTTTAGGCGCGCGAAAAAAAGGGGGTGGACGCTCAAGTCCGAGCCCAAACCCACTCACTCACTCACGTCATGTAGTAACATCAATATGGAATGCAATGTCTTCTACATGTAGACGTATTCGTGGATGATGCGCATGACATGCTCACATTTGACCTAGTGGCCACCAGTGATTTTTTAAAAAAAAAAAACTGTCCTCCTTTGCCCCCTGGTTGCAGCACCGCGGCCTCTTCGATCACTCACACACAACTTTTGTTCTACCAACACCTCTCCTAAGCGCAATTCTTTCTTTATCTCTATCCCTCGGCATTTGTCTTGGCTGCATGGGCGGGAACTTCTACTCAGTTTTGTTTCCTCGCCATGCATTGAAAATCACAACAATGTCAAATCAATCGCTTCTATCATCGACCTCATACCCACCCCAAAGGACCTCCACATCCACTGACATACGACACCGGCATGGCCTCCACTCCCGCATCTACCATCAGCACTATCTCTTCTAGCCCTCCACCCAAAAAGAAAGCCAAGTCCTCCTCGTCCCCCTCCTCCTCCTCCCCGTTCATCAACCACTACTGCGGCTATGTGCCTCCGTTCGGCACCACCACCGTTGATACCCTTGACCTTGCATCCTTCCTAGCGACACACGGCGCCGACAAAGCACCTGCTGCCTTCTTCGAGGAGTACATTGCTTTGCGCAAGCCTGTCCTCATCAAGGGTGTCTTGCCCGACGAAGCCTGGCTAGCGGGCGTGGGGAGGCTATGGAAGGACCACGAGTATTTAAAGAAGAAAGCGGGCAAGGCCTTGGTGAAGGTGGAGACCCGGGGTGGGATAGATGAGAAATATGGACAAGGAAAAGAAAGGACGATGAGGTTCGACGAGTTTGTGGAGGAAGTGGTTGAAAAGGGGAATGAGCTGTTGTACTTGGTAAGGTGGGAGAGGGGCGGGCGGGAAGGAGGGAGGGAGAGAGGGAGAGAGGGAGAGAGGGAGAGGGGAGGATAAAAGAGCAGAGAAGAATGCAGGAAAAGGATGCATTTACTACCTTATACTTACAAGCGCCTTGTAATTGTGTATTGTTCACTCCTTTTCTTCCTTCCTTTCTCCCTCCCTCCCTCCATTCTCCTAGACCACTCAAGAACTCGAAGTTGGACCGGAGGACCGTCCTGCCATCATGTCAAGCCCTCTCACCGAGCTTCAGGATGACTTCCCCCTCCGCCCCTCCCTTCTTGGTCATCTCGTCCCCCAAAATATGAACCTATGGATGGGTCGCAGTGGCAGCAGCAGCGGCAGTAGCAGCAGCGGCAGCAGCAGTGGGTTGCACCACGACTACCACGACAATCTGTACATCTTGCTAAGGGGGCAGAAGACATTCCGTCTCTTCGCACCCTCCGAAGCCGGCAACATGTATACAGTGGGCAAGTTGAAGCTGGTGCATCCCAACGGGTACGTCCTCCCTCCATCCCGCCCGCCCTCCTTCCCATGCTTCTACTCGTCGCGTCCTATGCTTTTTCTCACTCGCACTATGAGACTTGCTCACACTCACACTCACACACACACACACACACACTTGCTCTCTCTGTCTCTCTCTCTCTCTCTCTCTCTCTCTCACACACACACACACACACACACACACACACACACTCACACACACACACACACATGTTTATATATACATATATATAAACATATTCATGTATATAATACCAATTGTCTATGTCGACACTCCCACACACTCGCAAGAACGAAAAACACACTCGCACGCACACACTTATTCACACATCTACCCGCATATACACACACATGTATACATACGCCCTCCTCGCAGTCGCATCCAATACCATGACCAACCGATGGTCTATGCTGACGGCCGGGACATGAAGGCGGACAAGGCCTGGGAGGCTGCCAAAAGATTGGAAGCAGCAGCAGCAGCAGCAGGTGAAGGAGACGGAGGAGGGGGAGGCGAGGGAGGGAAGGAAGGAGGGGGAGGAGACAACGAATTGGAGGCGGCATTGGAGGCGGTCTTAGATGCGGAGATGGAGGGGAGGGACGAGGACGAGGACGAGGACGAGGACGAGGACGAGGAAGCGTGGAATCAGGGAGACAAACCGGCCAGCCCCGCCCTCCCTCCCTCCCTTTCTCCCCCCTCTTCCTCCATCGCTTCCTTCACTACCACCTACACTCCCTCGGGAGAACACCCCGCAAATTTCTCTCGCGTGGACCTGACTGCGCCTGGTGGGGTGGACTACGCCCTCTATCCCTCTTTCCCCCGGCACCTCCCCCTCGAGGTGGAAGTGAGTGAAGGAGAGATGTTTTACGTACCAGCGGGATGGTTCCATGAAGTCAGGAGCAAGGGAGGGGTGCATGCGGCTTTTAACTATTGGGTTCATCCGCCCGATGCCCTGGGGACGGAGGGCGGGACGGAGGGCGGGACGGAGGGCGGTTTCGAGCGGCCTTACGTGAGTGATTTTTGGGAGAGGGACTGGAGGGAACGAGGGAGGGTGAGGGGAGGGGGCTTGGGAGGGATCTAGGCCATCTCTTCATGTACAGTAGGAAGAGACACGCGTACCGAAAGAAAGGGGAGGCACAAAAAACAGAGAGATAGTGCTATCGCCTCCGTCTCCTTCTCCCCCTTATTTCGCTTGGGTGGTCCGATGGTAGTATTTCTTCATTTCTTTCTTTCTCACAGCGAACGGTCGTCGCTGTTGCTTCCTTTCTTGTGCCCATTCGTCGGCCACTCACATTTCCCCCCTCCTTCCTTCCTTTCCTCCCTCCCTCCCTCTCTTCCTCCCTCGACTAACACATGCAGGCAGGAGATACTTTAGGGGATACTTTTTGACCTTACCGTCTCGTCACTCCTTCCCTCCCTCCCTCTCTCCCCCCCTCCCCATCTCCCTCCATAGTACTAAAGATACAAATTTTCAATCTTCTATGTTACACCCTCCTTCCCTCTTTCCTCACCCACCGCTCCTCACTTTCCTCCTCCTCCTCCTCCTCCGCTATGGCTGACCAGGGCCCGGTGGGCTTGACGGGCGTCAATGAAATGCTGACGCATGTCTTGGACCTGAGCGAAAAGGAGGGAGGGAGGGAGGGGAGGAGGAACACAAGGAAGGGGAGGGATTGGGGTGAGGAGGCGATAAATTGGGAAAAGGGGAGGGAAGGAGGGGGAGAGGGAGGAAGGAGGGGAGGGAGGGAGGGAGCTCACCTTCTTGGCCTGGTCGTCGGTGGCGAGACACAAGCGTCGATCGTAATCGGCTATCGTCCGCTGGTGCTGCTCGATGAGCCTCCAGTGCAGGTCCTCCCGATCCTCGCGGCACTTGAACATGGACTCCATCCGCTGAGGGAGCGAGGGAGCGAGGGAGGGAGGGAGGGAGGGAGGGAGGGAGGGAGCGAGGGAAGGTGAGCATCTGCTTTCATACTCCTTCCTTGCAGGAATAAGAAGGAGGTCTGTGAAGGGAGGGAGGGAGGGAGGGAGCGAGCGAGGGAGGGAGGGAGGGCATTACCACTTTGAAGGCTTTTTGGGCTCGAGCGACGCTTTTGATGTACTCCTGACGGAGCCGCTGTAGCTCTGAGGGAGGGAAGGAAGGGAGGGAGGACGGGCGGAAAGAGAGTAAGGGAGGGAAAGAAGGAAGGGAGGAAGGGAGGGAGCGTCAAAACATACATAAGCCACTGGTCCCCAGAAGGCAAACAAGACCCTCTTCCCTCCCTCCCTCCCTCCCTCCCTCCCTCCCTCCCTCCCTCCCTCTCTCCCTGGGCACTCACCAGTGTCGGCATCATCCTCCTCCTCATAGTCGTCGTCACGGTAGTCTGGACGGAGGGAGGGAGGGAGGGAGGGAGGGAGGGAGAGGGTGAGAGAAGGGACGGGGGTGACAGAGCGCAACCAAAAATCGTTCGAAAAGCGACACAAAAATACATCCATTCATCCCTCCCTCCCTCCCTCCCTCCCTCCCTTCCTCCCTCCCTTCCTTCCTTCCTCCATACGTACCTATATCCGTCAAGAGCAGCTGGTCCAAGCTCTGAGGCAGGACAGTCGCAATCCCTCCCTCCCTCCCTCCTTCCTTCCTTCCCTCCTTCCCGTCCTCTCTTTCCCCCTCCTGCTGCTCGTGCAAACGCCGCTGCTGCTGCTGTTGCTGCTGCTGCTGCTGTTGCTGCTGCTGCTGCTGCTGCTGCTGCTGCTGCTGCTCGCTGACGAGAAGGTCATAGGAGGCCGTGCGTGGCATGTCCGGATGGGAATTGTAGTACGACTGAAGGAGGGAGGAGGGAGGGGGCGAGAGCGAGGCGGAGGAGGAGAAGGAGGAGGTGGATGTGGAGGAGGTGACGGGCAGGGCGCTCAGGTGGTGGCTGGACCGAGAGAGGGAGTCGGGAGTCGTGACTCGGGTGGGAGGGAGGGAGGGGGGGGGGGAGGACGCAGTGGGATGTAGGCCAGTAGGAAGGGAACGGCTCGAGCCCACGCCGGGCGGGGGGAGAACAAAGGTAGGGAGGGAGGGAGGGAGGGATGGAAGGACGGGAGAGCCGCCGCCGGTGCTGCTGCTGCTGCTGCTGTTGTTGTTGTTGTTGTTGTTGTTATTGTTGCTCTTGCCACTGCTGCCGTGAGGCATGTCTCCGTCGAGTCCTGTGCGGGAGACAGGGGGGCGGTTGGGTTGGGCAGGAGAGGAAGGGCGGGAGGGAGGGCGGGAGGGAGGGCGGGAGGGAGGGCGGGAGGGAAGGCGACCAAAGCTTGTTAGAGCAGCCGATGACGTAATGGCCAGCTCACGAGTCTCCGGAGAAGAGGAGCGACCTTCCTCTTCCCCTCCCTCCTCCTCCTCCTCGCCCTCCTCCTCTTCCTCCTCCTCCGACTCCTCCCCCACCTGACTACGACTCCTCCGCCTCCTCTCCCTCCTCCTCCTCTTCTCCTCCCTCCTCTCCTTCCTCTTTCTCAACACCTCTTCCTTCAACGCCGCGATCTGAAGTGCCAAGCCCTCCATCTCCCTCAGAGGAATATCAAGCTCCATTACCATCTCCTTCGCCACAGCAGCCGGAGAGTCCTTCGCAAGATCGAATTCAAACTCCACCTGAGGAAGAAGGGAGGGAGGGAGGGAGGGATGGAGGGAAGGGGGAGGGAAGGTGAGTATTGCTTGCTCTTGACGTTGAGAACGTACTACTCTTCCTCCCTCCCTCCCTCCCTCCCTTTTTCAGTACCTACCTCGGTTGGCTTGCCCTTCACCTCGGTGGCTATCAATAGCGTCATACTCGACCTGCTCCCCGTCGTCCTCCCGGACCTCCGTCCCATCAACACCCCCCCCTCCCTCCCTCCCTCCCCCTCCCCCTCCATCGCCTCCTCCTCTTCCTCCTGCTCCTCATCCGCATCCCTCTGACTAATCGTCTCCAATCTTTTATGACTCCCCTCCCTCCCCCCCTCTCTCCCTCCTTCCCTCGGGCCGGTTGCCACGGTAGCTGTTGATTCGCTCAGACCGAGGCTGGCGTCACTGCTCGAGAGACGACGGAATGAGGACACGAGGGAGGAAGAGGAAGAGGAAGAGGGGGAGGAAGAGGGGGAAATGGTGTCGTGGGAAGTGGAAAAGGGAGGGCAGGAGGAGGAGGAGATCGGATCGTGGCGACCCTCCCCCTTTCTCTTTCCTCCTCCCTCTCCCTCCTCTTCTCCTTCTGATGACGGAGAGGAGGAGGAGGGGGAGGAGGAAGAGGAGGAGGAGCAGCAGCCTTGTGGATGACACAGGGTGAGACTGAAAGAGCGCTCCCCTTCGCCTAACCTGAGTGGACGGTATCTCTTCCCCTCCTCCTCTTCCTCCTCTTCCTCCTCTTCATCCTCTTCCTCCTCTTCCTCCTCCTCCTCTCCTTCTTCAACCTCCACCTCACCTTTTATGTTTCCCTCACCCTCCTTCTTTTTCCTTTTCCTTTTTTTCTTTTTCTCCTTCTCCTTCCTTCCACCTTCCTTCTCTCCTTCCTTATTTTTCTCCTCCCCCTCCTTCTTTTCTTCAAGCTCTTGCACCACCACCTCCTCCTCCTCGTCGTCGTCTTTCTCCTCCATCTGCTGCTGCTGTTGTTGTATTTCCTTACAGCGTCGAGACGACGGAGATTTTGGGGGAAGGCCATAAGGGCTGGCGGGAGGAGGAAGATGGGCAGGG